>JAGFBE010000020.1:600000-1113022 GCA_020226115.1 Colletotrichum viniferum | reverse complement strand
CCCTAACCCTAACCCTAACCCTAACCCTAACCCTAACCCTAACCCTAACCCTAACCCTAACCCTAACCCTAACCCTAACCCTAACCCTAACCCTAACCCTAACCCTAACCCTAACCCTAACCCTAACCCTAACCCTAACCCTAACCCTAAACCCCATAGATTAAAGTTAGCTAATATTCTACTTAAAAATCTTAGTAGCTTAAGCTTTTATAGCCTTATAGCTATTTTAATTCTTAAGGTAAGTAATAATAGCTTTTTAGTTAAGCTTACTATCTTATTATAATAAAGTAATAATTATCTAAGAGATAAAAAGCTTATTATTTTGAGGTTTATAGGAATAGTATCTTTATAAGTATTAGATTAAGCTACTTCTTTTATTAGCTATCTTTTAAAGATAATAGCTTTTTTTAAAGTTATAATCTATATAGCTTATATATTAGTACTAACTATATAAGCTATAAGAGAAAAGCTTAGGATTTTTCTTATTAACTTTAACTAAATAAACTGAGGCTAAATAGTAGTTTTCTATAGCTAGAGAAAAATAAGCGATCTTTTTAGTAGAGATTTTCTAGTTGTCTATTATTTTTACTAAGTTAAAAAGTTATTAATTTAAAAACTAGCTTTAGAGGTTCTTAACGCTTTAGTTAAGCTTAGCTTTACTTTCTTTAGTTTATAGAGGGGGGGGAGCTTCTCTTTTTAGTACTTTTAGAGGTATAAGAAATAGAGAATAGATAGAAGTAGTAATCTAAAAGGTTTACTTCTAAATAGCCTTAAAGCTAAGCTAATTTATTAAGTTAACTTTAAACTTATTAAAGTTTTTTTTTTTAAATAACTTATAAATACTAGTCTCTATAAATAAAGCTGTTCTATCTAAAGCTAACTAATTAAATCTTAATATAGCTATATAAATAATTTAGAAGCTAGTTATAATATTAAAGTTATATCTTATAGCTTTAGTTTAAATATTATTAATTTTTTATAGAAATTATATAGCTACTTTATAGTTTAAATTATCTATTATTAGAGTTATAAAAATAATCTAATTAATTTAGTTATTTAGTAGTTTTTAATAATCTTTATCTATAGCTTTATAGTACTAGATAAAGTATATTTTCGCTTATAACTAAGTTTTCTTATTAAGTTTTATTTAATTATTAGCTTAAAAAGGTATATCTATATAAAAAATAATACTTAATACTTTTAAAATATTAGTTATTCCTACTACTTTTACTATAGCTTTATAGCTTTTAAGAAAGTTTAAAATGTTATTTCTAGTAAAAAATAGTACTTTAGTTATTCTAAGTTATAATATTTTAAATCTTTAAAATCCTAAGCTATACGCTTTAGAAACCTTTTAATAAGATTTAATAGAATCTAAATAGCTTTATATACTTTTTTCTCTTAAAGAATTCTCTCTAAGTATTATATTTACACTAGAGGCGCTACTTTTAGAAGCTATTACTTTAAAGATTTTAGTTTCTATAATTACTTTAGAACTTTAATCTAAATCTAAAATTAAAGAGGGTTTCTCTTATTAAAGTTAGTAAAAAAAAAGACCTATAAAAAAACTTATTAAAGTATTACTAGTAACTAAGTTAGCTTTATTATCTATTATTTCTAGTTTAAGTTATTTATCTTAAGCTAAAGTTAAAATCTTTAGAGCTCTAAAATCTAGTAATGCTATTCTAAAGAAGATATAAGTAAATTAATAGAAAAAGAAGAAGAAAAAAGCTCTACTAAAGAAAGTTAAAATAAAAAGATTATATAAGACTTAAATAGAGCTAATAATTTATTAATAAAAAGAATAATAAAAGAATTCTTATAATATAAGTCTAAAAGAATAATAGAAAGTAAAAAAAAAGATAAAAAAGAAAAAGAACACTTTTACTATTATTTTTATCTTTATCTTTCTCTTTTATTTAGAAAGTATATATATATTTATTATTTCTCTTCTTTTCTACTATTCTAATAATAAAGTTATTTTATATTTTAGGTTTTTTTCTCTTCTCTTTATAAAAGAAGTCTAGCTATATTTAGTAGTATCTTTTATAGCTTTACTTTATAACTCTCCTCTTTTATAAGTTAAGCTTAAAATTTAATAAAGTTTATAATAAAACTATAGCGTTAACTATAAATTTTAAAAGAAGTATTTTATTCTAGCTATTTATTTACTACTTAAAAATATAGAGAGAGAGAAATCTAAAAAGATATATATATTTTCCTTTCTATAGAGTTAGTATAGAATTATTCTTAGAAGAGAGAAATACTTTTAGTTAGGTTTAGAAAATATTCCCCTCTTTATCTTTTAAAAAATTAGTATAGTTATAATATTTTTCTTTTTTAGCTTTTTATACTTTTATACTTATAGTATCTTATAATTTAAGAAAATTAGATCTTAGTATTTCTATATATAGATATAACTTAGATTTTAAGTTTTTAAGCTTTTTAGTATTTCTTCTTACTAGTTAATATATTATTAGAAACCTTCTAATAAGTTTAAATAAAGGGAAAGTTTTCTTAGAATAGATTAATTAATTTTATTCTTTTTAAAGTTTATAAAAGAAGTAAAATAAATATTATTACTTTTATAACTTTAGTTTTTAATATAAAAGTAAAATAAGTTTACTTTATTTTAGTTACTCTTAAGTTATTATTATAGTAGTTTATAATAAAGTAGTATATAATAATTTTAAATAAGTAGATAGTAAGTTAATAAAAAGAAATAACTAAGCTTATATAGAACTCTATTTATTCTTTTCTATCTAGCTAAATACTTTTCTTTTTAAGGTTTTTTAAACTTCTATAAATTTAATTAATTTTTAATTCTAAATATTTAAGTTATCACTCTTTACTTTAAGAAAATAGAAGTTAAAAATATATTAGCTAAACTTTCTTCTAATATAGTAATATTTAAATTACCTCTTCTTCTAAGCTTTTCTTACTTTAGTTTAGTAGGATAATATAAAATAACTATAAAAAGAACCTTTTATAGTAGTTTAACTTATACCCCTCTATACTAGTTACTAATTTTATAATAAAGTAAAAGAGAAAACTTATTAATTATATTAAGTACTCCACTTTAAGTAGAAAACTTCTAAAAATGCCCTAAATACTTATATATTAATTTTCTAAATAACTATAAGAGATATAAAAGTGAATATATAAATATAAATCTAACTAACTTATATTTTATTTATATTTTCTACTTTTTTTATATTTTAAATTATATAATTTCTTAAGAGAAAATAAGCTACTAAAAAGAAGTTTAGTAATATTATCCTTATAATATTCTACTTTATTATCGCTTTAAATAATTAAAGAAATATAGTAGGAATTAAGAGAGGGGATAAAAGTAAAGCTAGCTAAAGCTAGAGAAGCCTAAAAATACCTATTTTTATTTAATTTTCAAAGAGTAAGAATTAATAGGTTTTTTCTATAAGTTAAGCTAAAGAATCTTAAAAGCTCTTCTAAAAAAGTAGTTACTGAAGTTATTAAGGGAAAATAAGAAATTATATAAAAATAAGTGTATTTCTTACTTATCTATTTAGTCTTTTTTATTATAAGCTAACCAGGCCTCTATCTACTTATATAAGCCTTTTCCTCTTATAATAACGCCTAATGCTTATGAAAACGCTTATCTAACCCTTTACTTTTTAGGTTAGAATTGCTAAAAATTCTAAAAGCTTTACCCCCTTCTAATATCTAGTTTAGTTTAATAGTAGTAGCTTTTAAGTAAGTAGCTACTAATGCTAGCTACTAGTGCTAGCTACTAGTACTAGCTATTAGTATTAGCTACTAATACTAGCTAAGTGTTAATATTAAGCATAAGTGCTACTAAGTGTTAGTAGTGCTAATACTAATATTAATACTAGTGTTAGCAACTAGTGCTAGCTGTTAATGCTAGCTAGATACTAGTATTAAGCGTAAGTATTACTAGGTGTTAGTAGTATTAGTACTAATATTAGCTATTAATGCTAGCTATTAGTGCTAGCTGCTAGTGCTAGCTACTAGTGCTAGCTATTAGTGCTAGCTACTAGGCGCTAGTGTTAAGTGCTAGCTTAAGATATTAAGCTAAGTATTAATATTAGGTATAGATACTACTAAGTGTTAATAATATTAATACTAATATTAGTACTAATATTAGCTATTAGTACTAGCTACTAGTACTAGCTATTAGGCGCTAGTGTTAAGCGCTAGCTTAAAGTATTAAGCTAAATGCTAGTGTTAAGCATAAGTACTACTAAGTATTAGTAGTACTAATGCTAGCTACTAGTGCTAGCTATTAATACTAGCTGCTAGTATTAGCTATTAGTACTAGCTGCTAAGCGCTAGCGTTAAGCGCTAGCTTAAAATGCTAAGCTAGATATTAGTATTAAGTATAAGTATTATTAAGTATTAGTAGTGCTAATACTAATATTAGTATTAATATTAATATTAATGCTATCTAGTTGCTTTAGGTGTTAGTGCTAAGTGGTACTAGTATTAAGTATTAGTATTATACTTAGGTATTAGTACTAAGCGTAAGTACTATTAAGTGTTAGTAGTATTAGTACTAAAGGTTAGTACTAAGTATTAGTACTAAGTGCTAATACTAAGTGCTAATACTAAATACTAATACTAAATGCTAATGCTAAGTGTTAGTGCTAGCTATTAGTATTATTTAGTTATTTTAAGTGTTAGTGCTAGAGTTTTAAGTGTTAATACTAAGTAGTACTAATACTAGTTACTAATGCTATATTTAAGTGTTAAGACTAAGTATTAATATTAAGTAGTGCTAGTGCTAATATTAAGTGTTAATATTATACTTAAGTATTAATACTAAGTAGTATTAGTATTAGTAGTAGTTAATATTAGCTAGTGTTCTTAAAAATGCTAAGATGTTAGTATTAATGCTAATACTATACTAGCTACTAGTTTAGCTACTAGCTAGTTAGCTTTAAGCTAAATAAACTAAATATTTATTTATTAGTTTAGTTTAGTTTTAGTTAGCTTATATATACTAGCTATTAGTACTAGTTATTAGTGCTATATTATACTAAGTATTTGCTGCTATAGCTGCTAGCGTTAACTAGCTAGCTGTTAGTGCTACTATAGCTGTAGTTAGCTAGCTTTATTAGTTATATATATATATATATATATATATATGTATATATATATATATGTATATATATATATATGCGTGCGTGTATATATATGTAGTGTTATAGGTAGGGCCTCTAGGTGAGCTGTACGCCTGCTAGCTGCGCCCTTACCTCTATGCTAGCGCTAGTGCTGCTGCTGCATATATATAAAGCGCTAGCCTTAAATACTAAGCTAGATACTAATACTAAACGTAAGTGCTATTAAGTGTTAGTAGTACTAATGCTAATGCTAATACTAAGTATTAATGCTAAATACTAATACTAAATGCTAGTACTAAATGCTAATACTAAATACTAGTGTTAAATACTAAAACTAGCTATTAATGCTATCTAGTTGTTTTAAATATTAATGCTAAATAGTACTAGTGCTAAATATTAATACTATACTTAAGTACTAATACTAAATATTAATACTAAGTAGTATTAGTACTAATACTAGGCGCTAGTATTATATTTAAGTATTAATATTAAGTAGTGTTTATATTAATAGTAATTAGTATTAGCTAGTACTTTTAGAAATACTAAAGTGTTAATATTAATATTAATACTATACTAGCTACTAGTTTAGCTACTAGCTAGCTAGCTTTAAGCTAAGTAAACTAGATGTTTATTTATTAGTTTAGTTTTAGTTAGCTAGTATATACTAGCTACTAGTACTAGTTATTAGTACTATATTATACTAAGTATTTATTACTATAGCTATTAGTATTAGCTAGCTAGCTGCTAATACTACTGTAGCTATAGTTAGCTAGCTAGCTAGCTAGCTAGCTAGCTTTATTAGTTATATATATATGTATATGTGTGCATATATGTGTAGTGTTATAAGTGGAGCCTCTAGGTGAGCTATGCGCCTGCTAGCCACTCCCCCCCCCTATGCTAGCTCTAGCGCTGCTGCTATATAAATATAAAGTATAGAGTATATTATTTAGATTACCTTTAGTAATTAAATAATAGAACTTAAGTATAGAGTATATTATTTAGATCGCTTTAGATAATTAAAAAATAAGATTTAAGTATAAAGTATATTATTTAGATTACTTTTAGTAATTAGATAATAAATTTTCTATAAATCCTAAGGTTTTTTATACTTAGATATATTATAACTTATTTATTTAGAGAAATAATATATATTAATTAAAATGCTTTATTATATTATAGTAATATAATTTTCTAGTATTAGTTTTAACTAAAGAGAAATACTTTATATTAAAGTTTAAACTGTAAGTATTTCATATTTATTATTTTTCTTAAAACCTAACCCTTTAGACCTTAAGTGATAGCCTCTATAAACTATATTATATTAATTAGTATTATTTTAAAGGCTAAAAACTCTAGATATTATTAATAGTTAAAAAGTAAAGCTTATAATACTATTATTTATAAGTTTAATAAGCTAGATTGATAGTTCTATCTCTCTATTACTTAGCTTATTAATAATCTTATTTAATAATAAATTCTATATTAATAGACTTTTCTAATATTTAGTAAACTTACGTTTAGTATCTTTACTATTCTATTAATAATAATTAACTATAAAAGGGTTTTTAGTTTCACTAAGTTTCTACTAATATTATAAAAGTTATTAGTAATACTTTTAATATCTCAAAAAACTTAATACTTTTAGAATTAAGTTTAAAGTAGTATTATTACCATAAACAGCTACTACTTTAAGTAGAAAGGTTAGAAAGAGTTATATAGCCTTCAATTATTATATAATATATATCTTAACTTTCTAAGAATATTATAAGAGGTATTACTAACTTTCTATTTAGGTAATTATATTTAAAACTAATTAAAACAGTTAATTTAAATAAGATAATTATAATTAGTCAGTTAATTAGTTCAATTTAACCCTTAGATTTAGCTTGATTGATTAGGTACTAGCACTGATAGATAAAGGAATTTTGCATGCATGATTTTAATAGATTTATGCAGACTTGCTGCAGAACATATCTGCTTGCATCACTAACGGTCAATGTACTGCTGTGGAGGGTTAGATCGTCTTAGCAACAGAGGTATGAGACTGCGCGAAGTCTGTTAGAGGATAGGATCGGTCTAGTAAAGAATTAAATTAATATATCGGACCTGACGAAGCTATACTTGAGCAGTTTGCAATATCATATTCAAAGTCGATCAAGACAACCTGGGCGTTGAGTCAATCTGCTTGGCATGCATGTACCGCTATGCGTGGTTTTGGTAGTAGTGAAGATGGATGGGAGCGAGAAGCTGAGAATGCCACCCATATCAGTCATAACGGTTTGATAGTTTGCAGTTCAGGAACGAAAAAAGCTTTCGAAGCTGCCCTCTACGAAAGTTGCGTTTCACTGATTAAGAGGGTGTTCTATTTATATAGCCTTCTCAAGGGCGTCGTAACTATCATACATCTGAACCATGTCGTGATCAACATTATATACAACCTGAACCAACAAGTGGCCTTGAAAACTCATATGAAGCCAATGACCGCGTCATCTACTCGTCTGTCTCGGTCTGCTTGACACCATTATGTGTCAGAATTGGCTGATCGCGGTCCAGGTCATACATTTTGTCCTCCTCGGCGTCGTAGTGGCGGAAAGTGAAGTAGAATACAAATCCAATGACGAAAGAGAAGCAAGCAACTCCCGTGTACATCCACAAAAACTTGGGGTCAACCGCGACGGACACCAGGGCCTCGGAAATGGCGGAGCCGAAAGCATTGGTGAAGAGATAAATACTCTGAACGAAAGACTTCATGTTGGGCGGCGCTTTGGTGTAGGCATACTCGAGACCGGTAACAGAAATGAAGATTTCAGACAACCCAATGAACACATAAGCCGGGGTCTGGACGGCGATATGAACATGGTTAGGCAGAGAAGCGCCATTGCTCAATCCTTCGGGGCAGGCACCCGGAGCTTCGTAGCACGGGCCGGCCTGGTAAATAAGATGTTGTACAATGGCTGCATATGCGAGGCAGAGAGCACCGAGCCAAAAGCCAATCGTGATACGCATAATGGGCTTCAGCTCAATGCCAGCCTTGCGCAGGAGCGGATAGACGACCTTGTCGAGAATTGGGGTGAAGACCAAAATGGAGATGGGGTCGAAGTTTTGCATGAAGTCGTTCGGCATCCCATGGCCCTCCATCTGCCCGGCTTGAGTGACGAAGTTGGTCGAGAACTGACCGTAGCAGACCCAGAAGATGGGGTAGAAGACAAAGACCTTGCAAGCTCTAAGTGCTCTCTTGAGCTCGTCGACAAAATGATCATTCCATGGGACGGGCTTGTCCTTGCCATTAGCTGCACGCCATGATGGTTTCGCGGCATCCATGTTGCGCGAGGCAATCATCAAGCCAAGAGCCTTGAAGGCATCAGTGATGACAGATCCTTGAGGCGGGCGGTTGACGTAAGTCTTGCGACGCAGCACCAGAGTAGCAATGCCGACGTTGAAGACACAAAAGCACATCAGGTATGCTGTCCAAAATCCCTTGTACTTCTCCATGAAGGGCGTTGCCATCAAAGAAAGCGATCCGAGGTTGATACACCAGTAGAAGATCATGTAAATGCGCTGGTACGTGACGGCTGGATCGATAATGACTCGCTCGCCAGTCTTCTCCGTCTTGACAGCCATGACACGACGTTGGTACTGATCGGCAATCAAGGGCGCGATGTTCGACTTGATACCGCCGGTGCCCAGACCGATGACAATAATTGCAACGATGTAACCGGGTTTGCCAGCGCCATTAGCCATGGCGACTGGGAGCGATGTCGTCCAGAGAATGACAAGACCAACCCAGTAAAAGGCGCAAAAGACCAGAATGGTCTTGTACTTACCCACGTACTGGTCAGCAATGATGGCTCCGAGAATAGGAGTGACTAGACGTCTTTGTTAATACTTCTTCTTTGCTCATGAATTCGTATGAGTAACCCACATACCGTAGCAAAACCACTGGAAGAACAGGTTCAGTCCTGTCGCAGCCTGGTGACCCATTCCGAGACCCTTCGGGCCATCGACTCCATTGGCGTCATTGCTGATGTAGTTCTGGAAAAGACCCTGCGCACCATAGTAGGTGAAGCGCTCCGTGAGCTCAACAACGGCGATCAGGAATGCTGAGGCGGGGAGGCTTTCTCCGACACGGCGCAAAGTGCCCCTCTCATACTCGTTGGGCTCGGCTCCGTCAGGAGTTGGGCCAGACTCGGCATCTTTCTCAGACACGGGCTCCTTCTTCTCGATGTCGTGCGCCACACGCTCGCCGAACGTCTCGCGGAGCCTGCACAGAAACAGTCAGTACTGCGTCAGGGAGCCGACGATATGCGCAATGTTACGTACTCGGCCACGGTATCCTCGTGATTCTGGGCCATTTTTACGCAATTCGAAAGGTTAGACCCGAAGCATGAGGTGAACCAGAGGTGACTCGGTGTGAGGAAGAAAACAAGAAGAAAATTTCCAGAAGAGATCCAAGAGCAGCTTTTGGCCAGTGGGGAGGATGGAGACTCATTAGTATCTACACTAATCACTAATAATGCCCTTACCCTTGGGCGACTCCGACGTCTTCGAGGCGATATCTTGTTGAACCTGCGAAAAGTTTTGCCCGACTTGGATGCTCGCCCCAGGAACTTTTGCGAAGACGCGCCACAAACCGAACACCGACACAGGTGCCGGACTCCACTCGGCCGAGTGAGCCGATCCTTTTGTGTGGTAATAACGGACACATCGGGTGGTTTACGAGGAATTTAGTGGACTGCTTGGCAAAAGGGCCGAAACGGGTGGCGCCAAGCGAGGTTAAGGGGAATAAGGCGGCCTTGAATTGCACTCTCTGATTGGACTACGCGCATTTTTCAACAGTAGTCAATGCATCTGGTGCCGAGGTCGAAAGGGCGAAGATACTGAATCCGGGGTTTGGGGGACTTTTCACCACGTTACTCCGCAAACGCCACGAGATGCAGACCAACGGCCGGCGGTAGGCTTGGTGCAGGAGCGGTTGAGGCTGTCCAATTACTACGTAGCAGTCGCACCCCGAGATTATGTATCGTTAATTTCAAGGACTGCGACCTTCCCGTCTTGGCGAAGATTGGCAATGCTTGAAAGTCCATCGCCAAGCTACGGGTGGTGAGCCGCATGCTTAGCATCTTCGTTATCCGAATTGTCGAGGACATGATTCGAGGACATGACGTCATGGACTGACTGTCAAAAGGACATTGTTAAGCGCTGTGGCATGCTGCACAGGGCATTAGAATGCTACCTTCGGCGTCGCCTAGTCTCCGTCTGCGAGTCTGCTGAGTGAGACTGCGAGAGTCGTATGCTCACTCTCGCCCGGTGTGGTTCATCAGTCCACCGCTGCAGCAATTGAGGACGAGCTCTACTATGGACCTCGTCAAAAGTTCTTGCATGCACTTGTGGGCCAGCGAGCAGCACAGGGTCCTTGCATGACAGTCGGAAATTCGGCTGTGGGTGGTGTGTGGGCCTCGCGCGCGAACGCCCAACTGAGCGCGTCTGGCTCGCGAGAACGTATCTTCCATAACACCGAAGACTGAGGCTTCTAGTAGAAGCTTTACCAGTCGATCATGCAACCGCGAACGTTAGTCGGATGCGCATAAGCACATAAGCTCGGTGGTCTCCCGGAGAAGGCCTTCCAGAACAGATCTGATCGGACTTTTTGAGCATGGGCATTCCCGAGCAATGGCATCGTCCCTTACTGCTGTGCTGAAAGACGCGATGTTTGTTACGCACACATGGAGCGGCTCGGCTTGGTGATGTGTTGACGTCGGGAACTGGACCGTAACCCGCGCCCCGTCGACTTTTAGCGGCAAGATCATAACAAACAGACGGGGAAATTGAAAATAGAGATTGAGCAATCGATTTTCGACATCGCTGGATGAAAGGACATGGAGACTGTCATACGCCACGTGCTTTTAGTCTAAACTGTGGATGGGTCCGTTCATGCGAACGTCCGGACTGCAGGCGGGGCAAATAGATAAAGACGCATCCGCCACGTTGAAGACCCTTTATCGAGACAGACAATATAAGTTGGTCGGCAAACCGCCGCCAGAAAATCTGAGGCGGATCATCCTAGCTCCGTTCAGTTAATATTCTGGCAGGAATTTTGACAGAAGCTTAGTGAGAGGTATGATTTAACTGTGACCATTAGTGCGGCCGACCTAGCTCCCCTCCAGACTGTCCATTTTAGGGTATTAGCAAGTCTTTTGGTGTGACAACGAGGGTCTGTTATAATCGTTATACGCGCAGGAACAGGGGTCTAAAATCCATTAATTATTTAATCTGAACTTATATACACTAAGAGTAATAACCTTTTATATAGTAATATAGTATAGAACGTTACTTTACTAAATATATATACTTTTTATATACTAATAACCTATTTCTAATATACTCCTTATATAATATATACTTTAATAGTATTATAAAGTATTTAGTACTTCTAGTACTATTATTATACTCCCCCTTACTAAAGAGGTTTTTATAAACTTTTACTAAGTTATAAAAATATTACTTTTAGTAATTCTAAAATATTATTTAATTCTCTACTAGAGAGATAAATATTATTAACTTTATTTAGTTTTTTAAATACTTAAAAGCTATTTTATTAAGTAGTTTTATTAAGAGATCTATAATATTATTTAAAGTCTTAATATATATAAAACTAACTTTATTATATACTATAACCTCTTTTATATAATAATAGTTAACTTATATATATTAGATATAGTTTTTAGTATTTTTACTATTTATAAAAGTTACTATATTTATATTATTTATATAGATTAAGATTAAACCTTTAAAGTTCTTTTTAACCTCTTCTATAAAATGTTATATCTATAATCAGAGCATTAACTACTATAGTACTATAGTACTACATACTATATGTAGTTATAGTATGTAGTATACTATAGAGTATGTAGTTATAGTATATAGTATACTATAAGTTAAATTTTAGTACTATAACTACACTACATACTACTATAGTTATAGTATGTAGTATACTATATACTATATAACTATATATTAAAAAAACTATAAAAGTATAGAATAAGAGCTTTTAAGTAAATATAACTTCTTATTATTATATCTATAGAACTGCTAAGTAATTCTAAATACCTTTAAATAGGAAAAATAATAATATATCACTTTATATTAATAAAATTCTAAATAATTATTTAAAAATCTAGAAAAATATAAGAAAAATCTAGTTTTAATATATTAAGTATATAAAGTACTGAGAGTGGTAACAACAGTTTATTCAATCTAAAATGGCACTTTAAACTTATACTATATAACTAAAAATACTTCTTATAAAAGCCTTACTTTTAAGCCTATCTCTAATATATTTTTAAAGCTATAGAGGTTAAAAACCCCCTCTTAAACTTCTTACACTTAAATCCAGCTTAAATTTCCTCTAAAAAATCTATATATTTAGATTTTCTTTGAGGCTTTTTAATATTAGTATATTTAAATATATATTAATTAAATAAATAATAATAACTTATTAAGTTTATAGTTATAATGCAGCCCCCCTATAAAAAGACTATAGCAAAATTCACCCTATATATAGGTATAATTCTAAAAACACTATATAGACACTTTAACCTATACCTTCTACTAATTAAAAAAAAAAGTATAGAAACCCTATATATTCCTACTAGTAAGCAAACCCTCGTACAAAGTTAAACGCGCGCCCTAGCTAAATAGACTAGTAGAACAGTAATAGCGCTAGCTACATAACGTAGAGCTAGTAGTAGTAGCGCTATACATAGCAGGGCTAATCACATTAGAGCTAAATAGGTTACTGAGGCTCTTATAGCTTAGCAATAGCTTTGCTAAACCTTTTAGCGAGGTGCTATAAACGCTACTATATAAGAAATAACTTCTTAACTAAAGAGGTTATTATAAAAGGTTCTTATAGCTAGAAGTATAAAAAGCTCTACTACTATATATAAAACCTTATACTTATCCCTCTTCCTCTTTCTCACTCTTAAACCTATATTAATAACCTATCTTTATAACTTATAAGAAACCTTTATAATATTAGCACCTAACCCTATATATAGATACTCTAAGCTTAGCGCGCCTATTAATATAAATAATACGTAAAAGCTTACTATAGAGTTTAATATTAATTAGATTAATAAAACCTACTCTTTCCTCGCGTAATCTAAAATATATAAAGAGTATATAGTTAGAATAATACTTAAGAGAGCTCTTATTAATACCTCTATAGGGGACTTTATAATATATAACTTAATTAATAGTAAGTGCGTAAATTTAGTAGTAGAGATAGGTAGAGTACTTACATACCCTATAGAGTAGCTTTTCTTTAAATAGGCCCTCTATAATATTAAGGTAGAAGTAGCCTTCTAGAGATTAGTGAGTACGTTTTACGCTAAATAGAGAGAATATTACTAACGACAGTATAGCTATAAAGGTGTTAGCTAGCCTAATTAAATAAGAAGATAATAACAGTGAAGACTTAATAGTAGATAGCAAAGCAGTAATAGAGATAGTGTTAGTAGCGTAGGTGATATGCGAGAGAGAGGATAGGTTAATAGTTCAGTAGTTAGTAATTAAGTAATTACAAACTATATTATTACTAAAGTGAAGTTAAAGATTATAAGGTTATTAATATATATATATAAGTGTAGCTAAGGTTGGAAGAGTTATAATTATATAACTAAAGGCTGTATGTATTGTTAGGAGGCGTAGAGTTAGGAGGTCTGTCGCTCTAAGCAGGTAAAATCATAGTGAACAGCTAGAAGCTAATAATAACTTATAGAGAGGGTTTAGATCTAAATTTCAAGCCTAGGAGACCTTCTAGAGGTCTGAATAGGCCTGTTTTTAGGTATTTAGGGAAGCTTAAGAGGGGTAGAGAGTAGAATCTCAGTAAGCAAGTTAATTTAGTTTTTAAAAGAGTTAATATTAAATAAATCCTTAGAAAATCTAGGAAAATCGCTGATTAGCTTAGAAAGGTTAAAAAGGTCCTAACTAGTGTTGATTTCAGCTTTAAAAGGCTAAATAGTAAAAGAGAGGTTAAAAGAAAGCTTTATAGCAGTAGAATTAACTATAGAGCTAATAAAGCTAAATAGCTAATTATAGAAAGCTTTAGGGGCAGAAGTAGGGTAAAGAATAGGCTTTAAGCCTAAAGAATCAAAAAAAGAAGCTATTTTAGTGCTAAATAGTAGTGCTTTAGCCTAAATTACTTAAGGATTAGAAGAGATATTAAAGGGGAAATAAAAGAGGCTTATATAGATAATTTAATCTATATTAAATCTAAGCTACCTCTAAAAATTAAAGGGATACTACTATTTAAATCTCTAGAGTTAGAGTATTCTAATAATATAATTTTCACTTAGATTACTTTATATATAGATATTAAATAACTAGTTAAGAAAGTAGGATTATTAGAGTAGTATTTTAACTACTAGTCTCTTACTACTACTTTACTTTTATTAGTAGTAGAGATAACGCTAGATTTCTTCTTTAATTTAAACTATAATATTAAAGTATATATATAAAATACTAAAATAATTCTCTTAAATTACTTAGTAAGTATTATATATAATATTTTTTTAATATCTTTTTTTGCTTAATATATACTATATATATATTACTTTAGATATATTTATTTTAGTAAATAATAATCTTACTCTATATATACTTTATATATAAAATATAATAATAATACTTTAAAATATATTAAGAATTAAAAAGTTTTATTAAACTATTTAAAAAATACTTTCTATACTTTATACTTATATTTATATATATTTTCTTAACTTATACTATATTATTTAACTTATATAATAATATAGTAGTAAAATATATATATATATACTTATAAAATATATATAATATACTAAAATAGTATATTATAGTACTTTAATACTACATTATACTACATTATACTATATATACTGTTAACACAGGTATAAGCGTATACAGGGGCGTGGTATATGCGCCTATATAGTATAGGGTTATAGATGGGCGTATGTTATGATGAAAAGTGATAATCTTGAGCATTAAAGAGCATTTAATTGTATAGATAATAATAAGGGAAGTGATGTATTGTGATGATTCCTGTTGATGTAGTTGGCAGGTTATATCCCCTAGTAGGGAAAAGTGAGGGGAAAGATAACCTGAAACGTAACCTGCTAAACTGCTAATTACATAAGGTGCTTACGTAACTATACGTATTACATAATCAATATTATAGTTATAGGTTATAATAAATAGAGTATTTTTAGTTAAGGTTTTATACCTTTAACTTTATTAGTTTATTTGATATAGGTTATTAAAATAAGTTAAGCGTTATTATTATTCTTATATTATTATTATTATTATAAAAGAATGTTATATGTTAACATCCCCCCTTAAGGTATATACAGTTGATTTATAGTATATAGCTTACTCACTTAACATATATATACGTTATAGGTATAAAAAACTTAAAAACCCTGTGGGAAAAATAAGAAAAATATTCCTATAATATATAATATGTTTATAACTAGTTAAAAAACTCTTATAAAATAACCTTATAGGTAAAAAGGTAAGAGAAAAACTAATAAGTTATTTCTTTAATACGGTTATTATTATTATGTATATTATTATTATTTTCTTTATCGTTATTATTATTTATTATATTAAGTATATTATTAAATATAACTTTACCAACTGGCTTAGTTAATATATCTGCAATATTAGACTTAGAGTCTATATGAAATAACAAATAATGTTTATTTAATAAAGATTCTCTAGCAAAATGATACTTTATATCAATATGCTTAGATTTTTTATAAAATTCGGGATTTTCAGTCAGCTTCTTAGCTGCTAAATTATCTATAAAAATCTTAGGCTTATTTATAGCTTTAAAACCCAGATTAGTCAAATTAAAATTATGACTATTATATAGATATAGGGCTTTTTTTACTGCCTTAGTTAAAGCTATATATTCAGCTTCATAAGTAGACAGTGCTACTGTTTTTTGTTTTATAGTAGTATAAGATATTATATTGTATAATCCCTAGCAAAATATATAAGCTGATGTAGATTTTCTATTATCTAGGTCTCTAGCCTAATTAGAGTCTGAATAACCTATTAAATCCTATATTATATTATTATTACAGTTATAATATATTCCTTTATTAGGATATTTATTTAAGTAACCCTATAAATAATCTAGAGCTATAAAATGCTCTTGTGAAGGGTTTGTTATATATCTTAATAATATTATAACAGCTAGAGCTATATTAAATCTAGTTTTTAAAGCTAGATATAAAAGTGCTCTAATTTGCTGTTGAAACTGTAGAATTTCTTCTTTAAAAGTATAATATTTATTTATATATAGTTTTATATTATCTCTTATAGGAGTTATAGATAGATTTATATTTATTTTATTATATTTATTTAATATTTTTTGTGTATATTTAGTTTGATGTATAAAGAAAGACTTATTAGGTTTATCTATCTCAAACTTACAGCCTAAAAAGGTATTAGGCTCCCCTAATATTTATATTTTTATCTGTTGCCTTAATATATTATATATATAGTTACTAGTAGCAGTATTATTAGCTACTAAAAGCATATCGTCTACATGGTAACATAATATAGCTTTATAGTTATTTTTATTAAGTATAAATACTGCTTCATCATAAGGTGAAACAATAAATCCTAATTTTATTAATATAGCTTTTAAATGGTTATACTATAGTCTAGGGCTTTGTTTTAACCTATATAAAGCTTTAAGAAGCTTACAGCAATATTTGCTATTATTTGATTTATAGTTATAATTAGGATTAAATTCTAATTTATTAGTGGTTTTATTATATAAAAAACCTGTTAGTAAAATTATATATATATCTATATCTATATTAGCGTGTATAAATGCTGTAGTAACGTTATATTGCAGAAGGGTCTAACCTTCTTTTATAGCAAATATGACTATAAACCTATAGCTTTTAGGTCTATAGGTAGTAGAAAAGGTTTCTAAGTAATTAATACTAATATATTGATTAAAACCTTGAGCAACCTATCTTACTTTATATTTATATATATTATTTATTTTATCTTTTAATTTCATAGAATATACCTATCTACCGCCTAATAGATGAATATTATCTGGTTTTTCTATAATTTCCTAAGTTTTTATATCTTCTATTTGAGTTACTTCTAGTTGTATAGCTTGAATCTAATTATCTTTATAAGGAGAATTTAAGGCTTACTGTATATTAGAAGGCTTGTTTAATGTAATAACTGATAGAATATAAGAAGCTTTATTGATAGTACTAGTTCTAGCAATACTATTTTTATCAGTTAAAATGTTATTATTTATTTTATAAATACTAAGAGCAGGACAGTCTGCTATAGTATATAATAGTGCACTTTTAGTATTATAAACCGTATTATTAACCTATTAGTAGTCTTTTTTAGCTTCTTCTGATAGAGAGGGGATCTCTATTAATAACTTGGATTTTTCTTTATTTATTTCTCCATTATTAATACTAGTAGTTTTCATACTATTATTGTGTGAACTAATTATACTAGTATTAGTATTGTTATTGCTAGTATTAATATTATTATTTATATTATTATTATTATTATTATTATTATTAATACTAGTCTTATCACTTAGATTTGCAAGAGCGTTATTCGTTATAGAAATATCACTACTTATAGTAGGATTATTCCTATAAGAGATAGATTGACTAGAAATATCTCTTTGTGGACTATTATGGGCAATATTATGTCTATTATTGTTTAGCATAATACTACTATTTATATCCTTATAGCGGGTATTTATGCTTAAAGGAAGCTCTTTATGATGAGAAATAAAGGTATTCTCTAAGATTTTAACGTCTCGAGACCATAAGGCTCTTCTTAGTTGCATATCTTAGATCTTATACCTATTAGATCTATAATTAATTATATAACCTTAACGTGCTCATACGTCTAGTTTTTTCATTTTAAGATCTTTATTCTTATAGTAGCATACGCTACCCCACACTTTTATATTATTTATATTAGGTTTTATATTATTCTTTATTTCATAAGGCGTTTTATACTCAATAGAGCTATAAGGAGTCCTATTATGCATATAAAGAGTAGCATAAAAGGCTTCACCCTATAAGTAGTGTGGTAAACCTGAATTATATAATATTGTTCTTATTTTATTAACTATAGTGCGTATAGTACGCTCTATAAGACCGTTAGGTTCATATATATAAAGAGGTCTTTTATTATATATTATACCGCTTTTAGTACATATAGCTTTAAAGCGATAATTATTAAATTCTATACCTCCATCTGTAGATACTTCTTTTATTCTTTTATTATTATTATTATTATTTACTTCAGCTTGAAATTTAAGAAAAGCTTCACTAATAGTATGCTTCTCTTTATCTTTAAGTAATTTTCCCCATACAAAACAGGAATATTTATCTATAAAGATAATAAAATATATATATTTATCATATGTAATAGGCGTTATAGGCCCACATAGGTCTGAAGCTATATAATCTAGATAATCTAGATTTTTATTATAAACCTATAGCTTACTAGCCTTAGTTACAAATTTACCTTTATAACAGGCTTCGCAAGGCTGTAAAGTTATATTATTATTATTATTATTTATATTTATTATAGTGTTATCTTTTAATTTTAAAAGACTTTGTAAATATATATAACCAAGACGTTAATGCTATAATTATAGGCTATTATTATTATTATTATTTATATTATTATTTATATTATTATTTATATTATTCTTATTATTATTATTAGTTATAGTATTAATATTATATATATATTGATTGTTATTATTGATAGGAAACTAGAAGAAATATAAATTATTCTTCTTTACCCCCATAGCAATAATACAATCTTTATTAATATCATATAAAATAGGTTATTTCTATATAATAGAAGCAATACCTAAAGAATCTAACTTAGATTAACTAAGTAGATTAATACCTAGTTCAAGTATATAATAAACATCCTATAAAGTTATTTTATTATTATTAAGATATATTATTAAATCACCCTTTATTATAGAAGTAAAAGTCTTTACTTCTCTCCATTTTATAGTTTTATTTATTTTTATAGGATTTTTTATAAAGTTATAGTTGTTAACTACATAAATAGTAGCCGCAGTATCAATATAAATATCAACTATATTTTCATTCTTATTGTTATAACTCCTTGCTTTTCCTTTTTCCTTAATAATAGACTAGTTAATTAAATAACCTAAAGAAAGATTATTAATATTATTTATATTATTATTAAAAGCAGTATAGCTTACATTCTCAAAGAGAATATCTTCTTCTTCTTTATTAGAAGATAAATCCATTAAATCTATAAGATTATTAGAATTATTAATAGATATATAGGGGGTAATATTATCTACAGTAGTTATATTAACTACTTCTTTTTCTTTATCCTTAGCACTAATAGTACTAGTAGAGAGCTTTTTCTACTAACTAGGTGCTTTTTCAGGATGCAGAAAAGCGCAGTTTTCTTCAGTATAGTTTGTTTTCTTATAATTTTTACAGTATAAACCTTTCTGTTTTTTCTAAGGTTTTTTATTTATTTTATTTTTGTTTTTTTGATTTTCCTAGTTTTTATTCTGTTTTTTATTCTTTTTATTATTACCCTTTGTAGTAGTATTATTAACTACTTCATTACTACCTTTTCTCTTATACTCATCTATAAGACTAGCATATAAAAAGTTAAAGTTATAAGCAGTAAGGTTAATCCTAAGAGACTAAATTATAGAAGTTATAAAAGCCTCATAAGTCTTATTTAGACTATTAAGTATATAAGCTATAACTACTTAATCTAGTAATTTAAGCTTATTATAAGATAAGTTATCTATAAGTTCTTTTATTTTATTTATATATTCTTCTATAGAATCAAAGTTATCTAAGGAAATATTAAAGAACTCTTTATAGGTTAAAAACTCATTTATAAAACCTATAGGCTTATATAGGGCTTTTAGATGTTCCTAAGCAGTATAGGCATCTTTATCATCTTTTATAACCCTTAGAGGACTATTATTATAGAATAACTATATATAACTTAAAGCCTTATAGTTTTTATCTAAATTATCTTTAGATATAGACTTAGTAAGGTTTATAATAATATCTTTACTATATAGTAGGGCTTTAATATATATAGCCTATACTTTATAGTTCTCTAAACTAATAAGCTTAAAGAACTAAACCTTAAGATCAGTTATTATTGCCTTAATAGAATACAGTATGTAATTATAAGCCTTATAAAAGATTAATAACAGTAAGGTTATTAACTAAAGAGCTATTATACGTATAGTATAGTAGTTCTTATAGTAAAGTTATAACAGTTATAAACCTAGAGGGTTAGGGTTTAACTAGTAAAAAAGGTGGTTTTTTATTCCTTCTCTTTAATTAAGATCTTCTTTAGTTAGACTATTATCTAACTAAGGAGATATATATCCTATATAGTAGATTAGTCAAAAGGAAGTCTATTATGCTATAAGTATAGGTCTAAACCAGATTGGTAATAGACTAGAGGATAATTCGAAGAGATAATCTGAGGGATATAAATTAAATAAAGTAGTAGTAAGAGCTTATCTACTTAGGGAAAGATTAATAGAGGTATAGTTAATTTAAATAAGGTTTAATATAGAGATTTAAAGGAGGTGGATCTTATAGAACTAAATAACTAGTCCAGCTAGTATTTCTAGTTCTATAAAAGTAGTATAGATAGAAAAACGTTTAAAAGATTAATTTTCAGTATATATAACCTTTAAGTAAAGGTAGGACTTTATAGGTAGGTAGGGGAGAGGTAAAGAGGTAGAAAGAATAGAGGTTATTTCTGAGCTGAGCTTATAACCTGTTAATATAGGTATAAGCGTATATAGGGGCGTAGTATATACGCTTATATAGTATAAGGTTATAGATAGGCATATGTTATGATAAAAAGTAATAATCTTAAGCATTAAAGAGCATTTAATTATATAGATAATAATAAGGGAAGTGATGTATTGTGATAATTCCTGTTGATGTAGTTGGTAGGTTACATCCCCTAGTAGGGAAAAGTGAGGGGAAAGATAACCTAAAACATAACCTGCTAAACTGCTAATTACATAAGGTGCTTACATAACTATACGTATTACATAATCAATATTATAGTTATAGGTTATAATAAATAGAGTATTTTTAGTTAAGGTTTTATACCTTTAACTTTATTAGTTTATTTGATATAGGTTATTAAAGTAAGTTAAGCGTTATTATTATTCTTATATTATTATTATTATTATAAAAGAATGTTATATGTTAACATATACTATATATACTACAGTAGTATTATAAGTTTATTATAAGTTATTAAGTTTATAGTTATAATACAGCCCCCCTGTAAAAAGACTATAGCAAAATTCACCCTATATACAGGCATAATTCTAGAAACACTATATAGGCACTTTAACCTATGCTCTCTACTAATTAAAGAAAACAGTATAGAAACCCTATACGTTCCTACTAGTAGGCAAACCCTCGTACAAAGTCAAACGCGCGCCCTAGCTGAATAGACCGGCGGAACAGCAACGGCGCCGGCCGCGCAGCGTGGGGCTAGCGGCGGCGGCGCCGCACGTAGCGGGGCCGATCACATTGGGGCCAAACAGGTCACTGAGGCTCTTATGGCTTAGCAACGCGATCACGTGACTGAAGGCTGTGTGTATTGTCAGGAGGCGCGGAGTTAGGAGGTCTGTCGCTCTAAGCAGGTAAAATCACAGTGAACGGCCAGAGGCCTTATTATAAGTTATATTAAAATATTTAAAAAATACTTTTTATACTCTATAATTATATATATATATATATTTTCTGAGTTTATATTATACTATCTAAATTATATAATAATATAGTAGTATAATATATATATATATACTTATAAAACTTATATAATATACTAAAATAGTATATTATAGTACCTTAATACTATATTATACTATATACTATATATACTATAGCAATACTACAAGCTTATTATAAGTCTTTATTAAAATTATTATAAATTATATATATATATATATATATATATTATAAAATAAATTATAACTAACTATATAAGTTATATAGTATTAAAATCTATCTTTAAATAAGGTTCCTAGATAATCTATACTATTCTAAAGACTTAAAACAGATTCTTTTTCATAACTATCATTCTATAAGTTATAATTACTAATATATAAAGTAATTATATTAGTAATATTCCTAGGTATTTCACAAATTAAATCAATCTCTATGAGTATAATTATTAGTTTTTAAATCTTATATAATAACTTATATTAATAATTAATATTTACTTACTTTTATTTGCTTTAATTTAGATTTAAAGCTTTGTTAACTATTTAAGCTTAAATTTAATTCCTATATAATACTATTAATAATTTCTAAGTGTAGTTTAGAAGCATATATAGCTTTATGGTTATTAATTATAGCTTTTAAAGTTTCTACCTCATTATAAGGTTTTTCGTTAAGAAAATAAGGTTCTAAGCCTAACTTATAACGTTTAAGCTTATTTTCTTTCTCTTTAATATTATATTTAGCTAGTTAATTAAACATATTATTATAATATAGTTTAATGTATTGAAATATATTATTAATATAAGTAAAGGCTTCAGCTATATCTTTATTACTATTAAAGATAGAAATAGCTATAGTATTAAAAGTTTAAGAAGGCATTTTAACTAGTAATAAATTAGTAATTATAAAATTAAGTAATATTAATACTTATTTAAGCCTATAGGTTATAGCTAATATAAACTAAAAGTATAGTTTATAATAAAAGCTTTAAGTTATATTATATATATTATAATTTTATAAGTATATATAAGCTTTTATAATATAAAGCAGTTTAAACTATAGTTAATAAGTTAAGAATTATAACTAACTAAAGAACTATTAAGACTAATATATATAATATAAAAAGCTAGAATTTAATATTAATTCTATAAATACTATTATTAATAGTAATATTAGTAGTATTACTAGTAACTATAGTATTTATAGAATTAATATTACTATTAGACTATTAGTAGTATTAATAGTATTAGTAGTATTAATACTATTATTATTAGTATTAATACTACTAATAATAGTATTAATACTATTATTAAAAGTATTAATAGTAATATTAATACTATTATTAGTAATATTAATAGTATAGTTAGTAGTATTAGTATTATTAACTACTTAAAAATTCTTTAAAAAATTCAAAATAAGTAAAAAAAAGAATAAAACCTAAAAAAGTAAAAAAAGAAATTTAAAACAAAGTAACTATAATGGGATTCGAACCTAAGCTTTTGTAAAAACAATAATGCTAATATAGGAAATTTTATATAAATAATGTAACTACCGCTTAAACTACTAGGTTAAAGCGCCTGCCCTGAAGGACACTAAGCGAGGTAAGGTTTATCCTATAAGTAGTTTATAACGCAAATGATTTTAATATTATTAATTAATTAAGGAAATTTATTAGTAAAAATCTATTAATAATTTTGCTTTTTATTTAGTTGTTTAAGGGTATTTAAAAAACTTAGTTATTTTTAAAATATTAGTTAATATTAATTAATATTAAAATAAAATAGCTAATTAATAATAAAATCTAAATAAATTAATATTAACTTAATAAGTAATAATAAATAATAATAATTATAGTTATAATAGTTTACTATTATTACTACTATTAATAATCCTACTTTTAATATTATTATTAATATCATTAGTCTATTACTAATAGTATTATTACTATTAATACTAATATTATTATGTTAATACTATTAATAATATTATTATTACTATTACTACTACTACTACTACTATTACTACTAATAATAATAATAATACTATTAGTAGTAGTAATAATAATATTAGTTATTACTAATACTATTACTACTAATAATATTACTATTATTACTATTATATAAAAAGCTTATAAAGCTAGAAAATAAATATATATAATAGGTTTATTCTTATCTATCTATTTAGCTTTTAATATTCCTTTAATAATTAAAAAAAAAGACTTAAATTAAAGCTATACTTTCTAGCTTATAAACTTACTACTTAATATATAACTTATAACTTTATAAGTTATATTATATAACTTCTTTACTTTTATATTATTTTATTATAAAAAAAGACTATATTAAAAACTTTATAACTATAAAAACCTTTAAAAATAAACTCTAACCCCACTTTTTCCCCTTTAGCTTCTGAAGCTTTAGATGCTTTTAGTAGTTTATATACTACTAAAAAGCAAGCTAATAACGACAATTATAAAGATATTAAAGAAAATCAACCTATTTATAAATTAAGGTCTACTAGTGCCTATATTATAGCAAATAGGCTATTTAATAGAGTTTTAGACCCTATAGATACTTCTAAAGAACAAACTACTACTTCTTTTTACCAAGCTAGTAGCTATAGAAGTAAATTTAGCTGTAAAGCTAATAGATTTCAAGCTAGTAATAGGGTTAAGCACTATAAAATAGCACATCCTGCTGTTAAATATACGCTAGAAAATAAAAATAACCCTAAAAAAATACACTATAAGTAGAAATAACTTATATATCTTTATATTATTATATATTTAATATATATATATATTTCTATATATATATACTAATTAAAACATAGTTACTCAGTAGAATACAGCTAAGCTATTAACTCAACAAGAAGTTAATAACTTCTTTACACCTCCTAGCTCTATACCTTCCTCTATACTTACTAATAATAAAAAAAAGCTTAGAACTTCTACTATTACTAATAATAATTATACTAAAATATTTAATAAAGATATAGCTTTAAGTAAGATTATAAACTTTATACTAGAGTTTAATCTACCTTTTAGTACTATTACTTCTCAGAGCTTTAATAATTTATTATCTTATTTAACTAAGTTAGTTAATAATATATATAATATTACTTTAAACTATAATTAATATACTAATATATAAATATAGTAGATTTCAACCTCTTTACTATAGAAACCTAGTTAACTATATTGATAACTTATATAAATCTAAGTTTTAAGGTTTAGTTTAGTTTATAAAAGACCACTTAGACCATAATAGGTTTATATTTATATAGCTAGATATATAGACTTCTATAGACTTTAAAGGTTATTTAGAAGTTATAGCTTACCTTATTAGTAAAGAATTTAAACTACGCTATATATTACTAAGGTTTAAAGCTCTAAGTTAAGCTCATACTAGTAAATATATTAATAAGGCTTTTATTAAAAATATTCTTAATAAATATAATATACTTTTAGATAGAATTATTAGATAAGTATTAATTATTAATAATAAAGTTTTTAAGATAATATACTAATATATATATAGTATTACTAGAGATAATAGGTCTAATAATAATACCTTTTTAGACGCTTTAGTAAAGTCTTTTAATATTAAAAGAAATTCTTTTACTACAGTACCTCTATATAATTACTAATACTTTACCTATACTTTAAACTTAGTTGTAAAAAATATAATAGATTCTTTTATTAAATTATCTACTAAAGATAGTGATATATTAGAGTTTAAAAATCTAGCTATTATTTCTAATATAGATTTAGGTAAAGTATTAACTTCATCTGAATCTAAAAGGTTATTAGAGCTATTAGCTAGTAAGTTATACCTTTTAAGTTATATTAATATATACTATATTATTAATATATTATATATACTAACTAATTCTTTAATAGGTAATATTAGAAGTTTTAAAAAAGTTATTATTTTCTTAAAGAATAATACTACTATACAATCTGAGTTTAAGATAGCTCTAGAAATTAAAAAGCAAGAAGGAGAGCTTCCTTCTAACTTAAAGAAAACTAAGATTCCTCTCTATAAGTTTATATTATTATTAATATTAATATTATATATTAATATATATATATATATATATATATATATATATTTATACTAATTAACTTTTTAATAGGTAATAAAACTAGATGGAATTCTATTTATAGGATAATAGTAGATGCTATACTACTAAAGCCTACTTTAGATTACTTAAGGATTAATACTAAAGTAGCTGCTTTTAAAGCTATTTATCTTTCATCTAATAACTAGGACTAATTAGATCACTTAAAAGATATATTAGAGATTTTTTATAGTCCTACTAAATATCTACAGTCTCAAATTTATACTACTAATTCTACTATATTACTTTATATTAGTCAGATATATTACTCGTTAAAAGATCTAAAAGATCTATATAAAAGGAATACTAAATTAGTAGTTAGAGGAGATATAAGTTATATATTAAACTTAATATTATTTTATTTTAATTAAAATGTTTATTTACTAATACTTTTTATTATTAGAGCTTAAAACCTTTATATCCTTATACTCCTAGCTTTACTAGTGCTATAGAGAAAGAAATTAATAAATTAGCTAAATACTACCCTCCTATAGTAAATATAGATACTTATAAAATTTATAAGCCTTATTTATTAGCTTTTATATTAGATCCTAGGTATAATTTAACTACTTTAGAAGATCCTAACTTCCTAAATAGGATTATTAGTAAAACTGTTATTAGTATAGTTATAAGCGATTTAACTAAAGAATATAAAAGGTATTTATTCTTATAAATATATATTTATATATATTCAGTATACTTATATATAATATAACTTATTACTAACTATATAATTTAGTTTAAAACAAAAAGTAATAACTTCTTTATAACTTAAAGGAGGCTCTTATTATATTAGATCTATTAATAGGCATATTCCTTTAAGAAAAGATAACTCTTCTGAATCTGAAGATAATATAGAATCTAATATTAATAGGTCTAGTAGTAGTAGATTAGTTATAGATTTATCTACTACTAGACCTAATAATCCTCCTTATAATAACCTACGCCTTAAACCTAAGTCTAAGCTTAATAGTAGACTTTTTCCTAAAATTAAAAAAGAAGAAACTAAAACATCTCAAGAAAATGAGATTATATATTATACTAAATATATAGTAGAAGATAATAAAGTAAATATTCTCTTTATTATATTATTATTTTTATTATATAAATACCTACTAATATATTTTATAGATAGATCCTTTAGCTTAATAAGAGCTAAATAAGTCTAAATATCCTATTTTAGCTATTTTAGCTAGAAAGTATTTAGCTATAGCTTCTACTTCTTCTATAGTAAAGTGTAATTTTAACTAATCTAGTAATATTATTACTAAAAGACATACTAGTTTAAAGGATAATACTAGAAAGCAGTTAGTACTACTAAAAAGCTAGAAAATTAATATTATAGAAAATATAAGTATTAAACCTAAAAGTTATAGTAATCTATTTAATATAGATATAGAAGAAGAAAAGCTATATATAGAAGATTTAGAAAGTAGTATAGAAGGAGTTATAGAAGGAGAAAATATAGAAGATATTAATACTTCTATATTAGATTCTCAAGAAAACTTAGATTTATAAGAAGACATTAAGTATAAATTAGATTAAATTAGATAGAAAATATTAACTATAGTTACTCTTTATATTCAGTTATTATTATATATTAAATATAATATATATTAGTAAATATTTATATATATAAATGTTTTCATTATATTATTATAGTATAATTTGTAGTATTCATAGTACTTATAGTATACTACATACTATATATAGTTATAGTATGTAGTATACTATAAGTTAGATTTTAGTACTATAACTACACTACAACTATATGTAGTGTAGTTGTAGTATATACTACAAACTGTAGTATTGTAGTATACTACGTAGTATATAGTATACTACATAGTACCTGTTAATGCTCTGTCTATAATACTTTAGAAGCTACTATAGAAATAGTATAATATTTAGCTTCTATAGATAACTTTATAATTATTAATTACTTATAGAACTTCTATAAAATTAACCTTCTAGCTATAAAGAAAATCTATTTTTTAGTTAATCTAAATATAGCTTTATAGCTAGTAAAGTTACTATTAATATAACTATAACAGCTAAAGTTATTTAGGTTACCCTCTTATAGCTATAATTTATATTAAATTAATAGGTTTAAGTTTTCTTTATAATATTATATAATTCTACTTGCTATTTTGCTATAAAAGCTACTAAATAAATAGCTGAAATATATTTATAAGTCTACCCTGAATAAAATATCTAGCTTTATTATTATTACTGCAAGTTAAATATATTTTAATAGTTTTTAATACTGCTTTTATAAATATCTATTAAGGGGCTTTTTACTTAGAATAGTAATATCTAATATACTTATAGTAACTAGAATATATACTATATATACTTCATTTATAAATTCTTTAATAACCTCTTTAATATATATATCTTGATAGATTATAATAGCTTTATTTATAAATAATAGCCTTACGCTTAAGAAAAAGTTTAATATATTTATATTAACTATCTTAATAAGCTTTAAAACCTTCTTAAAGATATTAATTAAGGTTTTCTCCTTTTTAATAACTAAAATGCTATTAATATAAGTTATAAATATAACCTTAAGTAACTTATTATAATAAGTTACTTTAATATAGTAAAAAGATATAAACTTAAATAACTTAAAAATATCTAAAGCTTTATTTATTATTAGCGCCCTCTTTATTAAAAACTATAAAGCGCTTTTTAAAAATAAATAATTTAGCTTTTATTTATATTATAGCTACTCTTTTAAGTATACTTTTTATAATATACTTTATCTTTAAAGAATTCTTTAACTATAGAGAATAGAAATATAAAGACTATTTCTTCTAAATCTCTATTTAAGTATACTTCTATAAAATCCTATTAACATATAACATTCTTTTATAATAATAATAATAATATAAGAATAATAATAACGCTTAACTTACTTTAATATTCTATAACAAATAAATAAATAACGTTTAAGGTATAAAACCTTATATAAAAATACTCTATTTATTATACCTTATAACTATAATATTGATTATATAATACGTATACTTACGTAAGTATCTTATGTAATTAGTAGTTTAGTAGGTTACGTTTTAGGTTATCTTTCCCTTCACTTTTCCCTACTATGGGATGCAATCTGCTAACTACAAAAACAGAAATCATTACAATACATTACTTCTCTTATTATTATCTATACGATTAAATGCTCTTTAATGCTTAAGATTATCACTTTTCATTATAACATAAGCCTATTTATAACCCTATACTATATAGGCGTATATACTACGCCCTTATATACGCTTATATCTATACTAATAGGTTATAAGCCTAGCTTAAAAATAACCTCTATTCTTACTACTTCTTTACCTCTCCCCTACTTACCTATAACGCCCTACCTTTACTTAAAGGTTATATATACTAAAAATTGATCCTTTAAACGCTTTTCTATCTATACTACCTTTATAGAACTAGAAATACTAGCTAGACTAGTTATTTAGTTCTATAAGATTTATCTTCTTTAAATCTATATACTAAACTCTATTTAAATTAACTATACCTCTATTAATCCTTCCCTAAGTAGATAAACTCTTACTACTACTTTATTTAATCTATATCCCTTAGATTATCTCTTTAAACTATCCTCTAAGCTATTACTAATTTAGTTTAAACCTATATTTACTACTTAATAAACTTCCTCTTAACTAATTTACTATATAAGATATATATCTCCTTAGTTAGATATAGGTCTAACTAAAGAAGATATTAATTAAAAAGAAGGAATAAAAACTACTCTTTTTTATAAGTTAAACCCTTAACCTCTAGGTTTATAACTGTTATAACCTTACTATAAAAACTACTATACTATATATATAATAGCTCTTTAGTTAATAACCTTACTATTATTAATCCTTTATAAGGCTTATAACTATACACTACATCTTATTAAAGTAATAATAACTAATCTTAAGGTCTAGTTCCCTAAACTTATTAGCTTAGAGAACTATAAGGTATAGGCTATATATATTAAAGCCCTACTATATAGTAAAGATATTACTATAGACCTTACTAAGCCTATTTCTTCTAATAATAAAGATAAAAACTATAAAGCTTTAAGTTATATATAGTTATTTTATAATAATAGGCCTCTAAGGGTTATAAAAGATAATAAAGATTTTTATACTACTTAGGAACATCTAAAAGCCCTATATAAGCCTATAAGTTTTATAAATAAGTTTTTAACTTATAAAGAGTTCTTTAATACTTCTTTAGATAACTTTGATTCTATAGAAGAATATATAAATAAAATAAAAGAACTTATAGATAACTTATCCTATAATAAGCTTAAATTACCTAATTAAGTAATTATAGCTTATATACTTAATAGTCTAAATGAGACTTATAAGGCTTTTATAACCTCTATAACTTAGTCTCTTAGGACTAACCTTACTACTTATAACTTAGACTCTTTATATGCTAGTCTTATAGATGAGTATAAGAGAAAAGGTAGCAGTGAAGTAGTTAATAACACTACTAAGGGTAATAATAAAAAGAATAAAAAACAAAATAAAAGCTAGGAAAACACTAATAAGAAAAACAAAAATAAAATTAATAAAAAACCCTAGAAAAAACAGAAAGGTTTATACTATAAAAATTGTAAGAAAACAAACTATACTAAAGAAAACTACGCTTTTCTACATCTTAATAAAGCATCTAGCTAGTGGAAAAAACCCTCTACTAGTACTACTAATACTAAGGATAAAGAAAAAGAAGTAGTTAATATAACTACTTCAGAAGGAATTACCCCCTATATATCTATAAACAATTCTAAAAATCCTATAGATTTAATAGATTTATCTTCTAATAAAGAAGAAGAAGATATTCTCTTTAAAAATATAAGCTATACTGCTCCTAATAATAATATAAATAATACTAATAATCCTTCCTTAGATTATTTAATTAACTAATCTATTATTAAAGAAAAAGGAAAAGTAAAGAGTTATAATAATAAGAATGAAAATATAGTTAATATTTATATTAATACTACAGCTACTATTTATATCGTTCACAACTATAACTTATTAAAACATCATAAAAAAATTAATAAAACTATAAATTAGGGAGAAGCAAAGACTCTTACTTCCAAAATAAAGAGTGATTTAATAATATATCTAAATAATAATACTATAATACTAAAAGACGTTTATTATATACCTAAACTAGGTATTAATCTACTTAGTCAATCTAAGTTAGATTCCTTAGGTATTGCTTCTATTATATAGAAACAACCTATTTTATATGATATTAATAAAGATTATATTATTGCTATGGAGGCAAAGAGAAATAACTTATATTTCTTTCAATTTCCTATCGATAATAACAATTAATATATATATAATACTAATACTATAACTAATAATAATAATAATAATATAAACAATAATATAAATAATAATAACAATAATAGCTTATAATTATAGCACCAACGTCTTAGTCATATACATTTACAGAGTCTTTTAAAATTAAAAGATAACACTATAATAAATATAAATAATAATAATAATAATAATATAACTTTACAGCCTTGCAAAGCCTATTATAAAGGCAAATTCGTAACTAAGGCTAGTAAGCTACAGGTTCATAATAAAAATCTAGATTATTTAGATTATATAGCTTCAGACCTATATAGGCCTATAACGCCTATTACATATAATAAATATATATATTTTATTATCTTTATAGATAAATATTCCTGTTTTATATAGGGAAAATTACTTAAAAATAAAGAGAAGTATACTATTAGTGAAGCTTTTCTTAAATTTCAAGCTGAAGTAAATAATAATAATAATAATAAAAGAATAAAAGAAGTATCTATAGATAGAGGTATAGAATTTAATAATTATCGCTTTAAAGCTATATACACTAAAAGTAGTATAATATATAATAAAAGACCTCTTTATATATATAAACCTAACAGTCTTATAGAGCGTACTATACACACTATAGTTAATAAAATAAGAACAATATTATATAATTTAGGTTTACTACACTACTTATAAAGTGAAGCCTTTTATACTACTCTTTATATACATAATAGGACTCTTTATAGCTTTATAGAGTATAAAACGCCTTATGAAATAAAAAATAATATAAAACCTAATATAAATAATATAAAAGTGTGGGGTAGCATATACTATTATAAGAATAAAGATCCTAAAATAAAAAAACTAGACGTATAAGTATATTAAAGTTATATAATAAATTATAGATCTAATAGGTATAAAATCTAGGATATGTAACTAAAAAGAGCCTTATAGTCTCAAGACGTTAAAATCCTAGAAAATACCTTTATTTCTCATCATAAAGAGCTTCCTTTAAGCATAAATACCCGCTATAAGGATATAAATAGTAGTGTTATACTGAACAATAATAGACATAATACTGCCCAAAAAAGTCCACAAAGAGATATTTCTAGTTAATCTATCTCTTATAGGAATAATCCTACTATAAGTAGTGATATTTCTATAACAAATAACGCTCTTATGAATCTAAGTGATGAGACTAGTATTAATAATAATAATAATAATAATAATAATAATAATATAAATAATAATATTAATACTAGCAATAACAATACTGATACTAATATGATTAGTTCACATAATGATAGTATAAAAACTACTAGTATTAATAATAGAGAAATAAATAAACAAAAATCCAAGTTATTAATAGAGATCCCCTCTCTATTAGAAGAAGCTAAAAAAGACTATAAATAGGTTAATAATATGGTTTATAATACTAAAAGTGCACTATTATATACTATAGTAGACTGTCCTGCTCTTAGTATTTATAAAATAAATAATAACGTTTTAACTAATAATAATAGTATTACTAGAACTAGTACTATTAATAAAACTTCTTATATTCTATTAGTTATTATATTAAATAAGCTTTCTAATATACAGCAAGCCTTAAATTCTCCTTATAAACATAATTAGATTCAAGCTATACAACTAGAAGTAACTCAAATAGAAGATATAAAAACTTAGGAAATTATATAAAAACTAGATAATATTCATCTATTAGGTAGTAGATAGGTATATACTATGAAATTAAAAGATAAAATAAATAATATCTATAAATATAAAGCAAGATGGGTTACTTAAGGTTATAATCAATATATTAGTATTAATTATTTAGAAACCTTTTCTACTACCTGTAGACTAAAAAGCTATAGGTTTATAGTTATATTTGCTATAAAAGAAGGATAGAGCCTTCTGTAATATGACGTTACTACAGCGTTTATCCACGCTAATATAGATATAGATATATATATAATATTACTAATAGGTTTTTTATATAATAAAACTATAAATAAGTTGGAATTTAATCCTAATTATAACTATAAGTCTAATAACAGTAAATATTGCTATAAGCTTCTTAAAGCTTTATATAGGTTAAAACAAAGCCCTAGACTATAGTATAACTATTTAAAAGCTATATTAATAAAATTAGGATTTATTGTTTCACCTTATGATGAAGCAGTATTTATACTTAATAAAAATAACTATAAAGCTATATTATATTACTATGTGGACGATATGCTTTTAGCAGCTAATAATACTGCTACTAGTAACTATATATATAATATACTAAAGCAATATATAAAAATACAAATATTAGGGGAGCTTAATACCTTTTTAGGCTATAAGTTTGAGATAGATAGACCTAATAAGTCTTTCTTTATACATCAAACTAAATATACAGAAAAGATATTAAATAAATATAATAAAACTAATATAAACCTATCTATAACTCCTATAAGAGATAATATAAAACTATATATAAATAAATATACTGCTACTAAAGAAGAAATACTACAATTTCAGCAGCAGATTAGAGCCCTTATATATCTAGCTTTAAAGACTAGGTATAATATAGCTCTAGTAGTTATAATATTATCAAAATATATAACAAACCCTTCAAAAGAGCATTTTTCAGCTCTAGATTACTTATAGGGATATATAAATAATTTTCCTAAAAGAGGAATTTATTATAATTGCAATAATAATATAATATGGGATTTAATAGGTTATTCAGACTTTAATTAGGCTGGAGACCTAGATAATAGAAGATCCACATCAGCTTATGTATTTTGCTAGGGATTATATAATATAATATCTTATAGCACTATAAAACAAAAAACAGTGGCACTGTCTACTTGTGAAGCTGAATATATAGCTTTAACTGAGGCAGTAAAAGAAGCCTTATATCTATATAATAGTTATAATTTTAATTTAACTAATCTGGGTTTTAAAGCTATAAATAAGCCTAAGATTTTTATAGATAATTTAGCAGCTAAAAAGCTAACTGAAAATCCCGAATTTCATAAAACATCTAAGCATATTAATATAAAATATCATTTTACTAGAGAATCTTTATTAAATAAAGATATAATGTTATTTCATATAGACACAAAGTCTAATATTACGGATATATTAACTAAGCCTTTAGGCAAAGTTATATTTAATAATATACTTAATATAATAAATAACAATAACGATAAAGAAAATAATAATAATATATATAATAATAATAACCGCATTAAAGAAATAACATACTAGTTTTTCTCTTACCTTTTTACCTATAAGGTTATTTTATAAGAGTTTTTTAACTAGTTATAAACATATTATATATATTATAGGAATATTTTTCTTATTTTTCCCACAGGGTTTTTAAGTTTTTTATACCTATAACGTATATATATGTTAAGTGAGTAAGCTATATACTATAAATCAACTGTATATACCTTAAGGGGGGATGTTAACATATAACATTCTTTTATAATAATAATAATAATATAAGAATAATAATAACGCTTAACTTACTTTAATATTCTATAACAAATAAACAAATAACGTTTAAGGTATAAAACCTTATATAAAAATACTCTATTTATTATACCCTATAACTATAATATTGACTATGTAATACGTATACTTACGTAAGCATCTTATGTAATTAGCAGTTTAGCAGGTTACGTTTCAGGTTATCTTTCCCCTCACTTTTCCCTACTATGGGATGCAACCTGCTAACTACAAAAATAGGAATCATCACAATACATCACTTCTCTTATTATTATCTATACGATTAAATGCTCTTTAATGCTTAAGATTATGACTTTTCATCACAACATAAGCCTATCTATAACCCTATACTATATAGGCGCATATACTACGCCCCTGCATACGCTTATACCTGTGCTAACAAATCCTACTATTAAACTATAAAGCTTTTCTATTTTATATATATAAATGATAATTTCTAAGAGGCTATTTATATTATTAAAGTAAATATGTTACTAAAATCTTTACTATATACTTATAGAAATCTTTTTATTATAACTTATATGTTTTACTTAAGAAGTATTTTATAGGTTTTCTTATATTTTAAGACTTATTATACTATTAGATACACCTCTAAAAGGGCTTTTATAGCCTTTATAAAACTTAGAGCTTTATAGTTAAAAAGTAATTATATTTTAATAAGTATTACTTCTTTTTAGTTATTCTAATTATTTATAGATTTAGTTTAAGCTTCCTTAATAATATTAAAGCTTTAATATATTCATAGCTAAATAAATAGGATTTCTATAGTGAGAATACTAAAAGCTAAACTACTTTCTTTTTATATCTATTTACTATTTTTAGTTAACTCTCTAAGACTTAGACTTATTAATTTTAACTTATTAATTACTCTATATCTATATTATTATAACTAAAGGCTTTAGCTAAATAGTAATATTTATAATATATCTAGTCAGCTATTTCTAATAAGCTTATAAAAGGTAATATTTAAAGAGATAATAATCTGTTCTTCTTTTAGTAACTATATTTCATAAGCTTATTTCTTTTTTATCTAATAAGAATTTTCTTTTTAGCATAAAGTGCTATTTTATTTATATTAATTTAGGTTTCTAAGTTTAGATTTATAAAATAGGGGTTTCTAATTATTTAAAATTAGCTAAGATTAGAGATATAATTTCTCTTTAGTTTTGAATTATTTATTAACATTTAGATTAGCGTTTTTCTATTAACTATAATAGTATATAAGCAATTTGTAATATAAATTACTACTATTAAGAGATATAGCTATATTTTAGTTAGTAAATCTAAATTAATACAGAGAAAGTATATAATATTTATAATTAGCTTAATAAATTACTTCATAATAATATTCTATTTATATATATATAGTAATAATATTTCTACTATTATACTGTTATTATATAAAACTATTTATAGGAAAGTTACTATAAACTCCTCTATGTTATCTATATATATAACTTGAATAGTTTCTCTAAATATAGCTTTTTAACTTTATAGGTATATCTAAAGAGCTTTTATAAGCTTATTCTTTATATATTTAAGTATAATTACTTAAAAATAGAATTTATAATTAGTTACTAATAAGAAATAATAGAACTATTTATTAAGCTTAATCTCTCTAATATTAATATAAAGAATATCTTCTAAGTATATAGTTTATATATATAGCATTTAAAGTAAATATGATATGCTTTTTAAGAGATTATAAGTTTTATAAAGCTATAAAATAATTAATTCTAGTTATAATAAGTAGCTCTTTATAAGCTTAATTATTTCTTATATCTTATAGTAGCTAAAATACTTAAAGTATTAATACTATAACTCTATATTAAACTTTTTGTATATAGTAAACATTTATAAAAAGCTAATCTTCAGTTTATTTAACTTAGGAATATCTTAATTATAGTAATTTAAGCTGAAGAGAGAAAGTTTCTAAAATACTCCTTTAATAGAAGAAAAATAACTATAAAGCGCTTATTAGGTAAATGCATATTATAACCTATAAGTAAAGATAATAGATAACTAACCTACTTAGGTGTTAAGCAGCTAGAGTAGAACATTTATACTATAGGATTACAAAAATAATAGAGACTTACTTAGAATAAAAAAACTATAGTATAAGTTATATAACGATAAGAAGAACTAATAAAAGATAAGTAGTTTAATAAAAAAACTAATATAGAAATAGTAGTTTATTTTTAAAGACTACTAAGATCTTATTAGTCCTAGAATAAAGAAACTATTTAGGATTTATATATAGTATAACTTTAAATCTAGCTTATAGTTAGACTTCTATAGCTTTTTAGTAATTAACTTATAAATATCTCTAAAATACTTTTAGCTTATCTTCACTATAAATATTTATTAAGTTTAAAACTAATTACTTTAGCTTCTAAAAACTAATCTATAATAAAGCTTATAACTTATAACCTAAGCTATAACTTCTATATATTATTCTTATATATTAATCCTTAGCTTCTATTAGTAAACCTTACTATTAAATAGCGAACTATAATATTTTAATTGCTTCTATTTAATAAGTTAACTATTAATACTTACTAATAATAAAAGATAATATATCTTCTTATACCTTAGCTAAATTCTCTACCTTAGGACCTTTATCTTTTTTATATAACTAGTCTTAAAGCCTAGCGTAGGAATTTATTAGTATTAAAGGCTATAATATATTAAACTTTAAATATAACTCTAATAGAGAGAAATCCTTCACTAAAGAAGAATATAAAAAGCTATAATATATTATTTAGAAATAAAAGAATAAGTCTAAAAAGATATAAACTTTCATTAATAAAAGTAAATAAGTTATAAATAGCTTTAATAAGTACTTTTAAGACGCTAAATAAGCTTATAAAAAACTTGAAAAAGATATTAAGGGATATACTAATTTTAAGAAAGTTTAGAAACTCTAGAAAGAAATGAATACTTTCTAAACTACTACTAATATTATCTTAATATTTATAGGAGAATAGTAGAAACTTAAGCTTAACCCCCTAGTAACTTATAATAGTACTTTAAAACATTTTAAAGAATTCTTAATTTAAATTAAAAACTATTAAAACTTCTACTATAATAGTTTTACTAGTTAAATAGAAAAAGTCGTTTATATAGCTATTTACTTTTAAAAGTAAACTTTAAAATAGTTTAAACCTATTTAAAAAGAATTTCTTAAGTGTAAAACACTAAATAAATACTCTATAGAAACCTATAATATCTATAGTAATTTCTAAAGTTTTAAAAATACTTTCTACTCTCTCTTTTAAAACTTTAATAAGAAATAATAAGCTAAATATAAACTATTATAGCTTAAAGAGACTAAATCTACTAGAGATTTTACTACTATATTCTAATAACTTAACGTTTAACTTAACCTTACTAAAAAAACTAAAATCTTTATATTTTACTAAAACCTTAGGGATAATATTAGAAGAAAATTATTAAACTTAATTACTCTAATAACTTTCTATAGTATACTAGTCTCACTATTAAAATTAATAACGAATTATTTAAATACTATAAAGAAAAAAGTAAAAAATAATAAAGACCTAATATAGAGCGTAAATATTAATAAGAGCTCTAACTAAGATTTAATAATTAGTATAATAATAATTAACCCTATAATAGCTAGAATAATAATGTTTACTAAAGCACTATATATAGATAGTATAATAAGCTTATAAACCTTAATATAATAGTAAAACTAGTTAATGAAAAGCTTTAGAACCTTAAGTATTATAATTATAACTAATAAGAATATATTACTAAGACCTATAAGTAGCTTAAAAAGCTTTTCTAAAAGCTAATAGCTAAATAACTTTAATAAGTTAATATAATCTTAAACACCTCTTATATACTTCTATTATTGACTAAATACTATAATAATAACTATTAAATCTACTTTAAAAATAAAGAAATATTAGGATATTACCTTAAAGATAGTAACTTTGAGAGATCTAGCTATAATATAACTACTTTAAAACTTAGGATTAAAACTATATTAATACTATATATTAGTAACAGTAAGGTTATAAAAAAACTAAGAGAATAACTTAATAAGAAATTATACATCTAATAATTAAAACCTATTAACACCTCTATAATAACTAATAAGAAGTTAGAATATTAATATAACCTTCTAATAGAGCAATAAATCCTTATTATAACTAATAATTAGACTTTTAGAGAAAGAGAAAACTCACTTTATAACTTAAATAAGTTTTATAATATTACTTATTAATATACTTAGATAGAGATTACTTATAAACCTTATAAACTTACTTTTAATATAGATAAGTTTAGCTTTAAAGAAGAATCTAATAATTAGAATAAAATTAAATAGCTTTTAGAATTCTAAGAAGTTAATATACTATAATATAAATCATAATAGTACTTCTATAGTATTTTAATAACTTAGTGAGAATAAGGTTATACTTTATAACTATATATAGAGGACTACTTTATACTAAAAGTAACTATTAACTCTACTTAACCTTCTTTTAGCTCTAATACTTTTATAACAAATATAAAGAATATATAAAAGAAAGGTATAACTATTAATTCTACCCTAATAGATATAATAATAAACCTATTTAAGAGATCTATTTAATATCTAATATAATTAGATAGATAATAGTATTATTTAAGGATAGTATTACAGTTTTTAACCTAAACGTATAGTTTCTTATAAAATACTAATATAACTATAATATAAAGTAAAATAAATGCTAATAAAACTAATACTAAATATACTACTAAGAAAAAGCTTATACTTAGAGAATTACTAATAATAAACCTAAGTTTCTATAAGTTAGAATCTATACGAATAGTCTAACTAAAGCATCATAAAAAGAGAAATAAATCTACTACTCTAAATAACTATAGTAGTTAAAAAACTAAACTTACTTACTAAAAGAAAGATTATAATAAGTAATCAATATAAGATCTATCTATTAGATATCTTAAAGATATAAAAGTAATATTAAACTTAAAGTTACTATTAACTAGGAAATAACACTTATACTAATTAATAGTAGAGCTAAAGCTAATTATATAACTTTCTAAGCTATTAATAAGCTAGAAGTATAATAAAGAGGAAGGAAATAACTATACTAATTATAAATAGTAGAAGGAAAAGAATTTAAATATAAAAGAAGTACTATTTATAATAAAACTACACTTTTTAAGATAAACTACTTAAATTAAAAAGAAAGAATTTAATTTAATATTATAATATAGTATTAAGATTACTTTAGCCATATGCAAATAACCTATATATAAAGTAGAGTAAAACCTAACTCTATTAAGATTATAATAATTTAATTTTAAAGTAGTATTATAAGAATTAAGCTTTAAATAGATTAATATAACTAAGAGATAAGAAGTGGTAATAAACGTTGGTTTTATAATAACTAGTATAAGTGAGAGTAATAGTTAGTTTCTCAGTATAGCAAAGGGTAATAGTAAAGTAAGGAGCTATAGAAGTTATTATTATATTTATTATATATATCTTATAATCTAAGTTCCTATTGAAGTTAGGGGGACTGGTTAGTTATTATATAGACGTTGTTAACCTATACTAGTCCCTATAGGGTTAAGTAGGTGTTTTAGTCTATTTAGAATAACTAAAACTAGTAAGCTTACTAGTAATACTAGCTTATAAACTAGTTTTAGCTTTAACCCTTATGCGTTAGGTTAGCGTAGCGCTAGACCTTTAGCTTATAGGCTAGTTTTAGACTAATCTCCCTTAATAGTCTAGCTAAATGGCTTAGTTGTTAATGCTCTTACTCTTAATCCTAAAGGTTGAGGGTTTAAGTTACTATTAGGTTACTAGTTTTTTCTATTTATATAACTTATTAGACTTATAGTCTTAGTATATATTAAAAAGTAGTAAGAAAATATCTCTACTACTTTAAAGTAAAAAAAGCTATATTATAACTGTTAATAATAGTAGATTTTAATTAAAAAAATAATCTATTTCTATTTATCCTAGAAGAATATAAAGTTTATAAAAAACTCTTAATAGCTAAGTTAGAAACTAAAGTACTAGAATATATAAAGTTTAATTATAAGCTTTTTATTAAAAAGGGGAAGAAGTTTAAATTTAATAAAATCTATAGATTTAAGTAAATAGAAATAGAAGCCTTTAATAAATATCTTAATGAAAACTTTAAAAAAGCTATATTAGAAAATAAACCTCACTAATAAGAATCTTAATCTTATTTATATTTAAGAAAAATAGCAAATTATAACTATATATTAACTACTAAATACTCAATAAAATAATAATTTAAACTCAGTACTTACTACACTAATTAATAAATTATAATAACTTCTCTATAGAGCTAACTATTTTATTATACTAAACCTTAAAAAGGTTTATAACTTTATTAGAATAACAAATATAAAAAGAATAAAAAACTAATAGAAATAGAGATCTAAAGTCTATTAATTATTTAATTTAAACTTATATATACTAAGGGTAATAACGTCTTATACAGCAATATAGTATAGAACGTCACTTTACTAAATATATATACTTTTTATATACTAATAACCTGTTTCTAGCGCGCTCTTTATATAATACACGCCTTAGTAGCGTTATGAGGCATTTAGCGCTTCTAGTAGCGTTATCACATTTAGTGTGTTAGGTGTGATTAACACTGCATTATCTAGTTATAATCTGTTTTTCTAACCTAGGGGGGTTAGAAAAACACTTCTTACTTTCAATATTTTCTAACTATCTTTGATATTAACATAAAACTGCAGTAGCAGTAGTATTTATTATAGGCTATAATAATTAAACCCTATAGAATATATCTATATATGTTATAGGATGAATGAAATCACGTCGAACTATGCAAACCACTGGTGAAGCATACGTAGCTACTAGCGTTAATATTCCTACTCCTCTACGCATACTTTTACATCTACAGCTAAATATAAGTTAGGCTGTTAATCTTTCTCTAGGTTTTTACTTCTCATTATAGGTAAGACATAAGAACTAGACTGGAAGGCTTAAGGTGCGTATACTTATTTCTATATATACATTTAGAGTCTTTATATATCCTTGTTAGAGTTATATAGTAGTAAAAGAAGAGCGCCTCTAGGCAGCAAACTATGAAAGAAAACTTAAGAAAAAAGAAGGAGTTTATAAAGAAAACTATCCTTTTCATATCATTATGTAAATACTACTCTTATAAAAATAGTTTTTATATATATAAGTAGGGAATTTAATTATCTTATTATTTTCTTATATACTAATATAAGCCTTACTATTATTTAGTAATATTATAGAATGTTGAGAGATAAGCCTTATATTAGCCATAAAAGGTTAAAAACACTTTAAGAGTATTACTTACTAAATATATTATATAACCTAGTCCTACCTCTTTTTATGCTAATAGAATAGTTTATATATATTAATTTCGCACTAAACTAAGCCTTCAGCCCTTAAGTTACTATCTAGGAAATATCTTTTAGTTAGAGCATTAACTACTATAATATTATACTACTATATACTATATATAGTTATAGTATATAGTATACTATAGAGTATATAGTTATAATATATAGTATACTATAAGTTAGATTTTAGTACAATAACTATACTATATACTACTATAGTTATAGTATATAGTATACTATATACTATATAACTATATATTAAAAAACTATAAAAGTATAGAATAATAGCTTTTAAGTAAATATAACTTCTTATTATTATACCTTTAGAAGTATTAAGTGATTTTAAGTATTTCTAAATAGGTAAAATAATAATATATCACCTTATATTTATAAAATTTTACATAATTCTTTAAAAGTCTAGAAGAATATAAAAAAAGGCTAGTTTTAATATATTAAGTATATAAAGTACTAAGAATAGTAATAATAGTATATTTAACTTAAACCAGCACTTTAAACCTATATTATATAACTAAAAATAGCTAATAGCTAATAATTAATAATTAATATTTAATAAACTAAAGGCTATTAGTTAAATGTTTAAAAATAGTAAATATTTATTTATAATTATTTGGTAATAATTAATACTTAATACTTAATAATCTCTAACAAATAACTTAAGTTAAATATTAGTAATTAACTAGTTAATAGTTTATAGTGAAGAGCTAAAAGCTAATATTTGATTACTAATAGCTAATAACTAATAACTTATAAATTAAAAACTATTAACTAATAGTTAGAAGCTAGTAACTAGTAACTAGTAACTAATAATTAATAATTAATTGTTAGGTATTAATTATTAGCAACTAATACCTTAGAAAAAATACGTAATAGTTAATATCTAATAGTTAATAATAAATAAATAGTATTTTAAAGTTAATAATTAATAATTACTAAGTAATAGTTAAGAGTTAGTAGTTAATACTTAATACTTAATAGTTAGTAACTAATAGTTAATAATTTATAGTTAATACTTAATACTTAATAATTAGTAACTAATACTCAATACTTAATAGTTAGTAACTAATAGTTAATAATTTATAGTTAATACTTAATACTTAATAATTAGTAGTTAGTACTTAATAATTGATAATTAATTCTTAAAAGTAAATACTTAATACTAATAGCTAATATTTAATAATTATAATATAATATTTAATAGTTCATAAATAAGTATTACCTTTTAATAGTCAATACCTAATAACTAATAAATAAAAGTTAATACTTAAATATATATAATATATATATATATATTTCTAAATATGTAAATTCTTATATCAAGTTACTTATAAAATAATAATATAAAGCTATAATATTAATGATATAACTTATATTATAAGATACAGCTTTAATATAACTACTTTTATATAAACTTAAAACTATTACTTTATTTATTTATTACTAATAAGTAACTAAAGTATTATTAGTAATAATATAATATCTAAATACATTTAAATAAATTTTTAATATTTAAAATAAACTATTTCTTTCTTTTTTTTAAATCAATTTAGTAGTAAGCAAAAAACGCTACTCTTTAGTATAATATATAGTAGTAAGTACTTATATATATAAACATTTTCTTTAAATTATTATAGTATAATCTATAGTATTTATAGTATTTATAGTACTTGTAGTATACTACTATTATATACAGTTATATAATTATAATATATAGTATACTATAAGTTAAGTTTTAGTATTATAACTACACTATAACTATATATAGTGTAGTTATAGTATATATTATAAATTATAGTATTATAATATATTACGTAGTATGTAGTATACTACGCAGTACCTATTAATGCTCTGCTTTTAGTTAATATAAACTGCATCAATAAGTCTTCACTAATCTTTTATATATAGATATAAAGTTAAATATAAAATATTTCACTAGGCTTAAGCATTTAAATTATCAGCACCTTAGTTAATAGCAAGCATTTACTTCTATTTAAGTTCTATTATAATAAGATTTTATCCTTCTAGTAGTGCTAAGCGTAGGTGTACAGTGCGACTTATCTGCTGCTTAACTTTTCTTTTCAAGTGATACATTCGTTTAATTACGTTGAGATATGCTTTTGACGTTAGAGACTTCCACGCCTTTGCTCTTAGAATTCAAGTGTGCGTCCCATTTTTATGTGTAGCAGGAGTATTAAGGATGTTAAGACTGGGAAAGGCTTTTTTACACCCTCTAACGAAGATATTTAGGCCACAAAGCTACACTGGCGAAGGCAACATTATCCATAGCTACTAGCCAGGGCATTAATTCGTTTTATGCAATTGGATGCTAACTCGTGAATAGCATGAGTTTAATCATTGGAGTCTTTCCCTTTCACGGAGCCCAATCTACGGCGTAGCATTGCTGCCCTAGCTATTATATCAAGCTTTCATTCCTCGGGAGGCCAGCTGCGAGGTGTCCCGCAGCCGACGACATGGCTAAGATCAAGTGATCCCAAGGCTGCGGGGACGTTACTGGGGAGCTGGAGCTTGGCGTGGGCGGTGATCCAAATCCTTCACCTCGCTTGCCGCCGCAGGAAGAGAACTGTAGCAATTGGTGCCTAAGACGTCGGAGACTGATCGAAGCATACCAAACAGGGGCCCAGTACGAATACACAAATCCAAATTGCATTCTGATGCGGGCACATAACCGATGTGAGCTGACATTAGCTCGCCTATTCGTTGCATCACTTGGCTTCATTAAGACAATCGTGGGGGCTGATGGACGAAAATCCCTCCTTCATGGTCTTCAAGAGAATCTTTCCCCGTTGGGCGTTAGCCGACGGCCCTAAAACTACCTAATGCTACACGGGGGCCGCGGGGGCTGTGAACCCTTGCAAAGTCTAACAGCTCTCCCGGCACTATGAACATGGCTCTGGTGCAAACAGACATGCGAGGCAACTCGACAAGGGGCTGGCACTCCACTGCAACGGTGATTCTCCCCAGACCCCGGTTCCAACAGGTGGTTGCAGATGAATATGCTGCACTGCCATGATTGCTTCACCGACATTTTCTCCGGACCTGCGCCCTTTCACGCTACTTCTGGTTTTCAAAAATTCATGGTTCTCCAAAAACACCATATGGTCAACATTTGAGGAAGATGACGGATCAGATGCACTCAGAGTGAAGGAGAGTGGACGGGCCATGTTGTAATGTCATTGCAACGAATTATCTTCGTGCCAGTCTATGCTGAAATTCATGCTTAGCCCCCCTAACCAGTGCATTGTCACACCTAGGCTCAAAATTGGCATCCTCGCTGCAAATATCGCTATGCCATATCATATCTCATACATCGCATTTATCGAACGAAAGCACCACCTCCACTAGCACCAACCAGGTTACCTGTCATCCATCCGCTCTCAGGCAGGCAGCAGACGCCAACAACGCCGGCAACTTCCTCGAGATAACCAGGGCGACCGCCGATGCTCTGGGCCAAGTCGAGGACTTCCTGGCTGTCGACGCCAGGGCGAGCCTTCGCAAGAGGGGTCAAGTTGTTCAACGGGCGGAGAGCCTCGCGAGGCTCGTCGGGCAGACCAGAATACAAGCCCGTGTCCATGGGACCAGGGGCGACAGCGTTTACGGTAGCTCTCTCCGCAAGCTCCCGAGCCCACACACGGGTCATGGCCTCAATAGCACCCTTGGTGCCAGCGTAGGACGTCTGCCACCAGACACCCCAGGTAGTAGTGGCGCTGGAAATGTTGACGATGCGACCAGAGCGGTCAGTGGGGAGATAGGGGAATGCAGCCTTGATCAGCAGCGCGGGGGCTCTGCAATTCAAGTCGAAAGTCTGCTGGAAGAGGTCGATGTCCAGCTGGTCGATACCCTGGGCGTTGACAGTGGCAGCGTTGTTGACGATGATGTCGATTTGGAAGCGACCAGACGCATCAGTGAAGTGCGCCTTTGCTGCATCAACAAGCTGCTGAGGAGCGTCGGCCTTGCTGAGGTCGGCCTGAACAGGAAGTGCCTTCACGTTGTATTTGGTCTCGAAGTCCTTGGCCAGTGCCTGGGCCTTGGGCGTGGAACCCTCAGTGGCATAGTTGAGGACAACATTAGCACCTCTGCTAGCAAAATGCTCGGCAAGAACGGCGCCAAAGCCTTCAAGACGAGTTAGCTGATTGTGATGCCATAAAAACGTGTTTAGCCACGGCAACCCATGGCCAACGTCAGAACCTTAATTTCACTTACTGCGAGAAGCGCCAGTGACAATGGCAAGCTTGCCCTCGAAAACCCTGAAAGGAGGAGCCATTTTTGCGGTTCAGTTTCAAGATGAAAGATGATTAACCTTGGGTGACGGCGGGGAGACGCGGAGGATATTATCTCCTCCCCCACGTGATAGAGAACGCATTTTATATTCTCCTCCGTGACAGTTGTCTCGCTCCTGTCTATAGTGCGTCTCTATCCACTTGGTGCACAGATCAATGCCGCCGGGCCGCATGGTGTGGTGGATTCAAGAGAGCAGTCTAGACAAGGATGATGGCAGGAAGAACAAACTAAAGTCTCCACGCAGCCACGTCAACCGACAAAGGGCCTGCCGATCTCAATGTCTACAAACTACCGATGAAACCTCGCGAACTTCACCAGTCGCTAGGCAAAATCACAAAGGTCAAACAGCATTTTCATAGTGTGGCGTAAACCTCCACAAATTAGATGTGGCTGGGCTCAAAAAAGCAACTCCATACGGGGGAGAAAAGTATGCAAGATACAAATCTCTTCTTTATCATATCTCGTCTTGGTCATTGGCAAACACCTCCTACATCCAGGAGACCAAGCGTCAATGCAAGTTTACGATACAGTCCCTGAATGATTGTACTGCCTCTACTTCCCCACCACCCCACGATTTGCCGTTTTTGACCAGAAGCTCTAGAAATTGTTAGTGAGAACCCTTGCCTTAACCCATGAAGGCTGCTAGGGCAAAGTCACACGCTAACAATCATTCAGGGGGTGTATTGTACAAATCTCTCATCAAAGTGGCCCCCATCTCCATTCACAGAGGGGCAATTATGGGTTCACGGACACAGCTGAAATACGCGACTCCACGAGTATCAACAACCGCAGTTGCATACTGTGAGCAAGGCTGCCCGGCTGCGTGGGTCGACCAAGTAACACTCCAGCAAACTGTGTTGAAGAGCTGGGTCCACCGTCGTGGGTCAAGCCAAGTCGCTAGGCAGGTTGACACCGCCGGAATCCGCTAAAGGGCTCCCCGATCCTCGGAAGAGGATCTGCCAAATACAGTATCGATCTCCCTTAGATGGAGGCTGGACGTTTCGGGACGGTGGGATAAATGCGACACCAGACGGACGAAAGGAGCTGGTATGTTCACAACCAACCGATCTCGCGTAGCATCGACAGGAACCGCTTGGCTCCCAAACCAAGCTGCCGCTAAGATCGCGATCGCACAGACGAACGGCACGGAAGTTCGAAAAGTAGACCATCTGCCATGAATCTTCTGACGGAGAGCACACGAAATTCGACACGTAGAATCGTGGTTCGTGGTTAAAGCCGACAGTATCGTCATGTTGCTTGCGCCATGCGACATGCAAGAATGACGGACACATGCGTATGAACTCACGTGAGACTGGAGGGGGAGGACAGACGTTCCCTGTCGAAAGAAACCAGCCATCCATGGTCGAGGAATAGGCAAATGTCTTGATTGGTTGGCAGGTTAATAAAGAAAGTTCCGATGGGATGCCGTCGAAATTAGAGAGTCTGAGCTGGGCAAGGGGTTTGAAGAGTCTTCCATGCTCGCTTCCTTCAGACTTCGAGGCCTTCCTTGTCACAGTGCCACACTAGGCGGCAGAGGTCCCGGGGCTGGGGTTTGTGGATACTTTGTGCAGGTTCGTCTCTTAAAAAAGGAACCGAGACGCTATTAAGTAATTGACAAATGCTGGCTATTGTTTGGTATCCCGTTCTCTTATAAGTTTTCTGGGTCGTTAGGCCGTTGCTCGTCTGTTCGCTGTTTTGTGGCTCTTTCATCCCCTTCGATAAAGCAACGCGTGGAGCACGAAGCCGGTTCTTCAGTGATCGCAAATCCGTCAATCCAGACACCATGGGCGCCGCAACCTCGAAGGACATGGCCGCAGCGGTCCTGGTGCCGCTGCCGTTCGACATCATCAGTATGGCGCTGCGATTTTTAATCCGGACACAGAGAAAGGCGTGGGGACCCGACGATTGGGCCATGGTAGCTACCATTGTAGGTTCCATCAGGCAGATTCCAGCGAGGTTTTGACTGACAATTCGAAGCCGGTTTGGACGGTATCCCAGGTCGGCTTGATCGGCATGGCCTGGAGTGGCGTTGGTCAGCTCGACTCAACCCTGACACCAGAACAGCAGGCCAACTCTTACTTCGTAAGTCATGAAGATAGCTTCCATTTTATCGCTAGGTTGCTGATGTGTTGCGCAGTGGTTTTATGTGTTTCAAGAGTTCTGGTGTTTTACCCTCGTTACCTTGAAATGGTCTATCGGTTTCACTCTTCTCCGTATCGCGAACGGGCAGCGCTGGGTTCAAATTGTCATCTACACGTGTTTAGCACTTGTTACAGTCTGTACTGGTGGCACTGGGATGTATCTTTTCTTCCAGTGTAGCCCAGTTGAGTGAGTTCCAAAGTCCATGGGGCCTGTTGTATGCGTTACTGACCATTGCAGGAAAAATTGGTTCCCGCTTATGCAAGGAACATGCCAACCTCGCGAAATACAAACCGCCCTCTCGTTCCTTGTTGCAGCTGTCTCGATTTCAACCGACTGGATCTTCGCCATTCTCCCATTCGCCCTCATTTGGAGACTCCAGATGGCGAACCGAATCAAGGCTTCCGTCATTGGCCTGCTCGGTCTTGGCTTCTTGTGCGTCCCCTACGTTTACCCCCGGATCCCCAAGTTATTCGCTGACAGCAGTTAGCGCTTCCATCGCACCCATCGTCCGACTCAACTACATTCTCCTTTTGAACGACTCGACGAAGTTCATCCAGGGTCTCAGTGTCATCCTCTCCTGGGCACAGGCCGAAGTCGGCATCGGCATGCTTGTCGCGAACCTTCCTGCTTGTCGTCCACTTCTCGAACGCGCCTTGTCTCGCCTGACATCCTTTACTGGCTCGAAGAATAAATCCTCCAAGGATCCCGCTGCATCTGGCGCGGTCAAGAACAGCTATTTGGAACTCGGCGAAAGGGATCCGACTAAGAAAGGGACTGCAAACGCAAGCCGCTCCGGCGTCGAGACGAGGGTATACGGAAGGGACATGGATGGCAACAGTAGTGAGAGCTTGCCCGACGACCACAGTCAGAAGCAGATTGTCAACAAAGGAGGACTTGGTGCAATTCGGGTCCAACGGGAGTTTGGTATGGAAGTTGAGAAGAAGCGGGGTGGAAACAGCATGGTTTAGGATATCACGAGCTTTGCGGTAACGAGGGTACTCCGTACTGACGATTAAAATGGGCTTTCTTTTCGAATAATGTGTACAATCTTCAAGGAACTCAAAATACCATTCCAGCTGACAGGTCAGCATTGAATACTAATGCTACGTTGTCAACCACCTCCGATGATCTGCGCGACGGTTTTTTTTTTTTTTTTTTTTTTTTTGGTCTGGTAATGGTTCTGGGCCGTGCCATCCTCACACTTGGATTGTCATCACAGAAAAACAACCAGTGACGTTTCCTGAAGTATCTTGCGCATTGCAAATCACAGTCAGAAAGGTTTGTCGCAAGTTTGGGGCAAGTGGAATGCGACGCCACCCCGCCCTGGCGGCTTATATGTCGCATTGAGACATCTCAATGCGCGCAGGTCAGCGGATAGAATTCGCTGATGCCTTTTGACCCGTAACGCTGGCCAGCAACTGGTGTTGTTCTCGAAGTCGATCCTTTGCGGCGACTTGCCGTTGAGCCTCTGGCGAGTTGTCCTGCGTCCATTGCGTCTACAATTACAAGTGTGGAATGCTCCGCCGGATGAGCCCGCAGCGCGGCAGAGCGGGTTCGGCAAGCGCTCAGACAGCAAACACGACTCGCGCCAACACGCTTGAATGTTCACGCACGGTACCATACGGCACTTCTTTTCGGATGTTCCGATTGGCCTGCAATGGTGCTGTGGATGGGTACCGCAAAAGGAATTTCGGTCGTCGCCCGAAAGTTGGCGACCGGCACAACCCCAATCTCTCAGGCCAGGGGGAGGAGCGGAAACGCCATCGATCTCGAGATGACGACGATTCCGTCGTTGAATGGCCTGTCTCCAAACCCAATATACATATATTAACAAAAGCTACACCTATCCCACGGTCTTAAAGGTTAGTGCAGTACTTTGTGGGTCTGGGGAAGGGGCACTACAGGGGGTCTTCTAAGGCCAGAGTTACCTTCTAATCTATTTAACTTTGAGGTTACTTTTTAGGGTTTTATACCTAAAAATAGTAGTAAGTACTTACTTACTTAATATAGCGAAAGTCTTCTTTTTTTTACTTTCTACTACCCTCCCCCTCTATCTATCCTATTATATTTTAATATAAGCTTTATAGATCTTTCTAACCTTATTAACAGTATACTGCTAGTTCTTAAGAGTGCTACTACTACTACTACTGATGTTACTACTCTTAGTAGTAGTAGCTGCTACTACTATATATATAATATCTTATTAATCTACACTTTACTATTAGTAGAGCGCTTTTTTCGCCTCTAGGCGTGCTACTAGAGTGTGTACGCTAGGTTAAGCCCTCGCTATTATAATAAACTGCTATATAGTAAAGAGCTTTTATATAACGATTACTTATATATATATATACTACAAACTAACGCTAAAATAGACTATAAGATAATTACTTCTATAACTAATTTTACTATATACTAAGTTTAAAAGGTATATATTTTCAACCTCACCTTTTACTACTACTCTAGTATAACTTAATAGTATATACTTTAGGCTTTTAAAGAAGAACTATACTACTATATAGAGGACTAATATCTATAAATACTACTTTAAAGCGACCTATAATAGTTTATACCTAAACTAGAGAGCTATAGCAAAAAAGCTATTACTATATCTCTTTATAAAATAGACTTTAAATAAGCTAAATAGACTTAGAAGATCAAATATACTAAAATAAATAGATATATTTATATTACTTTTTATTACTAATATTTTAAATGTTAGCCTAACCTTAAAGATTAAGAGTAAATACTTCTTACTTTCTTTAATAAGATATAGGCTACTAATAGCCTTATATAGAAGTAATAGATATTAATATATAAGATAGAAGATCTTAAGACTTAAGCCTTCTTATACTAGAAGCCTTATAGTTAGATGCTATAGGGGATAATCTGTAGTATTAAGAAGAGCCCTGCTTTTATATAGAAAAAGGAATATAATAATATTAATACTAAGAAGTATATTAAGCATATTCTGCCCCTTATTAGGGACTTTATATATACTTATCTAGGTGTGATTTTTTAGTAGAATAACGCTATAGCTTATTAAGTGAGGCTTATAAAGAACTAGCTACTCTAAAATAATATTAAAACTATTAATTAGCTACCTAAATTACTTAATCTGTTACTTATTAAGAACATCTAGTTCTAGATTAAATATTAGATTAAGTTTAACTATAATCTTAAGGATTTTAATTTTCTAGCACTATATACAGTAATCCTAAAAAGCTAAGAGGTAGTACTTTATAACTTTCTCCTCATATTAGCCTACTTAATACCTAAAAGGCTAGTAGAGTATATATACTGTAATAGAGAGACAGTCCCCTACTAATATAATTGAGAGAGGAGAAGTTAGAGTGTTTACTTATTTAATAGTAGAATTAGTAGAAACTAGTACTTTATATAGATATATTCATTTAGTAGCGAATATATGCTTTTTCGCAGTACTAGTTACGCTAAGTCAACCCCCTGGTTGCTCATATTAATTCTAACCCACAAAGTACCGCACTAACCTTTAAGACCGTGGGATAGGTGTACCCCCCTCAGCACACTGTCAGAGATGCAATCTAAATGGAAAACAGTCTGGCCAAGTACCGCTGTGTTAACTTTTACATGAAAGTGCCTAGTACCCAAGGAATCCCACAAAAAGTCGATATTGCGGGGCCAACAGGTGCCAGAGCCATTTTACTCTGTACAGAGAGGTCTTCGGCTGTTAGATCAGGCCTGCCCATACCGGCCCGTTCATCCGCTTGCCTTTCTCATCAAAGCATTGTCGAAACTCATAGATGTTATCCTTCTTTCCACTCTCAAGAGTCCGCCACTCGGAAGCCCCCCCACTCCTGTCGCACACGGTAGCAAACTCGGCTGCCAAGCTCGCAGGCGCAATCGGACTCGGCCCCACCATCGCCGATACACCTGGCAACGCTCACCCTAGAGAGCTTGAGTTATCCATGATGCCTATTGTGTTATCGAGGTCAATGCTGTTAAAACTCAGAAATACCTACATAGAAATGGCATTCACACTATGCTTTCCGCTTACTCACTCCAGCCTACGGGTTATTAGACTGCTAAGACCAGGTTTCGGCGATGGACACTACATTTGCTCCGCGCCGGCCGTCAGACACGCGGCAGGTAAGATCAACCACCCTGAACCACCAATCATAGTAATCACTTGTTTCTTCACAACAGTTTCTATTTCCGAAGTTCCGAACATCTTGAGAGGTATCGCGTCTTATCTCCTTGCTCGTATGCCCGAGCCAGGCATCCGGTGGCACAGCCGAGAACTCGTAATCCGACTTTGCACATTTCAACTAGCCGTCTATTTAAGTTCTGAGGGGGTGGGAAATTTCCAAACGATTCTCACATCCTCAATCAAGACAGCCAATCTACATAGGGATACCTCGCCCGCACGCTTACTATGACGACCGCAGAGAGAGACACCGTAACAGCCATCAAGGCCATCGAGACGCTAGCCCGAGGTACACTTCTGCAGCCTAACCGTCGACTTGACCAAGCAATCATCAATTCTGAGCAGAACGGACTTCCATCCATCGAGGTCTCCCCTCTGCAGGGGCAATTCCTTGCTATTCAGTGCCAGCTTCTGGGCGCAAAAACCGTCCTTGAGATTGGCACCCTGGGAGGCTATTCAACCATCTGGCTTGCAGAGACTGGTGCAAAGGTCACAAGTATTGAGATCAACCCGAAGCACCGAGACGTCGCCCTCCAGAATCTGGATGGTCTCGACGCCGAGATCATACTCGGCGCTGCATTGAATGTTTTGCCAAAGCTTGCAGAGGAGGGGCGCAAGTTTGACATGGTATTTGTTGATGCTTCTTGGGGTGAACAGGAGAAGTATTTTGACTGGGCAGTCAAGTTAACCAGACCCAAAGGGTGCATCTATGTCGATAATGTAGTCTGGAATGCTTTGGAGAGCGGCGCGACAGGGGACGGCAAGCAATCACTCCTTACTCAGGTCGGGAAGGATGCTCGCGTGAGGGCAACGCTCGTGCCGATGGTATCTACGGTTCACACCGAGCACAGGGGAAGGATTATCATTGATGGATTCCTGCTAGCAGTGGTAAACTAGACTTGAGTAGCCTATGACAAGTTCAAGTTTGTGGTTTTAGGGACATGGGTGTTCGGCTTGTGTATTACTTAAGAAGGGAATTGATAGTAGCCTTCTTGCATCAATACGGGACATGTTCCTGAACGTATAATGTGCCTGGGATGCGCCAAAAGTGAGAATGAGACCACGACTGGGATGTTTCATTGTTCAGAAGGTGAACGACAACCCCAGGCCCTCCGCGGTTTCCTGTCGAAAATTTACATAATTACGGCCTGTGTAACCGTCCATTTGCGAGAGAATCCGGTCTCAGATCCCTCGGGATCGCGGACCCGTCCAAACCCCAGACGGCGAAAATGGTTCGCGCTGGCTTGGGAGCGACCGAGAATAAGGAATGGGGAGACTTTCCCTTGCCGGTGAAAAATAGACATGAGATAAACTGGGAACGTTCCTGGTCTCTGGACGCCATCGAGAGCTCTCTGGCTAGTCGTTGTCTCGTGATCAAAAGAAATTGTTCCAGTCTCGAGTGGAACATCGAGCCACAGATCCGAAGTCGTCAACTTTGCGGGCAAAGGTTCCGCATGTCCTGCACCCAGGACATCCAGCGTAGCGAGCCCAGAATCTTCAATGGACACAATAGCCTCGACCATGGGTCCACGAAGAACTATGGTCGGCGTTGCCACATCATTGGGCTCTTGACTCTCCAAAGGTTCGGGATATTTCAGAACTTCAGCCATTGCCACTGTGTCCTTGTCGTGAGCTTCAAAGTACATGGATATCCCCGCAGAGATAGAAGCCCAAGTCCACGAAGGCATATTGGGTGCACTGATATCGCCTGACTGGAGAGCAAACCAGCAGAGAGAAGACAGAAAATCTCGTCTCCATAAGCCCCAAAGATATTGATCTTCGAGCTCCTCTCGGAAGCGATCTGCAACGGCCGTTATCGCGACTAACTTATCAGATTGATGCGTAAGTTGCCGACGTGAGTAAATCCTGATGATGCGTGCCCATACAGCATATAGTGAGAAGCTGTCGAACGCCATCTCCTCCCGGCCTTCCTTGATGAGAGTTTCGATATTGTATGATTGAGTGTTATGTTGGATGCGTCCAGAGGCCACGTTGTAGTAAATCGATTTGTAACCGCATTCGCAACGAGAGCCATCGAGACACTCCCATAGCATCTCATGTGAGCCAAAAGAGAGATATCTCCTGGCCATCAATCTTTCCTGGAAGCACCAAGCACGGGCATCTATGGGTCCCTGCACCACAGGTTCCCATCCAGCATGGTTAGGGATCACCCTGTATGTGATTGCCCCTGAACCAGGAACACCGCACGTGTCAAACGACAGCGTACCCTCTTTGTACGGTGACCTTTCCCGCAATATCCCTCTTGAGACGTTGTCGGACGAACTGGTTGCTAAAACGAGAGCGGCATTTTCGTAAACACTCTTCATGCTGGCAGCCTCTTTCGCCCAATCCTCTCCATCATCCTGCACGATGCAAAGAGAGTCGATCCAGATATACGTGAAGCCCAATGCCAAAGTCACGGCAATGGCGTCTTTGAAGTTGGGTGGAAGAGTGACTTGATCGATGGCCCGGATATGTGTTCCAATGCTGTTACGCCTCGTCATTGGAGGACCGGCGCCATCGACGGAAAAGCCCCAGCAATGACTCAAAGCAACAAAATTGCCAAGCTCGTTGTTGGTAATTTGTAGACGGGGCGGGTCAACGCTCACATCAACGATTCTCGTTGGTAGAGGTTTCGGTCTTACGTGACACGTAGAGTGCGATGAAGAGCAGCTTTTCATCCACTCCTGCGCTTGTTCAATGCAGTCTTTCGTTGCGTTGGTGTTCAAAATGGGGTTGTATGGTTCTAGGTGGTGACCATTGCTGTCTTGATGTCATCTTAGCTTTTGGTCAACCACGTCAGTTATTGTACAGAAGTGCGGCCAAGAAAAGCTTCTGACTGCGAAAAAACAAAAGTAATTCACAGATAGAGACTGACCTATGAGACTCCCGTCTCGTGCAAGAATAACCATCCGAACTTGGTTCGTCATATTCTCATCACTACCACAATTCAGCGTCAGTGTCAACCGGATGACACTATCGATTTCGTTGTCAAACATGGACGACAGTGCGAATGCATCGTCATAGCCGAACTTGCTTATCGCGGCCTTCGCGACTGCTGTTCCAAGCTGACACAAAGAGCAGCCGCCGGCCAAAGCACTGACAAACCATTTCTCGAGCGGCTCAACCCCGTAGCCTTGGGGGAAAGGCAACTTGCAGTTGGCCCATGGAAAGGTTTTGCGACAGTGACAAGTGGTGCAGATGCTGTCCATCGCGTCTTCTTGGTTCATAATCGATTGCCTCCTGCTTTCTGGCATACACGTCGCCTTCAAAGGACCACCCGGGTTGAAATGGAGTTTTACGGATAATTGCGAAGCGGGGAAGTTGATCGAAGGCCTCCACACGTGATTATTGTCAGCTCAGTGTGACATTACTGGCCAGTCACTAATCAGCGAATAAGAACACCTGAAGCCAGACGAAAGGATGGTGAACCCAGTCACCTGCCAAGCTCTCACTGCGAAAGTCCCTCGCTAGTGGCTCTGTGAGAATGCATTGCTGAACATGGCTTCGGAGTGGACATTTGGATGTCGTTCGCCACATCCAGGACATCCGAGAACACAACTCGAGAAGTGCACCGGGTTATTCGACGAGACTACATGTGTTGACCCACAGAGCGATGAATTGACTTTTGTTTATTGATAGGCGCATAATGAAAAGAAAGTAAGCTTTGGAGAAGGAAGAAAGGTTCCCTGCCTCGGCCGGCTTGAAACGTGAAACGCGCCCCGTGCGGCATTGATATCTCAGCAGCATTACCCAAATGTTGCGATCTCGCTGAAAGAAAGGATCTGTCTAATTCTTCCAAAACATTTCCCAATCACAGTACTGTAAGAACGGTACATCCTCAGGACTTCATGGCGACAAGCTGCCTACAGCAAATTACGAGCCTTCTCCCCTTTTCCGCTAATCGTCAGGCGGCTCAGAGAGATCGTTCCGAGATGACCGAACGCCCTGTCAATCTGTCAGCGGCAGATGTGTTGCAGCACCCTGCGTTTGGAACGACAACGTGGAACCTCAAACCTGCCGAATCGGGGCTTGTCAGCGTGGCAGACAATCGGGCTGGCGGTCCATTTCCCCTCTGGTATGAGGTTCATGGCAATGGGCCTCTGAAAATCGTGTGGATTATGGGTCTTGGGGCAACGAGGAATATGTGGAAACGGCAGACGCGTTTCTTTGGTCATGATCACGGTGACCGATACAGCTGCTTGGTACTCGACAATCGCGGAGTTGGAAAATCAGGGAAGCCTAACTGCAGATATAGTACTGCTGAGATGGCAAGAGATGTGCTGGAGCTAATGAAGCAAACTGGGTGGCTCGACTCGGATTCACCAAGCTACCCCCAGGACATCAATATTGCTGGCATCAGTCTCGGCGGCATGATTGCGCAGGAGCTAGCCCTTTTAATACCGCAGCGAGTCCAGTCACTCATCTTGATCTCATCAGCGCCGAGACTGGTTCGAACCACACCTCTTCTGGACCACACTATGCAGCGCGTCTTCATGTTTCTCCCATCTGGATTGGATACAGAGCTGGACAATAAAGCACGCAGAATCTTCAGCGACAAATTTCTTAGATCCGCGGACACCGGATCTCTCGATGCGAATATCAGTTTTCCAAATAATCACGATCGTTTCGTCGCAGAAGAGCTTGCGGAGCGGGAAGACGAAACAGACGTATCGCGCAGAAAAGGGGTTCTCCTGCAAGCGGTAGCCGCCGGATGGCATTTCAAAAGCTCAGAAGATTTGGCTAAAATGGGCGATTTGGTAGGCCGATCACGGATCATGGTCATGCACGGCACGTTGGACGAGACTATCACATTTCCTCACTTTGATCTGTTCAAGACAGGCTTTGGAGACGGGCCGGAGTATTTTGTGTGGGATGAATGCGGCCATATACCGCTTTGGGAGAGAGAACACGAGTTCAACGCGCGTATTGCACAGTTCATATACAGGAACGCCAATCTCCCGGCCTGAAGACACAAGTCGGTCTTCCACCGTCCACTGGGGCTAGGACTCTGAGGAAATACACATCATCTATTCGTTACTTGAGAATCTATGACTGGGGGCCATTCCTCAGTTAATTTTCCGCTGTTTTCTCAGCCTGTACTGTGTTTCTCTGTTTGTGAGCGTATGCCCTAAACCCGGATGCGTGCCCATGCATATTCCGGACCTTCCGGAATGCATGATCGACGAGTGAGTTGTTCGCTTGAACCACACTACTATGAGTTTGTCACAGTGAATCCCATTCGCGGTGCTCGTCTTGAACTTATGGGTCCCCAGTCGGACGATGAGTAGCTGTGGGGGTACAACCCCTCGTTCGGCAGTAGCTACACCGAAGTACGGAGGCGGATGTAAAGTCAATCAAGCTTCTCGGATATGTTACGCTAACATTCATCCGGTGACTACAAGAGCTTTCTTTCAAGATCAAAGTTATTTCCAACATCTGTTAAGGAACGGCGGCACTGCAAGTGTTTTCCTAGGTGTGATGAAGTCGCGCAAAAATGCATGTCCGCATATGTCTTCTTTTCTTGCCAGTATCAGCATCAACGGCTATTGACAGGTGAGAGATTTCTTTAATGAACCGGAAATACAGGAAACCGTATTGAATAATTATCTTCAGGCGCGCGATTGTTGAATCGTTCAAAGTCATCAGAACTGAAGTGCCGACAACCATTGATAATGCAACTACACCACTTCAAGTTGGTAACGGCGACTTTGCATTCAACGTGGACATCACCGGAACCCAGTCATTGGTATCTTTCAATACACTGTCAAGTTGGGGCTGGCACAAAGACAGACTTCCCGAAAATGGGTGAGTGTTCATGCCTACTTTATTACGGATTGCAGGCCAAATCTGACGGTGCAATTCCATTGAATTTGTAGTGAGAAAATTGGCGACTATCATGGAGTAGCAATTGAGACACACGGAAAGGATGTTTTTTATGACATCGAAGATCCAGAATTACCGGAAGTTTCGAAATGGCTCAGCGCAAACCCCAACCGAATCAATTTAGGTCGGATCAGCCTCGCGTACAAGAATAAACCTTTGTCTATAATCACAAAACCTCATCAGGAGCTCAATCCTTGGAATGGAACGGTCGTCTCCAATTTCCAAATCGATGGACACCATACGAGAGTGATTACGCAAGGAGCCTTCGAGACAGACTCTGTTGCATTCGAAATTCAATCCGACTTGATTTCGACCGGAGACTTGAGCGTCTTATTCGACTTCCCATATCCCCCAATTCACAAAGTTGAGAAATCATCAGACTTTGAGGCTTTTATGGGAACATATGACCTAAAGTCATCGCGGAATCATACAACATCAATCGTCAACAACTTTTTCTCCCAACAAATCTCAGCTCACATCTACCACGAGATGCAAGAGACGGCGTACAACCTGAACTTACGGTGGCCTCATCAAACACCACTCGGCCTGGCTCAGGTTCAGAATGAAGACCAGAACGGAATAACCGCCCATCGCTATACGTTACGTCTCAGAGATGCTTCTCAGGATTATATGTCCCCGAGTAAGCTGATCTTCACTGCTAATTACAGCCCTAAAATGGAGATTCCATTGCTGCCATCAGAGGTACAAAAGAGAAGCGTTGTTGGGTGGCTGAACTACTGGCAGGAAGGAGGCTTTGTGGATCTCACGAAGTCGACAAACCCCAATGCAACGGAGTTGCAGCGGCGTATCTTTCCTTCTCAGTAGGCGATGAGGGTCAATAGCGCTGCTACTGGCCAACCCCCTCAAGAAAGTGGCCTTGTTTACAACGGTTGGTGGGGAAAGTTTCATCTCGAAATGCTTATCTGGCATTGTGCTCAGTGGGCCACGTGGGACGACAATAATATTTTAATCGAATCTTCCCGTCTGTGTACAAAAGTCTCTTGCCTAGCTCGGAGGAAAGAGCTCGCAAGATGGGCTGGGATGGAGTCAGGTGGCCCAAGATGACCGAGCTTGTCACAAAAGGCATTGCACCTGGCGAGACGCGCGCATTTCTCCAGTGGCAACAGCCCCATCCGATGTATCTGGCAGAATTGGCCTACAAAGCCAACCCGACCAACGAGACCCTTCAACGATGGGATCGTGTCATCACAGCAACAGCCAACTACATGGCATTCTTTGCGTGGCTTAACAATCAAACTGGTAGGTATGACATTGGGCCCCCAATCCAGGGGGTTACCGAGAACTCTTCTCCAACCGAGATCTCCAATTGTCATACGAACTCGCTTACTGGCAATGGGCTCTTGCATCCGCCTGTAACTGGAAAAAAAGGCTTGGAGAAGGATGCCCACCCAGATGGACTGCCGTGGCAGATAGTATGGCTCCACCACCTCAATTTGAAGGGTTATATGCCCCTTGGGTTGGTGGCGGGTTGAATGCATGACCCAACGCTGAAGAAGGATCCGCGCAGTGTCATTATGCTTCAGGGAATCTTGCCCGACACACCGCTGGTAAAAAATCCTTCCTCCTTTATGTCCGTGTCACAATGTTTGACTGTCTTCGTTCTTTAGGTGGACCCTGCCGTTGGCCTTAGGACGGCCGATAAAGTATGGGAGGCTTGGGGTGATGATCAGATCCGAGGCTGGGGCGGAAACATTTTGGCCATCAATGCTGCACGAGTCGGGAATCCCGAGCGCGCCATCTATCATTTAACAAACTTCGGATATTGGACATTCGGTGACCAGGGCTTTGCCCACCGATCTGGACCAAGTGAGTCACGACCTATCGATCCCAGTCCTGTTCCTGTGGGCGCCACCGTTTCTAACAAATTCACATATAAGGTCCATCTCCGCCTCCGTACTTCCCCCGCAACGGCGGGTTTCTTCTGGCGATCAGCTATGTGGCAGCCGGCTGGGAGGGCTCTAAGGGGCATGCCCCTGGGTTTCCGAAAGACGGCTCCTGGACCATTAAGCATGAAGGACTAATGCAATCTTTGTGAGAGAATCTGTTTTTCCCCGACCGTTCTTTTCGGGGAACGTCAAGCTAGCCATCGCATTTGTTCAAGGTTTCTCAATACTCTGTAACCTGATTGCCGGTATATACTGCTACCAAGAGCCCGCCAGAGTATGGCGCAGTAGTAGTCTTGAATCGGTTCTTGGGGTCATCCAGGTACGCAATGAGATCCGCGTATCCATCCTTGCTAGAGAGAACATTGTCTGCCACAATCAATGCCCCAGGCTTCAATCGAGTCTTGATAACCTTCAACGTGGGAAGAGCCAAAGCTGACCAGACTGCGAATGGCTTGTGTCAGATGCATAGCGAACATGTTTGGCTCAAGATCATGGCTTAACTTACTATCCAGAAGCAGAAAGTCAATCTGTTCAGGAACATCTGTCTTGAGTGTTTCCCGCAAATCCCCCTCTTTCAAACGAAACCACTTCTCAACATCTCTCCCGGCCCGCTTCCAGTGCTCTCGGGCTCTGCTAGCCTTGGTTGGCTCGTTCTCTGTGGCGATGACAATGCCATCGGAGTTTTGGAGTCCCGCATTCTGCCCGACGGCAAGAGCAAGCCAAATCGTGCTAACTCCAAATGAGGTCCCGGCTTCGACAATGTATCTCGCGCCGGCTGCACGCAACAGCAAGTAAACAAGAGCGCATTTGTCCGGCTCAAGAGCAACATATCTGTCAAGGGCGACAGAGGCGGGTTGATTGTCCGTACTGACGTATTGGGGCTCGGTGAGCGCTTGCGTATGCAGGTCTCGAAGCAGGTCAATGGTGGTCGGGCTTGCCTGCAACGAAGCAAGGTGCCGGTCGAGGCTTGCAATATCCGCCATAACGAAACCCCGCGGAGAATTAAGGTCGCCGAGGATGTCGAGAAACAGCGATGAGTTGCGTCAGCTTCGATCACAATGTTAGATATCTGATTTTCACTTCCGAAGGGCGCAGTTGACGTTCAAGCCCGAGGCCGCGGGGTTGGCCAGACTTGAGCGATTACATACCCACAGTCTGCAAGCCGGGCATTAAATGTAGATCGCGCGCGGGGACCGTTCAATTATCGGCTACTACATCAAATGGATCAGTTTAAAGACGGTGCATGTTCTGATTACCTCTTAGTGGAAGATGAACATGGCTTGCTGATTCTCTGCTCCGCACCCCCTCATGGTCTCGATTGCCGACTGATGCCGTCGATCTCCGAACTGACCAACAAAGCGCCAAACGCACGTGAAGTCTAGCTTGCGAACGCCGCGGGCAATTTTGCTTTCACATTGGATGTCGCTTCCCCAATGGCACAGAAACTGACACAGGTACCGACCAACCACACCATCAGCACATCCATCCGACTACGACAGACACCTCCGGCCCCACAGCGGAGACCGAAATAACGGAGGTGGGGTGCGATATACCGGAGCACTGCCGATCGGCCTGATGAACCGATGTTTTATCATATTTCCCTACTCATTGCAAAGCTGGTAGGATTAGAAACAGTTTATTTTTGCTATAAGAAGTGAGACCTCTCGTTATCTTGTGGCTTGTCTTCACGATCAACTGTTTCATCAAGCCCTTGCGTCGCGAAGTGTCCGCAGGGGCTCTCGCCTGTGGGCCTCCCTTCAGATCTGGGACACTGGCAAGCCACAACAAGGTCTTTCTGGAACAGCCGCTTCGCAGCGGTACGCCTCTTCTGATTAGTGGGCATTCAATCACTTTCAGTCCCTTGCTTCCAAACCCGATAGAAACTGTTAGCCTTCTACGGCGGCAATATCAAAGATGACTCGCTATTGACATGGATGACAGAAGTCACTTTACCACGCGAGCCCCACTGAGATAGATTTTTAACTGTACCTAGTCAAAGCGACGCTCATGTCGCAACTCCAAATGAAAATTAGGAAAGGCCCTTTAGAACCAAAAGCCCATCTGCCATACGGCAGACAAAAGGCTCAAGCTTGGCTAGAGAAGGAGCATGTAAGGGTCGAAAGAAGGGTTCAAAAAGAAGCTTGTCATGCGAGCAGCGTGGCGTGACCGAAATAAAATGAAATTCTAAGGGAGAGAAAAACATAGTCCTATCAAATACGATATAAAAGGTGGTGCGGACCCAGACGCTCCGGGCAATCTGTTCTCTACTTTCACCCGCCACACATGGCAATGCCCAATTTCCGAAATCCCCGTGCCTGCAAGCAGCAAGTAGGATCTCGTACTTCGTGGCTGTGTCACAAACTAATGCTGATAGTTGAACCTCAACTGACATCCCGGCAACAATGAACACGCTCCTTCATATCACGGATTGGAAGATAGTATCAGGTCCCGGCGACTTTCATTCCCACTGCAAGCTGGGAAGCCCTTGCGATATCGGCCAAGATGGAACATGCCCAATGATGCTGCTTCTTGCGACCTATCGGCGTATCGGGCTTTGGGATGCATGTGACCCCAAGCATCGAGCATGCAAACCAGGAAATCCATGCACGCAGAGAGAGGATAAGTTCTGTTCACGGATTGTCTTTTTGGTCAAGTTGCAACATATTACGGCACTTGCGGGGCTGGGAAAACAGGTCATGCGTGCTGCCCGTCCATTTCCGACGAAGAACGATGCTGGCTGTTCCCGACTTATCCTTCCTGCGGAGTACTCACTGAAATCAGAGCTCTTGTTCTGATTCACCGAAGGATTTTGGATGAATGCGCCCCAGAAGAGCGATTCAGTCGTACTGATATCCGACACCTGGAGAACGGTCTGGCGGGGTATTTGCGAGCTTACGAAGTCAGAAGAGGTATGCACATCGACGAGCTTCGAAATCAGACCGAGGATGCCTATCGGGTTGAGATGCAATATGCCAGAGGAGTGGATGGTTATAATTCGACAGTAGGACAGCATCTAAGCTGCAAGCAGACATGGTGGCAAGCTGTGTAGCTGAGGGTTCCTACCACATTAGTGACAATATGAGGGGAGCGGTTACAATATGTCTTATAGATATCATATTAATATAGTATTAACTATATTAAGGGGTAATATTATATTAATAGGAAATGTTATAACTATAAGGCTTAAGGTTTTAGAAGTCCTTATAAACTAGGTTAGTAAGACCTCTATTATAAATTAATTAGTACAGTTAGTATAGAAGTCTAAATATAGTATTATTACAACCTATAAATAAGGATGACAGATAACCAACCTACTTAGGCGTTAGGCGGCTAGGACAGAATATTTATACTACAGAATTATAGGAATAGTAGGAACTTACTTAGAATAGAAAAACTATAGTATAAGTTATATAATAATAAAATAAGACTAAGTAGATAGTATAGATTACTAAGTATTTAGTAAGAGTTACTAAGCGCTTATTAGTAATTACTAAGTACTTACTAATACTTATAAGAAGATTAGTAATAAGATAAAAGAACTATTTAAAACTTATATATAGTATAACTAAAGCCTTACTTATAGTTAGACTTCTATAGCTCTTTAGTAATTAACTTATAAATATCTCTAAGATACTTTTAGCTTATTTTTACTATAAATCACTTATTAAGTCTAAAACTAATTATTTTAGCCTCTAAAGATTAATCTATAATAAAGCTTATAACCTATAACTTAAACTATAACCTTAGTATACTGTTACTATATATTAATCCTTAGCTTCTATTAGTAGACCTTACTATTAGATAGCTAACTATAATACTTTAATTACTTCTATTTAGTAAGTTAACTATTAATACTTACTAATAGTAAAAGATAATATATCTTCTTATACTTTAGCCAAATCTCCTATATTAAGATCTTTATCTTCTTTATATAACTAGCTTTAAAACTTAATATAAGAACTTAGTAATATTAAAGACTATAATATACTAGACCTTAAATATAACTCTAATAGAAAGAGATTTTTCACTAAAGAAGGATATAAGAAGCTATAACATATTATCTAGAAATAAGAGAATAAATCTAAAGAGATATAGACTTTTATTAATAAAAAAAAGTAAGCTATAAATAGCTTTAATAAATAACTCTTGAATACTAGATAAGCCTCTAAAAAACTAGAAAAAGATATTAAAAGAAATACTAACTTTAAGAAAGTTTAGAAACTTTAAAAAGAAATTAATACTTTCTAAACTATTATTAATATTATTTTAATATTTATAAGAAGATAGTAGAAACTTAAGTTTAACCCTCTAATAATTTATAATAGTACTTTAAGATACCTTAAGGAATTTCTAATTTAAGTTAAAAACTACTAAAACTTCTATTATAGTAACTTTACTAGTTAAATAGAAAAAATAGTTTATATAGCTATTTACTTCTAAAAATAAGTACTTAAATAGTTTAAATCTATTTAAGAAGAATTTCTTAAATATAAAATACTAGATAAATACTCTATAGAAACCTATAATATCTATTATAGCTTTTAGGATTTTAAAAATACTCTCTACTCTTTTTTTTAGGATCTTAATAAGAAATAATAAACTGAATATAAACTATTATAGCTTAAATAAACTAAATCTACTAAAGATTTTACTACTATATTTTAATAACTTAGTATTTAATTTAATCTTATTAAAAAGACTAAGATCTTTATATTTTACTAAGAACTTAAAGATAATATTAAGAATAAGATTATTAAAGTTAATTACTTTAAGAACTTCTTATAGTATACTAATCTTACTATTAAAATTAATAACTAATTATTTAAATATTATAGAGAAAAAAGCAAAAAGTAATAAAGACCTAATATAGAGCGTAAGTACTAATAGTAGCCCTAACTAAAATTCAATAATTAATATAATAATAATTAACTTTATAATAATTAGAATAAGAATACTTACTAAAGTATTATATATAGATAGTATAATAAGCTTATAAACCTTAATATAATAACTAAACTAGCTAATAAAAAGCTTTAGAACTCTAAGTATTATAACTATAACTAATAAGAATATATTACTAAGAACTACAAATAGCCTAAAAAGCTTTCTTAAAAACTAGTAGCTAAATAGCTTTAATAAGTTAATATAACCTTAAAAACCCTTTATATATCCCTATTATAGACTAAATACTATAATAATAACTATTAAATTTACTTTATAAATAAAGAAATATTAGAATATTACTTTAAAAATAGTAACTCTAAAAGATCTAGCTATAATATAACTACTCTAAAACCTAAGATTAGAACTATATTAATACTATATACTAGTAATAATAAAGTCATAAAAAAACTAAAATAATAACTTAATAAGAAGTTAAAATCTAATAGTTAAAGCCTATTAATATAACTAATAGAAAACTAAAATACTAATATAGCCTTCTAATAGAGTAATAACTCCTTAATATAACTAATAATTAGACTTTTAGAGAAAAAGAAAACTTACTTTATAACTTAGATAAACCTTATAATATTACTTATTAATATACTTAAATAGAGATTATTTATAAGCTTACTTTTAGTATAGATAACTCTAGTTCTAAAGAGGAATCTAATAATTAGAATAAAACTAAATAGCTTCTAAAATTCTAAAACGTTAATATACTATAAAATAAATAATAATAGTACTTCTATAGTACTTTAGTAACTTAATAAAAATAGAATTATACTTTATAACTATATATAGAAGACTACTCTATATTAAAAAATAACTACTAACTCTACTAAACCCTTTTCTAGTTTTAATATTTTTATAATAAATATAAATAATATATAGGAGAAAAGTATAACGACTAATTCTATTTTAAAAGATATAATAATAAACCTATTTAAGAAATCTACTTAATATCTACTATAATTAAATAGATAATAGTATTATTTAGAAATAGTACTATAACCTTTTAACTAAACCTATAGTTCTCTATAAAATACTAATATAGCTATAATATAAAATAGAATAAATACTAGTAAAATAAATACTAAATACACTACTAAAAAAGCATAAACTTAGAGAATTACTAATAATAAACCTAAGCCTCTATAAATTAAAATCTATAAAAACAGCTTAACTAAAGTATAATAAGAAAACAAATAAATCTACTACTTTAAATAACTATAGTAGTTAAAAACCTAAACTTACCTACTAAAGAAGAATTATAATAAATAGTAAATATCAAATCTATCTACTAGATATTTTAAAGATATAAGAATAACATTAAACTTAAAGTTACTATTAACTAGTAAATAATACTTATACTAATTAATAGTAAAGCTAAAGCTAGTTACATTAACCCCTAAACTATTAATAGGCTAAAAGTATAATATAGAGAAAAAGAACAACTATACTAATTATAAATAGTAGAAAAAGAAAACTTTAAATATAAAAAAGGTACTATTTATAATAAAACTACACTTCTTAAAATAAATTACCTAAATTAAAAAGAAAAAATCTAATTTAATATTACTAATATAAAAATATATAATATAATACCAAACTTACCTTAGTTATAAATAAATAACCTATAAATAGATTAAAATAAAAGCTAATTCTATTAAAACTATAACAATTTAATCCTTAAGTAGTATTATAAAAGTTAAACCTTAAATAGTATTAATATATTAGAAAGTAGTAAAGAAATACCTCTACTACATTAAAGTAAAAAAGCCTATATTATAACTATTAATAATAGTAGATCTTAACTAAAAGAATAATCTACTTCTATCTATCCTAAAAGAGTGTAAAGTATATAAAGAACTCTTTATAGCTAAACTAAAAACTAAACTACTAAAATATATAGATTTTAATTATAAAATCCCTATTAATGAAGAGAAAAACCTTAAATTTAATAAGGTCTATAGACTTAACTAAATAAAAATAGAAACTTTTAATAAATACCTTAATATAAACCTTTAAAAAAGCTATATTAGAGAATTAACTTCAGTAATAAGAATCTTAATCTTATTTATATCTAAAACAAATAATAAACCATAACTATATATTAACTACTAAATACTTAATAAAATAATAATTAAACATTAATATCTACTACTACTAACTAATAAACTATAATAACTCTTCTATAAAGCTAACTACTTCACTATATTAGACTTTAAAGAAATTTATAATCTTATTAAAATAAAAAAAAGAGAAGAATAGAAAGCTACTTTTAAAATATATAGAAGATATTTTAAGTATTTTATTATACGTTTTAGTCTTACTAATACTCTAGCTACTTTCTAAAATATAATTAACTAAGTTCTTAAGCAATTTATAGATATCTTTATAGTTATCTATTTTAATAACATTTTTATTTTCTCTCCTATAATAGAATAATAAAAAGAATATATATACTTTATATTATAAACCCTTTAGAATACTAAACTTCTAGTTAAACTAAAGATAAATATATTCTATACTTAAAAAGTATAATACTTTAGATTTACTATTACTTCTAAGTATATTAATATATTAAGAAATAAAGTTTAAATTATTAAAAAATAGCTAATACTAATAAACCTCAAAGAAATATAGAGTTTTCTAAACCTAATTAACTTCTACTAGAAATTTATTAAATACTATAGTAAAATTAATATACCTTTTATAAACCTTAGCTATAAAAACTAACTAATTAAATAGAAAAAAGCCTAAAGTACAGCTTTCTAAAAAATCAAAAACTATATATCTAGTAAACTAATTCTAATAAACTTAAACTTATAAAAATAATTTAAATTTAAAATAAACGCCTTAGACTTTACCCTTAAAGTATAACTATTCTAATAAAACTTAAAAAGATATCTATACCTCTACGCTTTCTTCTCTTATAAACTCTATAAACTAAAACTTAACTACTTAATTTATAATAAGGAATTTATAGTAATTATTAAAACTTTTAAAAAATAAAAACTAAACCTCTTAAAGATAATTTATAAAATACTTATTTATTCTACCTATAAGAACCTTTTATACTTTATAACCTCAAAAATATTAAATATATAATAAGTATAATAGTTAGAATTCCTCTTAAAATTTAACTTCTAAATTATCTATTAAAAAAGATTAAAAAATAGTAGAGCTAATGCCTTTAACTAATAACTAGACTACAATATCTTAATACTAGAAGAAACCTAAATAATTCTTAAATATTATAATAATAAAAACCTAATACTAGTAACTAAACTCTTAATAATAACTAGATAATCTAATACTAGCTTCCCTATTAAACTAAATAATAAAGCTATTATAGAATTCTACACTCACTCTATATATAGTTACTAAAGAATTATAAAAACCTAGAAATAACTATAATAATAATATAAAGAAAAGGTTACTAAAAAATATATAATAAAAGTAATTAAGAATTACAAAGTATACCTAAAAAGTAAACCTATCTAATACTAACTTTATAGTATACTATAACTTTTATCTATACTATAAACCGCTTAGTACTCTATATTTTTTAACTTTATTATTAAACTACTAAAGTCTTAAAAACCTCTTATAGAGATACACTTTAATAATATCTTTATTATTATAAAGTAACTTATAAAATATATCTACTTTATTCTATATAAAGAATTAAATAATACTAAAGGATTTGCCTATATATTCTTTAAATATATTATAACTAACTATAGAATACATAAAGGAATTATATTAAATAAAGATACAATCTTCACTTCTAAGTTCTAAAATTTAATTATATTATAAGTTAGTATTAAGTAAGTAATATCTACTACAGTTTACTTATAGACTAATAAATAAATAGAAAAAGTTAACTAAATCCTTAAAATATATCTCTATACTTATATTAATTATAACTAAAATAATTAAGTTATACTACTACTAATTACTTAGTTCACTTATAATAATATAATTAGAGAAAATACTAACAAATCTCTTTTTTATTTTAACTATAAATTTAAACTAACTACCTATAGAGATATATACCTAAACTTAGTTATAGTTAAAGCTATTACCTTAGTATAATAAATTAAAGATATTTAGAATAATATATATAAGAGACTTTAATTTATATAAAAATAAATAGTATAGTTTAGTAATTAATAAAGAGTTAAAAAACTAACTTGAAAAGAGAGAGATAGTATTTATTTTATATAGTAAAATATCAAAATAAAATAACTAAATAATAAACTTAACTTTAAAAACCTTAAACTTTTTAAAATTATATAAGTAATTTCACTAGCTAACTATAAACTTAAACTTTTAGAAACTATAAAATATTACCTAGTATTCTATATTTTACTTCTTAAACTAGCATTATATAGATTATAAATGAATAATATTATTATTATAGAAGATAATAAACTAAGATATAAAGTTAAATAGATTATTAACTACTTAAAAAACTAAAAGGTTATTAATGCCTTATTAAATAAAAATAATATAAATATAAAAATAATATATAGAAGCCTACTAAAAATATCACTAATATAATAGAAGAACTTATAATCTACTAGTAATAACACTAAAAACAAGAAATAATACTTATACTAGTTAAACTAATTACTTTAATAAACACCCCTAGTTACTTATAAATTAGATACCTCTATAAGTATATTGGACTATTAATAGAAGTAAATAGACCTTAACAAAAGAGACTACTTATTTAATTAGAAATACTAAAATATAACTAAAATTCCCTCAATAATAAATTTAGAGTAATAAGATTCTAGTTAAATAAGATATCTATATTTAAAGTATCTTAAACACCTATTAACTATACTTCTAAAATAATATCTAATATATTTACTAAAAACTTAGTAATAGCTATCTTACTTTTCTTAAATATTATTTATTTCTACTCTTATAATTACTTTAATTTAGCTAGTAATTTAATTAACTCTAACTAAACCGTTTAATAAGCTTCAGCCTTTTACTATAAAGTAGTAGCTTTTTTATAAAACTTCACTTTTTTTACTACTTTAGCCTTATCTAGATAATTAAACTCCACTACTAAATAATTTACTACTTATTATAATTAGTAAACAAAGCTATATAATATAACCTAAAAAAACCTATGAATATAGATTATATCCTCTAAAGCATTATAAGGAATACCTAAATAATAATAGGTTCTATAGATATTAAAATCTAAAAGAAGTAAATAATATATACTATATAAATAATAATTTAAATAACGCATTTCGTTTGAAATACCCTTATTAGCAAACTAAAGAATTTAGAACAAATAACAACAAGTTAAAATACCTAAAGATTTTAATTTTCAAATATAACTTAATATAGTATTAGTATTATAAATAAATTAGAAAGTATAATTAATAGATCCTTAACTTAAAACTAACAACTTACTTATATTAGGTCTTAAGGATAAGACCTTTAGAGAGAAAACCTAATATTATAACCTATAAAATAAGAATTATAAATAACTAACCTATTTAAGCGTTAAGTAGCTAGAATAAGATATTTATACTATAAGATTATAGAAATAGTAAAAATCTACTTAAGAATAAAAAAACTATAATATAGGTTATATAACGATAAAGAATAAATATAGATAAAAGATCTATAATAAATACTTAGTAAATACTAGAATAAACGCTTATCCTACTCTAAAATAAGCGCTTATATAGTAAAGAAAATAGTAGTTAATAGTAGTAGATTTAATTAGATAAAAAAACCTATATATAGTATAACTTTAAACTTAGCTTATAATTAAACTACTATAAAATCTAAGACTAATCACTTTAGTTTCTAAAAACGGATCTATAATAAAGCCTATAACTTATAACTTAGACTATAACTCCTATATACTGTTATAACGCGTTAATCTCTAGCTTCTATTAGCAGACCTTACTATTAGATAGCTAACTATAACACTTAAATGCTATAATTATAAAAAAATAGGATATATCGCTAAAGACTATAGATAACTTAAAAAGCTTAACTAGAAGCTAATACTTAGGCAAACTAAGTAAATTAGTATAGTAACTAAAACCTCTTATATATCCCTCTTATAGATAGAATACTATAATAATAAATGGTTTATATACTATAGTAATAAAGAGGCTTTAAGATACTAGCTTAATAAGTTTAACTATAGACGAACAGGCTGTAATATAACTATCTCTAAGATTAAAACTAAAACCTTTATAATAGCTTTATAGTCTTATAATAAAATAGTTAGAAAAACTATAGAATAACTTAATAAGATACTTTAAGTATAATAACTTAAACTTACTAACTTACTATCTCTATAAATTACTAACGTATAAGGATAAGTCCTCCATAATATCTTAAATTACTCTATTAAAGAGTGAGAATTAGAAACTAATAATAAGTAAAGCATTTTACGCTTTAAAATAGTATAAATACTATACCTATAATAAGTCTAAAGGGAACTAAATAATACTATATAGTATTACTAGATTGGTACCTTAGAAGTATACCTTAAATAACACTAGAATATATATAGAAGCTTTACTAGAATTAAGTAAATTAACTAAAAACTTAAAAGAATAGGTTAAAAAGAAATCTAATAAAGAACTTAAATATTAATATAACCTCTTAATTAAATAATAGCTTTTTAGCTTTATTAGTAATTAGACTTTTAGTAAAAGAGAGAAATCTCTATATAACTTAGATAAACTTTATAATATTACTTATTAATATATTTAAGTAGAGATTACTTATAGGTTTACTTCTAGTATAGATAATACTAGTTTTAAAGAGGACTTTAATAGTAAAGAAGAGACTTAATAGCTTATTTAGTAGTAAATAATTAATATAAGCTATAATAATTAATAATAACACTTCTATAAGATATTTACTAATATAAGAAACTAAGATTATATTTTAAAACTGTATATAGTTGATCACCTCACTTTAAGGAGTAATTACTATAAGTACTAAAATCTCTTTTAGCTTTAATGCTTTTTTAATAAATATAAAGAACACCTTAAAAATAAGTATAAATATTAGTTCTACTTTAGAAGATATAATAAAAACCTTATTAGGAATATCTATACTATATCTACTATAGTTAAATAGACTATAACTACGTTTAATAATAACTTAGTAACCTTTAAACTAAGTTTATAATTCTTTATAAGATATTAATATAATAATACTATATAATAAGATAAATGTAAATAAAATACTTGCTAAATCTACTACTAAGATAAAGCTTAAGTATAGAGGACCTTAAAAAATAGACCTAATATTCTTTATACTAAGATTAGAGAAAATAGCCTCACTAAAGTATAATAAGAAGGGAAGTAGATTACCTATTTTAAATAACTAAAGTAGTTAAAAAACTTGATTTACCTACTAATAAAGGATTATAATAAGTAATAATAATAAAATCTATATATCTAGTATCTCTAGACTAGAAGATATATCTATAACTTATAGTAATAGTTAATAATAATACTATCATTACTATGATTAATAGTAGAGTAGAAGGAAATTTTATATTACTTTAAGTAGTGAACTAACTATAAATATTATAATAAGAAAAGAAATATATATACTAACTTAGTAATATAAAAGGAGAATAAGTTTAATATAAAGGAGGTATTATTAAAAATAAGACTATATCTTTTAAAATAAGTTACTTAGATTAAAATAAATCACTTTAATCTAATATTACTAAATTTAATATATATAATATTATATTAGAAATACTATAGCTTAAGAAGAATAACTTATAGATAGATTAGAGAACAGACTAACTCTATTAGAATAATAATAATATAGTTCTTAAGTAGCTTTATAAAAACTAAGTTTTAAATAGATTTATATATAAAATATAGAGTAGCTATATAATATATCTGTTACTTTAAAGTAAAAGAAGCTATATTATAACTACTAAAGATAATAGATCTTAAATAAAGAAATAATCTATTTCTATTTACTTTAGAAGAATACAAAGTTTATAACAAACTTTTTATAGCTAAACTAAAAACTAAACTACTATTATATACTAATTGTAATTATAAAATCCTTATTAAGGAGGAGAAGAAGCTTAAATTTAATAGAATTTATAGACTTAATTTAATAAAAATAGAAGCTTTTAATAAATATCTTAATGAAAACTTTAAGAAAAGCTATATTAGAGAATTAATATTATTAGTAAGAAGCTTTATTCTATTTATACTAAAAAGGAATAGTAAGTTATAACTATATATTAACTACTAAATACTTAATATAATAATAATTAAGTATTAGTACTTATTACTTTTAATTAATAAATTATAATAACTTCTATATAGAGCTAACTACTTTATAGTATTAGACTTTAAAAATAGTTATAACTTTATTAGAATAAAAAAAGGAGGAGAATAGAAAACTACTTTTTAAATATATAGAGGATATGTTAAGTATCTTATTATACTCTTTAGTCTTATTAATACTTTAGCTACTTTTTAGAATATAATTAGCTAAGTGTTTAAGCAGTTTATAGATATCTTTATAGTTATTTACTTTAATAATATTTTTATTCTCTTATCTATAATAGAATAATATAAGGAATATATATATTTTATACTTTAAACTTTTTAGGATATTAAGTTTTTAGTTAAACTAAAAAAAGTATATTCTATATATAGAAAATAGAATACTTTAGATTTATTATAACTTCTAGATATACTAGTATATAAGAAAAGAAAAGTCTAAGCTATTAAGGAATAGTTAATATTAACTAACCTCAAAGAAGTATAAAGCTTCTTTAGACTTATTAGTTTTTACTAAACGTTTATTATATACTATAGTAAAATTAATATACCTCTTATAGATTTTAGCTATAAAAGCTAACTATTTAAATAAAAAGAAGCTTAAAGTATAGCTTTTTAGAAAATTAAAAACTATATATTTAGTAAACTAGTCTTAATAATCTTAGATTTATAAGAATAGTTTAAATTTAAAATAGATACTTTAGATTTTATTTTTAGAGTATAACTATTTTAGAGAGACTTAGAAGGATAGTTATACTTTTATGTCTACTTGTTATATAAGCTCTATAGACTAAAGTTTAACTATTAAATTTATAATAAGAAATTTATTATAATTGTTAAAGTTTTTAAAAAATAGTAATTTAAACTTTTAAGAACTATTTATAAAGTATATATATATATAGATTATAAGAATCTAGTATATTTTACTTTATTAAAAGTGCTTCATAAACGATAAATTAGATAGTTAGAATTCTTCTTAGAATTTAAGTTTTAAATTATCTACTAAAAAGGATTAGAAAATAGTAGAACTAACGCTTTTAGCTAACGACTAAACTATAATATCTTACTACTTAAAGAAATATAAGTAATTCTTAAATAAAATATTAATAGAGACCTAATACTAATAACTAAACTTTTAATAATAGCTAGACGATCTATAGCTAGTCTAATAAGTAAGCTAAATACTAAAGTATTTATAAAGTTCTACGCTTAACTTATATATAGTTAGTAAGGAATTATAAAAACCTAAAAGTAACTATAATAATAATATAGAGAAAAGGTTACTAGAGAATATATTATAATTATAATTAAGAATTATAAGGTTTATTTAAAAAGTAAACTAGCTTAATATTAACTTTATAGATTACTATAACTTTTACTTATACTATAAACTACTTAGTATTTTGTATTAATTAACTTCATTATTAAGCTACTAAATTTTTAAGAACCTTTTATAGAAGTCTACTTTAATAGCATTCTTATTATTATTAATAGACTTAAAAAGTATACTTACTTTATTCTAGCGCTGCTAACTAATCAATTAAGCTAAATCTGAGGGTTAAATTTGACTAATTAATTCACTTTCAACTGTAAACTTAATTAATTTAACTGTTTTAATTTAAATTAGTAAATGTGGAGATATAAGATAAAGAAGTTACATAGTATAGGGGTTCCTAGTAAAGGACCTATTTTTAAAGTCTCTACGTTCGAATATAGGTTATATAGTTCTTTTTTTGCTTTTAGCCCCACTTTACTAGCCCCTAAGCCCTACTTACCCTAATAGCCTTAAGCTAGGTAGCCCTAGCCCTAAACCCCTAGGTTAATTCTAGCGCTCTAATTAGCCTAGATCTTAGATTAATAGATAATCCAGGGCCCCTCAGTTTAATTAAAATAGTTAAGCCGAGGGTATTATGAATTTAGCTAATTGATTCTGAAAAAGGCCTCGTTTTAATTAGCTAATTGATTGACTTGTTTAATTAGGCTTGAATAGGTAGTAGCGCTGCTTTATTCTATATAAAGAAGTAAGTAATACTAAAGAAGTTACCTATATATTCCTTTAAATATATTATTACTAACTATAGAATACTTAGGGAAATTATAGTAAATAAAGATAAGATCTTTACTTCTAAGTTTTAGAAGTTAATTATATTATAACTTAGTATTAAATAGGTAATATCTACTACGTTTTACTTATAGATTAATAAATAAATAGAAAGGATTAACTAAATCCTTAAAACTTACTTCTACGTTTATATTAACTATAACTAAAATAATTAAGTAGTACTGTTACTAATAGCTTAATTTATTTATAATAGTATAATTAGAGAAAATACTAAGGAATTCCCTTTTTATTTTAACTATAGATTTAAACTAACTACTTATAGAGAACTCTAACTAAGCTTAACTATAACTAAAACTATCGCTTCAGTATAATAAGTTAAAGATATTTAACTAGTATATATAAAGAACTTAAATTTATATAATTATAAATAGTATAGTTTAGTAATTAAGAAATAATTATAGGACTAACTTTAAAAGAGAGAGATAGCGCCTATTTTATATAGTAAGATATTAAAATAAGATAACTAAATAATAAATTTAACTTTAAAATACTTAAACTTTTTGAAGTTATATAAGTTATGTTACTAGTTAACTATAAACTTAAACTTCTAGAGACTATAAAATATTATCTAGTATTCTATATTTTACTTCTTAAATTAGTATAATATAGATTATAAATAAATAATATTATTATAATAGAAGATAATAAACTAAAATATAAAGTTAAATAGATTATTAACTACTTCAAAAAACTAAAAGGTTATTAGTACTTTATTAAATAGAAATAATATAGATATAAAGATAATATATACGAATCTACTAAAAACATTACTAATATAATAAAAGAACTTATAATCTACTAATAATAATACTAAAAATAGAAAAATATATTTATATTAGCTAAACTAGTAGTTTTAATAAATATCTCTAGTTACTTATAAATTACATATCTTTATAAATATATCTAACTACTAATAGAGGTAGATTAACTAAAATAAAGAAAGCTACTTATTTGATTAGAAATATTAGAAACTAACTAAAAACCCTTAGAAAACCTTATATTTAGAGGAATACTTAAATCTATAATACTAATACTTAAAAAAAACTAGTTTACTTTATTAGAGGTATTTTATAATAATAAATCCTTTATTACCTAAGATATTTATATCTTAATAGTATACTCCTCTACTTCTTATTTATTAATAGACTATACTCTATAATAGATTAAGTTTAAACTATACGTTTCTAAAACCCTCTTATACTTATAATAATAAAATAAATAACCTAAAGTAGTAGCTAGTTAAGTCTATAAAACTTATAATACTTCTTTAGCCTTCTCTTCCTTTCGCTCTACTTTCTTTTATTTTTTAAAATAATAATTTATTATAATTAGGTAGCTACTATTAGAAATGAAATATAAAAGTGTATTAGCTATTTATAAGTATTTACTATATTACTACTATTACAGTTTGAAAATCTATACTTAATATACTTACTATAACATTTTAAGTTAGTAAGGTCTATTTTATATACTTAATTATACTAAAAGTATAGAGAATAAAGTATAGCGTTATAACTATAATATCTAATAAAAGTATTAAACGCTCAATAATTACACTAGATCTTAGTACTATAAGTTTCATAAGAAATAAGCTTTTAGATATAACCTAATATAATGTTAGTATTATAGATAAATTAGAAATTATAATTAATAGATCTTTAACTTAAAACTAATAACCTACTTATATTAAGTCTTAAAGATAAAACCTTTAGAGAGAGAACTTAACATTATAACCTATAAGTAAAGATAATAGATAACTAACCTACTTAAACGTTAAGTAGCTAGAATAAGATATTTATATTTATAAAATTTTAGGAATAATAAAGATCTACTTAGAAATAAAAGAACTATAGTATAAGTTATATAGCGATAAGATAATAGTTATTCTAAATTAAAATAATCTAATATAATTTAAAAGCTAAATAATTATTTAGGATTAAAATAATCTAAAACGATTTAAAGTATAAAGGAATATATTTAGAACTAAACTAGTATATAGTATAATCTTTAACTAGGTTTATAGTTAGACTTCTATAGTTCTTTAGTAATTAACTTTATATTTATTTTTAGATACTTTTAGCTTACTTTTATTATAAATATTTATTATACCTAAGATTAATTACTTTAGCTTCTTACTACTAATCTATAATATAGCCTATAACTTATAACCTATAACCTAAGTGTACTGTTTTAAGACGTTAATCCCCAGCTTCTATTAGCAGACCTAACTGTTAGATAGCTGACCGTAACATAAGAGCGTGCGATGAGCTCCTATATGTAGGGACAGGCTAAACCTGCAGAGTGGTTCTACCCGCTTCTCTTACGTCCCTTATGATCATGCATTTGAATTCTGCTCAGTCTATGCCATTGTTCATCAGCCACAGCGGACAAATCCTTTCAGCGCTGCTGCTCGATCTCCGTGGGATTGTCTTGTTATTGGTCGAGCTCCGCATCATTCCTGATGTTCCCGGTGTGTATGAAAGACCTGCATTTGCTACTCATTTCAGTTAAAGGAGCAAAAGTATGTTCAGCGTCGCCGAGACGGGTATTTTGTGTGACGCTCATGACCGGACCCAAGGCGTAACACCGGAATCTGATTGACAAACTCATCAGCACAAGTTGTTTGTATGAACCGCCAACGCAAATATTGAACATGGCCAAAATATGAATGCAACCTCCTTGGCAATATAGCTGCCGCGATCATTCTTGGCATTCATGGATTGTTGGGTGCTTCAGTTGGGGAAGGCTCTTGGCACCACCTTTCGATGGCTCGGCGCAGGCGGAACTGCTCCCGGGATTTCAAACAATGCACTGCAATGGGTGCTTGCGCGCTTGCTGTTTTCCCCTTAACAAACCAAGATCGATAGTGGTTTCGAACTCGTGAGATTGCACCTTGCTACTTCAGCGGTACCTATCGGATCTTCTAAAAGCAGGTGGGCATCCGTCAATGGTTTCTCAGCCAGTCCCAAATGATACGGATGCCATTTAGAACCGCGCAAGAGATAGGGTCTTGTCAAGGTGACTATGCCGCAGGAAACACTAGCCTGTATCAATTATCGAACGTTTTCCTTTGCTTGCACTTGTCAATCGGGTGTGAATACGAGCCACCTGTGTTTCTTGTCTTCCAATGTACATGGATCTCCATTGTCCATGTGAAGTACCTAGTCCAGCGGCATGGAATTACAAGACGTCAAATACGGGACGCGATACCATCGAATTATCGGGTGACTGCGTTGCAATTCATTACTTTTCCACGTTGTGCCAAGACACTGATACTTAATCCGGGACTTGGTTTTCGTCAATACCGCGTAACCCATACTGCTGCAGCCACCTTAGACAGTCTGACAAGTACAGACGGTGTACTACAGAAAGTCTTTTCCGCTGAGGCAACTCGAAGTCCCTTCTAATTCCATGAGAGGTGAGATCAACGCGGAACCGCATTCAAGTGGATTTTCTTGCGAGTCACCCGCGCGCACGTGAGGTAGATCAAAATCAGAACGGTCCTTCCTGACTTATGTCAGTATCTCCGACACTCGGGAAGTGCGCTACAGCATAGATTCTTTTGGTGCCTTGTTGTATCTAGAATCGCAGAAAATAAGTAAAGTAATGTTTGTCGAGGCGAGCTGCAGCAGTGTCTCGCCCCCGGCCGGGCAACTCAGGAGTTTTCTTCGTCTAGAGTCTTGGTGTTTCCAACAAGAGAATGTTGTTCCTTGGAACGGCAGCGTACCTCATGATGCTCTGCCCAGCGGCGACTTCTGACAGCGGCCTCCTGCCGAAATATGAAGCTCTCTAGTTCGTCTAGGCGCCGTGCCAAGAGTGGCAGTGCCGAGCCCCTTGGCGCGGGCAGGGCAATGATCGGCCCCATTGTTGGCACCGGGACTCAGGCAATCGACGCCATTAAAGGTTGTTGGTGATCTTATCTGTTTTGCCTGTGCGCGGTTAGAAAGACTCGGCACGTTTCAACGCTTCAAAATTCCACGTGTGAGGTTCAAATTGAGATGAGCGTTGTTTCCCAGATTGATTGCTTGTGCAGCGTGAGGCTTATCCCAATGGATGACTTGCCGCCCCTCCCCACTGACACGTCAAAATCCATGGCTCCAATCGGTGGATACCACTGAGAATGCGACTGTGGAGGATACTGCGAAGTTCCCCTCGCTGGCCAAGACCTCCTTAATTCATTCTTGACTTGATGTCTCGAGAATCGACGCGCAGTCTGAACAAGTTCCCGCCAGTCTGTGACATCCTTGAAGATGGCAGACGAACTGGCATGCTGCGGGTATAAAGTGCCAGTCGGCCACTGTCGTTGATTTGACGCTTAGTCTTATCAGCACAAGCTTTCATTGCTATATCTTCACTCTTTTCAATTCCATAGCATCTCACTGACCCCTTTCGTCGTTCTTTCGAGACTTGCATCGTTCATCATGCGCACCGACGCCTTCAAGTTGTTCGCGGCTCTTGCCGTTTCTTTCCCCGTTGTCTCCGCCTGCGTTGGTAAGGATGCTCTGCCTACCGCTACCGAGACCATCAGCAGCGATGCTCCCATCGAAGTTGCGGCTGGCGAGAGCTACGATGGCAAGTTGGCCCGCTTTGATAGAGGGTCCGGTGCCTGCAAGGATCAGACTGAGGGCGGCCAGAAGGACGCCGTCTTCATCCTGCGTAAGGGCGCGACTCTCAAAAATGCCATCATTGGCAAGGACCAAATGGAGGGAGTCTACTGTTTGGGTGGTGGTTGCACAATTGAGAATGTCTGGTTTGAGGACGTGTGCGAGGATGCCATTTCAATGCAAGTTTCAAGCATGAGCTATTCGATGTGGAGAGACGTAGCGCTGACGATGGTTCCCCGTACAGCAAGGAGGATGAGGCTGGCACCGAGACCAAAATCATCGGTGGAGGTGCCTACAAGGCCGGTGACAAGGTAGTCCAGCACAACGGCTGCGGTCACGTCAGCGTAAGTTTGATTCTCCGAAGGACAATGCAACAAACATCGGCTAACAACCAGAAAGATCTCCAACTTCTACGCGGAAGACTACGGCAAGGTCTACAGAGCTTGCGGCACTGTAAGTGGATCAGAAACTTTGCGAAGACAGCCTGATGTATCTAACAGCATAACAGTGCGATGCCTGCAAGCGCACCGTCAGCATTGAGGGTGTCTCTGCTTACGGAGGTGGCGAGGTTGCTGGCATCAACGAGGACACTGGCGATGAGGCGACGCTCGTCAACATTTGCACCGACGCCAAGACTCCTTGCCAGCTTTACTCTGGTCCCGGCACCAAATCGGGCGAGTGCTAGGTTTCTCGAACTGAGGAGGCAACTCGGCCCCTATGATGGATAAGAACTTCCTCGACCTTGATGGTTCTAGGAATTGACTTCCTGTGGAAGAGTCATGCGTCTCATGGGGGCCTAAGTGGTGGTTTCGTGTATATACTTCTTCAAAACATATTTTGTAAGCTTATTTATTAGCTTTACGAAAAGGTCCCCGTGTCAGGGGTCTTGGTTTACCGCAAGAATGCGGAGAGCCCAACGCGAGGAACTTCATTCCCAGCTCCATGCCCCGGCTGTAAAAGTCGCGGATGCATGTCTCATACCGATCTTCGCTACAGATAAATATGCTTCTCAGCCTGTGCATTGAGCTGGAAGAATATCTCAAGTCAACGTCGGCTCGATCTTCGGGTGCGACCAGGAAAAGAGATAAAGCGTACCTAAACACTAGGGATCCACACCAATGACTATGTGCCTGGGCGGAAGGGTTTTGGAAAGCTGAGTGTTTTCGAAATCATGACCTCCTTGTCCAAATTCTTGCTCGACCCAAAACGACCCGGTCGTAACAAGCTTGATTTTTTGCCCACCATCAATGACCATGAACTGAAAACTTTTCCCTAGGATCACTAAGTCTCCGTTGCATATTCTCTGACGGTTCTCAAGACTAGGCTCCCCAAGTGTTCAAAACGAGCCATGCTGGATTTGTACCCGACCTGATTGAGAGGGTACTTGCTATTGTTCTAAATGTATCGCAATGAACCACAGTTTTCTGGCACTCTGATTCGTAATATTCGTAATTAGCTGTCCAACAAAGATATCTTGTATTCATGACAAAGCAAACGATCATTATGTCCATTACATACGCCTAACCCCAAACAGGACCTGGTATCATATCTATAACCGAGTCTAGAAAAGCAAGACTCCCAGAGTAAATGCCAAACTCCACGCAATGCATCCATAAACTGCTTTCCCATGCATCAGACTCGTGGCAGCACTGTCGTCGCCGTCGTCTGAAGAGTTGCTGGGGTGTCCAGCCGGGCCTGGTGTAGACGTTGTCGCAGTACCAACACCTGGAGACGCCGATGTGAGAGCATCACATGCCGTGGGGTCAGGTTCAGAAGTACCCACCCTAGCGCCAATGTTTACGACGACTGCCTCGGCGTCCCGCAAAGGAATGCTTGCCTTGCCATCGTTTGCGACCTTCACAGTAATGTCCTCGTTGGAAACCTGTGACTGCGTGCCTGCATTGTCCTGCTCGAAGCTGATGCCATTCCATGTTGTGCCGTGGGTAGCGTCTGATCCATCGGCAGTCAAGTAGCCCAAGTGCAGTGTTTCGCCCGCAAGGGAGGTCGGGAAAGTCAAGTCGACCGTAATGTTGGACTTGGATGAGTCAGACACGTTGGCAATTTTGCCATTGAGCAAAACGAGAGAAGAAAGGGAGTCGCTCTGATAGACCGAATAAGCCTTGAGGTAGTTCGCATAGCCAGAGGGAGCGTTCGAGATCGATTCTTCGGCGATGCGGGCGGTACATGATCGGCCAAGAGTCTGGCCGAACGCCGCGAAGGCATAGTAGAGAGGGCGAACGAAACGGTCCCGGCCGAACATGCGCGTTGGCTGCCAAGCGCTGGCATTGCTGTCAAAGGTCATATGGAATTGAACCGAGGTGATGTTGAGTGTTGCGGCGTAAAGAAGGAAGTTGAAGGTCCATAGGGCGGCAGCGAAAGTGTCGCTCAATCCCTCCACGCCGAGAGGCCCGACGACAGACATTTCTCTCAACGCGAAAGGGTAAGGCGTCTCCTTTGCTTGGTCTAGCTGACCCTCGATCGTGCTGAACTGCTCTTTGGTGTTGTCGAAGTGCATCATGTAATCCAGGGTCAAGGGGTATGGGAACGACCCTACGAAGTAGTAGTAGTTATGCTGGTTCCAGCTGGTGATGAATCCCTTGTCTGATTTGTTGGCCTTGACATCGAGGTAGCTCTCCAAGTCCTTGATCTCGAAACTGGTACCAGTGACCCAAGCGGTGGAGGCGGAAGACTCAAAGAAGTTACTTTGCAGGTTCTTAGGTTGCAAGACCTCCTCCCAAACGGCGCGTGCTCGATCAAGCCACTCCTGTGCATATACCGAGCCGGACCAAGATGCCTTTCTGAACCCGTTATAGTTGTAGAGGTCTGGCTCGTTACCGAATTCGAATGAGACGAGGTTGAGATTGGTGCATCGGTCGATGATTTGTGTCGCCATGGTCGTCAGCCTCTCGATGTAGTCCGACTCGGCGTATGCCAAGTTCAAGCCCCATGTAACGGGAGTTCCCTTTGGCAAACGGTTGGCAATCTCCATAAACTTTGGACCGACAATGAAATTGTCCGCCGGGACATCACCCGGCGCGGTCGGTTTCGGGTTGGGCTTAATGAGCCAGTCGTCTTGCGAATCGTCGTAAATCAGATAATCCTGCGTGTTTCCACCCAATCGCATGTGCGCCGGTCTGCCTGTGAAGTTGGCAAGGTTGTTTAGAAGGTTTATCGTCAGGTCGTTGGGAGTTTCATCTCCCATGAAGTAGTAGAGATGGTCAATTTCGATACCGAAGCCGGCAAACGACGGGTCGACGGTCGCAGAAATATCGGAGGGAACATCTTCGGAAAGCGATAAGGACAGGACTGAGTCGGCTGCGAATGCTGCAGAGATGAGGTTGAAGCCAGCTAGGAGGCGACTCTGCAACGGCGCCATTTCAAAAGCAACCGGGCAAATGATTAAGATAATTTGTTAGTAGTGTTTGGCTAGAACCATCGTGAGAAACGCAGCGGGGGCGGTCAGCCGCCTTAAAAGACGTTGGGACATAAAGATCGGTCACCGAAACGGGCGGTTTCATCGCCCTCCACAGATTTCATCATCCTTGTGGACCAGGTCGAAGCAACCGAGCCGGAGCTTTTGCGCCTGTGTCAGTTGAAATCCATGTTCACCTCCCGTTTGATGGTACCAAGGCTGGGCAGCAGCTCCAGTCTGACGCGTACTACGCGGCCGGGCGGTGACTCTGTGTGTCTGTGTTCTCCTCTCTGCAGTCAATAGATCGAAATCGTTGTCGATGAGAAAGGGCCGAGATGCACAACCCGGTTTTTTTGGGAGATTTCCACGCTTCCACCAGGCCCGGCCTAGACCGTCCGCCGTGAGAATGCCATGCCTGTTTAGGCGCTGCGATGCCGTTGTGCCGTGATTGCGACAGACGGTTGGTGGGTTAATGACATCAGGGAGGGAAGCACTCCCTGTTGGTTCTGCGGGCCAAGACGTTGGCGGTTTGTCTCGCCCCGCAAAACGTGCGTGGATGGCAGGGAATCCCATGGCCATCGGTGATGTCAACAAGACGTTTAGCGATTGTGGCAGGGATAGCAGCCCCTGTGTTCCCTCCATCCCATCGCTTGCAGGTGAAGAGACGTGACAACCTGGCAAATCTGTTGCATCGGAAGTTGGGGTGACATGAGCAGGGTCGGGAGGACGGGAGCTACTTCGTCTGACATGAGTTTGATAGAGTTATGGCTGCTCCCAGAGGCCTGGCACCTCTCCCTCGCTTGCCTTCACGAATTGTCCGAATCGTCGAAGAGAGTTCTGTCCTGCAGGAACAGCGGAACGGCTTTGTCGATTACTGTCGATCATCAGCCATCGACACAAAATTAGAAACGCCGGCCCACAGGATACTGAGGCAGTACAGCTGATTTTGTTTGTTTGTTTGAAAGGATGAGAATTGAGGAGACGCTCGCCACACGTCTCGGCGCGGAAGCAAAACGAACAACGGAATACCGGGACCGCGAATATGTGGATAAGCGATAGGGGATGATAAGGATCACCGGTCGCAGCCTCAAGAAAGCACCACTGAAGGATGAGGGCGTTGGATGTCTTTGACGCGGCTGACGTCAACTGAAGTAACAGAGCGCGCCGCGCTGAACCAAGTGTTTGTTGTCACCAGGCTGTCCTGGGTTTGCAGCTTGAAACGTGCCCGCCTGGTTGAGCCGCCATGAACGACAAGATCGGGATCCCGCTTTTTGCGACCGAAGTTTGCTGGTCATGGGATCCAGCCGGCATCTCGGCTCCACACACCAGGACGCACAGAATTTCTTGCAGCTGGCGTGCCGTCATTATGAGCATCAGTTGGCTCATGACCAGGCCAACGAACTGTTTGCCCGTCGAGCTCGAGAGGACTCCAACACACGCGTGTCAGTGCATTCCGACATGGCATTGCTTCCATGTTAGCTTTCATTTACACGGGGCTGTCACGCTCTGAGCAAGACCTATGTCCACATTCATCCAAGCAAACACTGCAAGCACGCACTGCTGGCTCCCGGGAATACCATAGGATTTCAACAACCCCCACACTTGACTGCCGCGGTCCCATCTTCCATGTAGTGCTCTTTCCTCTCCACTTGGTGCAGAGCTTTTCAGCCACCGCTCTGCATCTTCGCTCAAGCTCATTCAATTGCCAGCTGGCGGGGCTCCAGCTGTGGTTGATATCTGTACAATCCTTGGCAGGTTGGCGTAAAAATTTCACTGATCTGGCAGACGTTCCCTGCGCGTGCGCGTCCGCCCGGGCCTTCGTCACTCCGATCCAGCGAGACAGCCCGGGTGGTTGTGCAGGGAGTCCCGGGGAGACGGGTAGATCACGATCATCACAAAGACCGGAACCTTCAATTGGTCTGACGCCCAAGCCGAGTCCATCATCGTGACATGCTTGTGGGCAATGAGGATCATTGAAATGATTTCCTGGATTACGCGAAACCTGCTTCCCGCTCTATCATTAGAAATTGATCATTGAGATGCGCAGCATCGCAACGCTGGAGTGGTTTTTTTATTGTAAACATCTGCAACGAATTGGCAAATAAGGTGGCCCAGTCCGTCGTGGAGCTGCACAGGCAATAGGTCAATAGGTGCATTACTAGACCCTATAGGCTTCTAGTTATAATATAGCTATATTATATAAGAACGTATAGACCTACTATATTAATAAAGCTAATATTATATTAAAATAAAATATTATATTGATAAGAAATATTATAACTTAAACCTAATTAATTAAAAAGTAGAGATTATAAATATTAAAAAGTATTAGAAAATCCTCTAAAATAAGTACTAAAATAAGTATTGCAAAATAAAAAAAAAATAAAAAGTAAAGTATTTCAAAAGCAGTTTTAAACTTTAAACCTCTAGTAAATATATAGTATATAATATATATTATACTTAAACCTCTATATTAACTATACTGATTAATTGTTACAACCTATAAACAAAGATAACAGCTAGACTACCCACTTAGGCATTAAGCAGCTAGAATAGAACATTTATACTATAGGATTATAAGAACAACAAGGACTTACTTAGAAATAGAAGAACTATAGTATAAGTTATATAATAATAAGATAAGACTAAGTAAGTAGTCTAAATTACTAAACACTTAGTTAGAGTTACTAAACGTTTACTAATAATTACTAAATACTTACTAATATATAATTAGTAATTAGTAATAGAATAAAAGTAACTATTTAAAATTTATACATAGTATAACTTAAGCTTAGTTTATAGTTAAACTCCTATAGCTTTTTAGTAATTAACTTTATATTTATTTTTAAATACTTTTAGCTTATTTTTACTATAAATACCTATTAAATCTAAAATTAATTACTTTAGTTTCTAACTACTAATCTATAACATAGCTTATAACTTATAACCTATAACCTAAGTATACTATTTTAAGACATTAATCCCTAGCTTCTATTAGTAGACCTAACTATGAGATAGCTAACTATAACACTTTAATTACTCCTATTGAGTAAGTTAACTATTAATACTTACTAAATAGTACAGATAAGATATCTTCTTATGCTTTTGTTAAATCCCCTACTTTAGGATCTATATTATTCTTATATAACTAGCTATAAAACCTAGTATAAAAACTTACTAATACTAAGGATTATAATATACTAAGCCTTAAGTAAAACTCTAATAGAGAAGGTTTTTTTACTAAAAAAAGATATAAGAAACTTTAATATATTATCTAGAAATAAAAAGCTAAAAGTAAAAATATATAAACCTTTATTAATAAAAGCTAATAAGTCTTAATAACTTTTAATAAATAACTTTAGAACGCTAGATAAGTTTATAAGAAACTAAAAAGGGATATTAAAAGTAATACTAACTTTAAGAAGGTTTAAAAACTTTAGAATAAACTTAATACCTTTTAAGTAGTAACTAATATTATAATAACCTCTATTAGAGAATAATAGAAACTTAAGCTTAGTATACCTATTATTATAAGCTATACCTACTTATTATATCTATGCGTTACTATAGACCTATAGAAATTCTACCTTTAGCGACTATATTCGCTTAATAAGTACCCTGTACCTATTTTTCCTCTATATAAGGAGTATTTTAGAAACTTCCCTCTTTTAGCTTAGATTACTATAATTAAAGTACCCCTAAGTTAAATAAACTATAAGCTAGCCCTTTATATATCTAAGTTTATATTAAATACTTATTTTACTAGTTATATAGTATAATAGATAGTAAGTAGAAAATAGAACTAATTAGATTTAAAATAGTTAAACTAAAAATAATATTAAGAAACATATAAGTATTTAAATTAATTTATATTATAATTACTAAGCTAAATAACTAACTTAATAATATATTAACTTTACTATAAGTTATTAATAAGCTAGTTATAAGGTTAATATAAATAGTAATAAGTAGTAATACTTTAATACTACTAGTATTATACTTTATAGTACTTTTATTATTAATACTATTAGTACTACTACTTTTAGAGCTAAATATTACTTAGGAAATAGATAGTATTTAATATTTAAAGCCTCTTTTTAACCTCTCTAAGTTTAGAAGTAGTTATAATAAGTATACTACTTAAGTATAATAAATATATAATAAAATTAGAATAGATTAAGCTTTCTACTTAAGTAACTAAAAAGCTTAATATTTAATTAACTTCTACTTAGAACTAAAAGTGTAGCTAGTAGTTATAGCTTTTTATAAATCTAGTAGTAATAATAGCTTATTTAAGCTAGACGCCTTTTTAATATATTTAAACTATACTTATAGTAACTTAAATATTAAGAATAAAGCTTTTAGAAGGTTATTAAAGCTTAAAATAAAGTATAATAAATCTTTTACTTCGTTTTTACTTTACTTTAAACGTAGTATTATAGAAGTAAGTAGTATAGTATAACTAAATAGAGTTTAGATTAACTACTTATAAAAGGTATTATTCTATAAGCTTTTTAATTACTTAGTTAACTATTTAACCTCCTACAAGTATACTAAGTATATAAACTTTATATAGGATATTATATAGAAACTAAAAGGATTATATTATATTTATAATATTATATATTAACCTATAACTTTTAGAATAAGATTATTACTTACTAAAATAGATATAAATAGAGATACTAAAATAATAGAGTTAGTATACGCTTTATATAAGAAAATAAATAAAAGCTTTAATAAGGAAATATACTATTATTTTAAGTATAACTAGATTAGCTACTTATAAAGAGATTATTAGAAGTTAAAGAGATTAAAGGATAGTTTTAGAGTAGTAAAAGTTATTAAAAAAGCGCTATACTAAGACTTAAAAGAGGATAAAAAGAAAGAAAATACTTCTAACTTAAGAAATAAGTAACTTTAATGTGAAATTAAGTATTAAAGATAATAGAAGAAGAGTAAGCTAAGTAGAAGTAATTTTAGTTAAAATATAGTATAAGTAAGTTTTTTATAATATTAGTAGTTAGAGTTAATAAAAGTATTTCTATTAATATTTTAATAGACTATACTTATAATATCTATATAATAGTAAACTATTAGTATACTTACTACTTCTATTTACTATATATTAACTACTAAGTATAATAACTATATAGTTTTACTAATAACTTAGCTTAAGTTAAAGTAAAAGGTATAGCTATATTATACTTTAAAATTAGAAGCTATATATAGTAGCTCTTTACCTATATAGTGAAGAGGTTAGATACTAATTTATTCTTAGAGAAACTATAGATAGAATAGAATAATATTATATATAATATAGTAGAGAAATAGGTATTTTATAGAAAAGTAGAGGTTATTATTACTTTATAAGAATAAGATAAACTCTAAAAAGTGAGAGAAATTTAAAAAGTTTACTAACTAAATACTACTTCTTTTATAGTAATTTACTAGAAAGTTATTAGAGGTTAGGCGTCTAAAATAGCTATAGAAATATAAGTTATAAACTTAAGAAATATTAAAAAAGCGTTTAAGATAAAGAAACTAGAAGACTATTTAGAAAAACTACTATAATATATTTATAATAAGTTTATAGAGCTTTTTAAGCCTATTAAGTTATATCTTTTACTCTTAAGTTATTTTAATATAAACTATAAAATCTACTTTAAGTATAATACCTCTAGCTAAGAAATACCTTTACTTTAAAGCTCTCTCTATAGTATATTAAGAGAAAAGCTTTTAATACTTAAAAAGATATTTACTAACCTACTTAATAAGGGTTTTATTTAAGCTAATAAATCTCTTATTAACGTATTAATACTCTTTATTAAAAAACTAAATAGAGGATTATAGTTCTATTATAATTACTAAGTATTAAATACTATTACTAAGTAGAACTACTATTTTTTACCTCTAATCTAAAAGACTTTTTAGAAAGTTAGTTTAATAAAATAGTATATAAAGTTAGATATTATAGCTACTTTCTATAAGATTTATATAGTAGAAGGATACTAAGAGAAAACTACTTTTTATATATAATATAAGCTTTTTAAGTAGCTAGTCTACTTATTTAAACTAAGTAGAGCTTTAGTAACATTCTAGTAGTATATTAATAGTATACTTTAAAAGTTCTGTAATAACTTTATAATAATATATATTAATAATATATTAGTCTTATTGAGGTCCACGCGTGCGCGTAAAAGCTAGGGACCCTGTTACGCATTACTGCGCGCAGAGCCTTAAGTACGCTTTAACGTTATATAGGTAGGCGCGCCTCTGCGCCTATACCTTAATAGGTACGTACTACGTTTACGTTATATTAATACCCCCCCGTTCAGGTTATATGCGTAGAGAAAACTAGAAAACCTACGTATCGCGCGATTCAAACGTATATCGTGTTTATATATAGGGTAAGCCTATATAGAGTTATATGAAGTAATTAAGTAGTAATTTAAGACTTCTATAATACTATAGTTATACTACTATATTAAGATAAAAAGTAATAATCTTAAGTATTAAAGAGTATTTAATTATATAAATAATAATAAGGGAAGTAATATATATTAACATATAACATTCTTTTATAATAATAATAATAAGATAAGAATAATAATAACGCTTAACTTACTTTAATATTTTATAATAATTAAATAAATAACGTTTAAGGTATAAAACTTTATATAAAAATACTCTATTTATTATACCTTATAACTATAATATTGATTATATAATATGTACATTTATATAAGCACCTTATGTAATTAGCAGTTTAGTAGGTTACGTTTTAGGTTATTTTTCCCCTCACTTTGCCCTACTAGAGGATGTAACCTACTAACTACATTAATAGGAATTATCACAATACATCACTTCTCTTATTATTATCTATATAATTAAATGCTCTTTAATACTTAAGATTATTACTTTTTATTACAATATAAGCCTATCTATAACCCTATACTATATAGGCGTATATACTACGCCCCTATATACGCTTATACCTGTGCTAATAATATATTATAATAATTCGTATTAATATAGTTAGTAAGTTATATCTTCTAGTAGGGAAAAGTAAAGGAAAAGATAACCTAAAATATAACCTACTAAACTACTAATTATATAAGGTATTTATATAAGTATACATATTATATAATTAATATTATAGTTATAAGGTATAATAAATAGAGTATTTTTATATAAGGTTTTATACTTTGAATCTTATTTATTTATTTGTTATAGAATATTAAAGTAAGTTAAGCGTTATTATTATTCTTATATTATTATTATTATTATAAGAGAATGTTATATATTAATAATAACCTTTAGAATAAGATTATTATTTACTAAAATAGATATAAATAGAAATACTAAGATAATAAGGTTAATATACACTTCACGTAATAGAATAGATAAAAGCTTTAGTAAGAAAATATATTATTATTTTAAATATAATTAGATTAGCTATTTATAAAGAGATTATTAGAAGTTAAAGAGATTAAAAAATAGTCTTAAAGTAGTAAAAGCTATTTAAGAAGTATTATATTAAGATTTAAAAGAGGATAAAAAGGAAGAAGATATTTTTAATTGAGGAAATAAGTAACCTTAATATAAAATTAAGTATTAGGGATAATAGAGAAAGAGTAGGGTAAGTAAGAGTAATTTTAGTTAGAATATAGTATAAATAGGCTTTCTATAATATTAGTAGTTAAAATTAATAAAAGTACTCTTATTAACGCTTTAATAGATTATAGTTATAATATTTATATAATAGTAGACTACTAGTATACTTACTACTTCTATTTACTATATATTAATTACTAAATATAGTAACTATATAGCTTTATTAATAACTTAGTTTAAGTTAAAGTAAAAAGTATAGCTATATTATACTTTAAAATTAGAAGCTATATATAGTAGCTTTTTATTTATATAGTAAAGAGGTTAGATATTAACTTATTCCTAGAGAAGTTATAGATAGAATAGAATAGTATTATATATAATATAGTAGAGAAATAAATATTCTATAGGAAAATAGAGGTTATTATTACTTTATAAAGATAAAATAAGCTTTAAAAAGTAAGGGAAATCTAAAAAACCTACTAATTAAATACTACTTTTTTTATAGTAATTTACTAGAAAGTTATTAAAAGTTAGACGTCTAAAGAAGGTATAGAAATATAAGCTATAAGTTTAAGAAATATTAAAAAGGTGTTTAAAATAAAGAAACTAAAAAACTATTTAGAGAAACTACTATAATATATTTATAATAAGTTTATAGAGCTCTTTAAACTTACTAAGTTATATTTTTTACTTTTAAGTTACTTTAGTATAAACTATAAAATCTACTTTAAGTGTAATACTTCTAGCTAAATAGCGCTCTTATCTTAAAGCTCCCTCTATAGTATATTAAGAGAAGAGCTTTTAGTATTTAAAAAGACGTTTATTAACTTATTTAATAAAAGCTTTATTTAAGCTAGTAAGTCTCTTACTAGTATACTAGTACTTTTTATTAGGAAACTAAGTAGAGGATTATAGTTCTACTATAACTACTAAACGTTAAATGCTATTACTAAGTAGGACTACTACTTTTTATCTCTAATTTAAGAGACTCTTTAGAAAGTTAGCTTAATAAAATAGTATATAAAGTTAGATATTATAGCTACTTTCTATAAGATTTATATAGTAAAAAGGTATTAAAAGAAGACTACTTTTTATATATAATATAGGCTTTTTAAATAGCTAATCTACTTATTTAAACTAAGTAGAGCTCTAGTAATATTCTAGTAGTATATTAATAATATACTCTAAGAGTTTTTTAATAACTTTATAATAGTATATATTAATAATATATTAGTCTATAGTAGTAGCTTTTAAGTAGACTATAAATAGAAGGTTTATAAAGTTCTCTAAGCTTTTAGAGAGATTAGCTTTAACTTTAACTTTATAAAGTATAAGTTCTTAGTAAAGATAGTGAAGTATATAGGATTTATTCCAAAAGTAGGTAGAAATATTACCTATAATATAGAGAAAGTATAAGTAATTATTAAGTAAAAAGCGTCTACTTTAGTAAAAAGGTTATAAAGCTTCTTAAAGTTTACTAATTATTACTAAATATTTATATTAGAGTATTTAGAAGTTATAGAACCTCTTATTTTTCTTATAAAAAAGGAAGTACTATTTATCTAAAGTAAAGAACAGAAAGAAACGTTCTAAATATTTAAATACTACTTTTAAACTATACTAATACTATATTACTTTAACTTATAAGCTCTAATAACTATTAAAATAGACTACTTAAGGTTTATTTTAAAAAGTATATTAACTTAAGAAAATATATAAAGATAACGCTATCTTATTACTTTTTATTTATAGAAACTTACTTCTATTTAATATAACTACTTAATTTATAATAAAGAACTATTAGTAGTAATTACTTATTTAAGTATATAAGATACTAAATTGAAAAGCTACTTTAGGTTTAAAGTTTTAACTAACTATAAAGGCTTTAAATACTTCATATAAAAATAGTTTTTAATAGAGTGTTAAAGTTATGAAGTAGAATAGTTATTAAAGTATAACTTCTATTTAGAATACTAATTAAGCTACTTTATAGCTATACTTAATATACTCTTATACTATAAATAAAACGCTCTAAAGGGTTAAGAAAATAAATAAGAAAAAGGAAGAGTAATATAAATAATCTCTAAATCTATTTTTAGAAACGTATATAAGTTAATTATAGTAGAAGCTTTTACTATAATAGTATTTAAAGACCTAGCTTTATAGTATACTTAAAATAAAGTATAAATAAATAATACTTAATATTAAAGTATTTACTTAGTAGTAAAATAGGGAGATTAAAGTTTTTCTTTTTAGTTAGGCTTAAAGCTATAGATTATTAAGTATAGTATAGATACTTTTAACTAATTAATATTTAGAGATTAGATCTAAATATTAAGATTAATAAATAAAAACTACTTTTAGAATACTTTCTAAATATAGTTAATTTAGAAGTACTATAACTTAGTAATAATAGGCTATTTTATTTAGAATAATATACTAACTATTCTAGCTTAGTAGTATTTCTAATTAAAATAGTTATTAGCTATTTACTAATTTATAAAGAACTATAATAGCTATAGTAAGAGAATAATATAGTAGTAAATAAAATATAAACTTCTCTAGCTACTATTAGTAGTAGAATAACTATATTATAATTTTACTATAGATTTTATAATAGATCTTTTATAAATAGTAAATATAAGGTTTTAATACTTTTAAGTAATAATAAATAGATTTTTAAAAATAATAACTTTAGAAAGGATAATATTTATAAATATAGAAGTATATATAAAATACTTTATTAATTATTATTATTAGTTTTATAGAGTACTAAAATCTATTATTAGTAATAGAAGTAGTAATTAGATAAACTAGTTTTAGTAATAGTTTTATATACTTATAAAGATTAAATAGCGCTTAAATATTACTTTCTATTTATAGATAAATAGAGTAACTAAACACTTTAACTAGGAAATCTAAGTAGTTCTATAGATAATAGTTAACTTTACTTAAAATAACTAAGAAATTTACTTATTTTTAATTTAATTAGTAATTAATAGCTATAATATAGCTATAACTAGAGTAAGTTTTTTTTTTTATTTATAAGTATTATATTAACTTAGTATTTATAGTTTAGCTTATACTAAAGCTAGTAAACTTATATAAATTAGTTATTAATAAGTTTATTAATAAACTTAAGTTAACTATAGAGCTAGTATAAGCTACTATTATAGTAGCTTAATAGATAATAAAGTAATTAGTAAATACTAAGAGAATACTAGCTAAACACTATAAAGTAGGTAATAAAGTTTAGTTATTATTAGTAAATTTCTATATAAAATAGCTTTATAAGAAGTTAAACTAGTTATACTTAAAGTATAAAGTAACTAAAGTAATCTTACTAATTATAGTTAAGTTAAACATTTTAAATAAAGTCTATAATTATTTCTATATTAGCTTATTATATTATACTATAAATAACTTACTTTTAAGTTAAAAAGTTAATAATCTCTAATTATTATTTATTTTTAAAAATAGAGAGAATAAATAGAAAGTTAAGTTTATTTTAGTAGTATAGTAGAAGTATATAGATAGAGGAAAGCATTATAAAGTATTAGTTAAATAAATAAAATATAGCTAGTTTACTTAGAAACTTTTATAATCTGTATAAAATAACTAAATAGTTAATAAGTTTAAAGAGAAGTATAGCTTTATAAATAAAAATAATAGTAACCTCTAATATATAGTATTATAAATATATAACGATAAATAAATAGAAGTAAAATATAAAGATAATAGTAGAATAAATTATAATTAAGAAGTTAAAGAGAAATAAAAGACTTTATTATAGTATAAAGTTATAGAAAAATATAATAAAGCTAAGATAAGCTTAGAATAAGTAAATAATAGATAAAATAAAAATTTTAAAAATAATCTCTTTATTTCTTCTATTTAGTATAAGTAGTAATAGTAGTATTAGTAAGCTAAAAAGTAGTTAGAATCTATAAATAGAAGTAGAATAGAAGTATAATAAACTTTATAGAGAACCTTAGCTATATCTAAGTAAGTTTAAGTAAAATAGTATAATTAAACTTTATTAAACTTAACTAAGAGGTGTTAACATATAACATTCTTTTATAATAATAATAATAATATAAGAATAATAATAACGCTTAACTTACTTTAATAACCTATATTAAATAAACTAATAAAGTTAAAGGTATAAAACCTTAACTAAAAATACTCTATTTATTATAACCTATAACTATAATATTGATTATGTAATACGTATAGTTACGTAAGCACCTTATGTAATTAGCAGTTTAGCAGGTTACGTTTCAAGTTATCTTTCCCCTCACTTTTCCCTACTAGGGGATGTAACCTGCTAACTACATTAACAGGAATCATCACAATACATCACTTCCCTTATTATTATCTATACAATTAAATGCCTATTAATGCTTAAGATTATCACTTTTCATCACAACATACGCCTATCTATAACCCTATACTATATAGGCGCATATACCACGCCCCTGTATACGCTTATACCTGTGTTAACAAGAGGGATATTAAAGTAGTAGTAATAGTAAGAATACTAAAAATAAAAGTAACTAGAGAACTAGTAGAAAGTATAGGAGAAGTATTAGTATTAGTAGTAGCTTTAGTAATAACCTTAGTAATATATTTCTCTTTAGCTTTAGTATAGATTTTATAGCTTTAAATAGAGATAGTATAAAGAAGCTCTATATAAGCTTTAATTTATAAGAGGAGCTAGTAAAAAGGTTAATACTTATATTAGAATAGCGAAATAATAAGGATTTATTAAAGTTTACTTATTAATATTATAGTAAATAAAATAATTATAGTTAAGAGAAGTAAACTCTTTATAATAGTAAATAATACTTTTATTACTCTAATAGAATATTAACTTTATAGGATTAAAATAGTAAGAGAGTAGTATATATATTAATATAAATAGACTTAATAAACTTATTAGAATAGTAAATATAATAAGTAATATTACTTAAAAAATAGTTAGTTCTATAATAACTAAAAAGTAGCTAAGTAATATATTTTATTTAAAGATATTATAGTAAGTTATAATATTACTAAGTATTCTAGCTCTAGCTATAGTAGATATATATTTTAAATAGAAAACTTAGTAAATAGATTTCTAGGTTTTATTTAAAACAATACTATTAAATATAAGCTAGTATTTATAAGAGCTTTAGTAGAATATTAGAGAAGTAATAAGTAAATAACTAGAAGATATATAATAGTAAGCTTTTATATAGTAAAATAAATAGGGAGAGATTAGAGGAAGTTATAAAAAAAGTTATCTTTAAAGTTAAAGTTTTTAAAAATAGACTTCTTAGTACTAAAAAAGTTAGTAAACTTAGAGTAGTTAGAGAGTAAGCTTTTAAAGTTAATAGGAAGAGGAAACTTTATTTCCTTATTAGAGTTAGAATAAATAAGCTATATAGAGTTAATTATAGTAAAATAGTAAGGAAAAGATAGATAATAATAAATAAGAAGTAGTATTATTTATAGAAACTAAGTAAATAGTAATTAGATCTATATAAGTTAGTAGTTAATAGAGATTTAGGTTTAACTAACTTATAAAGCGAATAAACTAGAAGTATACTAAAAATATAGCTATAATAATAATAAATTAATTAAATAATAGTATAAAAAGGTTATATAACTTACTACTATATAGATTAGTAAGAGAAAGAAAAACTAGAAGTAAACTAAGTATAAAAAATTAAATTATTATATTATTTACTTATAAAGTGTAGTATAATTAGTAGTTTAAATTAATAAAGCTTTAGGCTTATTTTTAGTTTATACTAACTACTTTTAGCCTATATTTAACTTATATTTATATAAAAGCTAAAAAGGGAGGTATATATTATAAGCTATACTTATTTATTATATCTAAGTATTACTATAAACCTATAGAAATTCTATTTTTAACGACTATATTCGCTTAATAAGTACTTTATATCTATTTTTCCTCTATATAAGCAGTATCTTAGAAACTTCCCTCCTTTAGCTTAGATTACTATAATTAAAGCACCTCTAAGTTAAATAAACTATAGGCTAGCCCCTCATAAGTATAATAGAAAAGAAAATAGGTAACCTACTTTAGATAACTAGAGTAGTTAAAAAACTAAGCTTACTTACTAATAAAAAACTATAATAGGTAATAATAATAAGGTCTATATATTTAGTATTTTTAGACTAAAAGATATATTTATAACTTATAGTAATAGTTAATAATAATACTACTATTACTGTAATTAATAGTAGAGTAAAATGAAATTTTATATCACCTTAAGTAGTAAACTAACTATAAATACTATAGTAAGAAAAGAAATATATATACTAACTTAGTTATATAGAAGGAGAATAAGTTTAGTATAAAGGAAGTACTATTAAAAATAAAACTATACTTCTTAAGATAAGTTACTTAGATTAAAACAAATAACTTTAATTTAATATTACTAAACTTAGTATATATAATATTATATTAGGAATACTATAGCTTAAAAAGAATAACTTATAAATAGATTAGAGAATAGGCTAACTTTAGTAGAATAATAACAATCTAGTCTCTAAGTAGCTCTATAAAAACTAGGTTTTGAACGGATTTATAGAACATAGAGTAGTAATATAATATGTCTACTACTTTAAGGTAAAAAAGGTTATATTATAAATACTAGAGATAATAGATCTTAAATAAAAAAAATGATCTATTTCTATTTATCTTAGAAGAATATAGAGTTTATAAAAAACTCTTTATAGCTAAACTTAAAACTAGACTACTACTATATATGAATTTTAATTATAAAATCCCTATTAAGGAGGAGAAAAAGCCTAGATTTTATAAGATTTACAGACTTAACTTAATAGAAATAGAAGCCTTTAATAAATACTTTAATAAAAACCTTAAGAAAAGCTATATTAGAGAATTAACGTCACTAGTAAGAAGCTTAATCCTATTTATACTAAAAAAGAATAGCAAGCTATAACTATATACTAACTACTGAATAATTAATAAAATAATAATTAAGAATTAGTATTTATTACTTTTAATTAATAAGCTATAATAACTCCTTTATAAAGCTAATTACTTTATAGTACTAGACCTTTAAAGTACTTATAACCTTATTAGAATAAAGAAAAGAAAAGAATAAAAGATTACTTTTTAAATATATAAAGGACATTTTAAATATCTTATTATACCTTTTAGTCTCACTAATACACTTACTACTTTTTAGAATATAATTAACTAAGTTCTTTAGAAATATATAGATATCTTTATAGTTATCTACTTTAATAACATCTTTATCTTCTTATCTATAATAACGTAATATAAAGAATATATATACTTTATATTCTAAGTTCTTTAGGATACTAAGCTTTTAGTTAAACTAAAAAAAAAGCATATTCTATATATAAAAAGTAGAATACTTTAGATTTACTATTACTTCTAGATATATTAGTATATTAGAAAAGAAAGTCTAAGCTATTAAAGAATAGCTAATACTAACTAATTTTAAGAAAGTATAAAGCTCCTTTAGACTAGTTAACTTTTATTAAAAGTTTATTAAATATTATAGGAAGATTAATATATCTTTTATAGATTTTAGCTATAAAGACTAACTATTTAAAATTAGACTTTTAATAATAGCTAGACGATCTATAGCTAGCCTAACTAGTAAACTAAATAATAAAGTAATTATAGAGTTTTACGCTTAACTTATATATAGTTACTAAGGAATTATAAAAACCTAGAAATAAATATAATAATAATATAGAGAAGAAATTACTAAAGAATATATTATAATAATAATTAAGAATTATAAAGTTTACTTAAAAAACAAACTAGCTTAATACTAACCTTATAGATTATTATAACCTTTATTTATACTATAAACTACTTAGCACTGTATATTACTTAACTTTATTATTAAGCTATTAAAGTTTTAAGAACTCCTTATAGAAGTTTATTTTAATAGTATTCTTATTATTATTAATAGACTTATAAAGTCTACTTACTTTATCTTATATAAAGACGTAAGTAATACTAAAGAACTTATTTATATATTCTTTAAATATATTATTGCTAATTATAGAACACCTAAAGAAACTATATTAAATAGAAATAAGATCTTTATTTCTAAGTTTTAGAAGTTAATTATATTATAACTTAGTATTTAGTAAGTAATATCTACTACATTTCACTTATAAACTAATAGATAAATAAAAAGAATTAACTAAATCTTTAAAACCTACTTATACACCTATATTAACTATACCTAAGATAATTAGGTAGTACTCCTATTAATAGCTTAATTTACTTATAATAGTATAATTAGAGAAAATATTAAAAAATCCCCCTTCTACTTTAACTATAGATTTAAACTAACTACTTATAGAGAACCTTAAGCTAGCTTAGTAGTACTAAACACTATTACTATAGTTAAATAAATTGAAGATGTCTAAAATAATATATATAAAGAACTTAAATTTATATAATAATAAATAATAAAATTCGCTAATAGATAAAGGATTTAGAGGCTAACCTTAAGAGAGAGAGATAACGCTTATTTTATATAGTAAAATATTAAAATAAAATAACTAAATAACAAACTAGACTTTAAAAAACTTAGACCTTTTAAAATCTTCTAAAAGGTTTTACTAGTTAACTATAAACTTAATTTACTTCATATAATGAAATGTTTTCTAATATTTTATATTTTACTACTTAAACTAGTACTATAAGAATTATAGATAAATAACGTTATTATTATAGAAGATAACAAACTAGAGTATAAAGTTAAATAAATTATTAACTACTTTAAAGAACTAAAAAAATATTAGTATCTCATTAAATAGAAAAAGTATAGTTATAAAGATAATATATAAGAACTAACCAAAAATATCACTAATATAAAAGATAAACTTATAACCTATTAGTAATAATATTAAGAATGAGAAGTAATACTAATAGTAATAATAATACTACTTCTAATAAACACTACTAGTTATTAACATATTAAACACCTATATAGATATATTAGACTACTAATAGAAGTAGATAAACTATAATACAAAACCTATGTATTCACTTAGAAATACTAAAAACTAACTAAAACTCCCTTGATAAAAAGTTTAAAATATTTAGATTTTAGTTATCAAAAATAGTATTTAGGTCTATTATACTAAAAGCACTTATTAATTACACTTTAAAAATGAAGGAAGATTTAGTAGGAAAAAGCTTTACTACTCTCTCTTCTTTAGCTACTACTAAAGTCTCCTTATAACCCTTTTTAGATATTATTTACTTAGCTTTATAAATATAATCTAGCTTTATAAGCGCTTTATTTACTTCAGCTTACGCTTTCTATAGTACCTCTATTCTCTTTTAAAATAATTCCTCAGTTTCTTCTTCCTTATCGTTTAAATGCTAAGATTTAACTATTAAACATTCTACTATATATAAATTAGTATAAATAAGGTATAATAAACCTAAAACTACATAAATACTAGCAAATTACATTATTAGAAGTATTATATAGACGATAAGTGCTATTTATAGTAACATACTTTCTATAAACTAAAGAACTGAGTAGCATTTTACAGTATAACCCTTTTAACTAATAATAATAATAAAGTATAACTTTAAATCTATTCTCTGCAATATTTAAGGAATAATAATAGCAATAAAAAGTAGAAATTATAGGATTTTTAGAAATATAACTTAATATAGTGTTAGTATTATAAGTAAATTAAGAAGTATAATTAATAGATCTCTAATTTAGGACTAATAAGCTATTTATATTATGTTTTAAGAATAAAACCTTTAGAGAGGGAACCTAATATTATAACCTATAAATAAGGATAATAGCTAGATAACTTACTTAAGTATTAGGTAGCTAGAATAAGATATTTATACTATAGGATTATAGGAATAATAGAGACTTACTTAGAAATATAAGAACTATAATATAAGTTATATAATAATAAGATAAGACTAAATAATAGTATAAACTACTAAGTACTTAATTAGAATTACTAAACACTTACTAACGATTACTAAGTACTTACTAATACTTAATTAGTAATTAGTAATAGGATAAAGGTAACTATTTAGGACTTATATATAGTATAACTTAAGCTTAGTTTATAGTTAGACTCTTATAGCTTTTTAGTAATTAACTTTATATTTATCTTTAGATACTTTTAGCTTATCTTTACTATAAATACTTATTAAGTCTAAGATTAATTACTTTAGTCTCTAACTACTAATCTATAACACAGCCTATAACTTATAACTTATGACCTAAGTGTACTGTTTTAAGACGTTAATCCCTAGCTTCTATTAGCAGACCCTACTGTTAGATAGCTGACTGTAACATTAATCTATAATAAAGGTCTTACTAACCTAGTTTATAAGGGCTTTTAAAGCTCTAAGCCCTATAGTTATAATATTTCTTATTAATATAATATTTCTTATTAATATAATATTAGCCCTTAATATAGTTAATACTATGTTAACATGGTGTCTATGAGATATATTATAACCGCTCCCCTCGTATTGTTACTAATGTGGGCTAGATTCCAAAAGTCACTTTGCTTACGCACGAATTCAATGGCAAAGAAGCACTTTGCTGCTCAACACTGCGTTCACCTAATTCTACGGAGGAAGACTTCACGGGTGTTTCTGTCAATGTGCTAGGGAGTCATTACGTTCTCCAAATTTGGAAACAGTCTATATGACGAAGAGGGCCCCCATTTGGTTTAATTTCCTCAAACTCTCAGTCTCAAATTCGTAATGCGTACCGTTCCATCGCAACGTCATTCACTCATTTCCGAACGCTTAACAATACTCGCAAGCGCCTGTAGGGCAGTATCCGTGGCTGCAGCTGAAGCTGCAAAGTCCCTTGTAGCTGTCGTCAAGTCCGGTGGCGGGGCATCCGTCCCGTCCATCGCCACCCGGGCTGGCGGTCTGCTCGCCGTAAGAGGCACACTCACAGACACCGTCAGGGCAGTATCCGTTGGAGCAAGCGAAGGCACAGAGGCCGCTGTAGTTGTCCGACAGGCCGGACTTGACCTTGCCGGAAGTGCAGAGGGAACCGGTAGAAGTCGGGGCGGGAATGCTGGATGTCGCGGTCGCGGTCGGGGTGGTTCCGGAGGGAACGCACTTCTCCTTGATGTAGGCGGCGCCATCATTTGTGTACAGCTGGAAGTAGTTGGTGTGGGCATCCTCGCCCATCGTGCGAGTACCGTCACCATAGGCACAGACGGTGTCCTCGCCGTTGCACCAAGAGCGCAGGACACTGGAAAAGTTGTTCAGGTTGGCGAGGGACGAGCTAGAGCGAGCCATTTGGCCGCTGTAGGTAGATCCGGCTTCGACGTTGTAGCTTTGGTCGGCAATGTGGGTTGGGTCACCGAAAAGGAGTGCAGCGCAAACTGGGACGGATTAGCAACCGACTTCTTAGAACATTGTTCCAACAAACTTACCCTTGCTGCCGGGCGTCGAAGTGGCATCGAGGCCCGAATCAGCGAGAATGTCGCCAACAATATTGGCACCTTCGCTGTAGCCACTCAGGACGATCTTGGAATCGGGGCACTTCGCAACGTAGGCCTTGATCTGGGCAACGCCGGAGGTTCGGCCCTCCTCAACCGCATTAGGGTAACCCGAGGGGTTTGACGCATCGAAAAGGACGTCTTCGTAGTCACAGCTGGAAAGACCGGTGCAGGTAGCCTCATAAAGAGACTGTTGGCGTCCAGGGTAGCCCTCGTTCCAGCCACGAGCGAAGAAGAGGTGAAGATCGGTGCAGGATCCGGAGCCGGTGGATTGACGCTTTCCGGGGGCCGCGGAGGCCAACAGGATGAAGTTGAACAGGGTGGTGATGGCCTTTGGTGACAACATATTGACTGATTAATATTATGAGTATTATTACCGTCTGGTTGGTTGACGTCGGGAAAAAACGAGTGACTGGTCGTGGACGATGAGATCGTTGGGACCAAAAGATGCGAAAGATTGATTCCGGGGAAAACGGAGTCTTATTTCAAACCGGAGGCTGAAGGTGGACCATGGGGATAACTCATCGGTCCATTGTTGCATCGAGTAAATACAACTCCCCCCTGATGCTGCTTGCCCGGGCGAACTGATAAGCAGTTATTGTGGGTTTCGTCGGTGTTGACCCTCGAAAATAGCAAAGTAATCGTGGGTTAGTATCATTCGCAGGGATCTAGAGTGGGACTCGCACGAGCTTAGTTGCTAGGCTGACTCTCGATACGAGGCAGGTAAGCAATTGTGGATGTCGGCTGATGAATGTTATGCGGTCTGGAAAAGGGGCACCATTGCCGTAACAGCACACAGCCAACGGCTGTAGGTTCCCTTTATGCAAAGTACTTGGCTTGTTCTCAATTGAGAAGTATTGCAGTGTCTGAAGTATTGGCAGTCCATTTGCACAGTATTGCACATTTCAAATCTGGTGCGTCCTAGTAGAATTCATGTGCGCACATGGTGGCCAAGAGTCCCCGGCGGGATGAACGAGATGGTAATAGTTCCTTCCAGGCGCATGTGCCTGGCATGCCGGATAACACCAGCTCTGCTGCATTGTATCTAGTAGGTACAGGGGAGAAAATTCTACCTATCATCAAGCTGTATCAACTTTATTGACAATCCGAGGTACAATATGCAGCAAGGTACAGATATAGAAAAGGACTAAGTAACCGTAATAGATATAACCTAAGGTGTGAACATAGAAGTACTATACTTAGTCCTAGAAGATATAGAGGTCTCGAGAGAAACGAAGACGAACTAAATAAAGTACGATAACTTTTCCTCTATTATAGCAGCTTTAGCTACTAAGGTTACAGGGACCTTACTTTATATAAGGAAAGTAGCAGTGAGGTAAGTAGCTAGTAGTCTGTATCTGTTGAGTAACACAATAGCAGACCAACAACTTGACAACTTCAACAGCAACTTCCTTTATTGACAATCTCATTGAGCCCCAAGCCCCAAGCAACTGTTTCAACAGGCGATGCCTTTGGATACTGGGGGCCCCTGTCAAGTCATCGTCGGAGCGAGCAGGGCTACGGGCCGGATCGCCGGAGCTCGGACGATGAACATCATCAATTTGCGTGCTTCTTGACTCAATGTTTGGCGGCCGTTACTGCGGATTTAAGAGCTCTCATTCGGTCTTCCAATGGCAATTCAACATGTGCAGTCAAAAATTTCAGGTCCCGTGAGATGCAATCGACTACAATGTAGCACATCAAAAGCTGCTAATTCCATCAGAATAGATAGTGACGGCTTCATGTCGGCGGATCGATGTTTCCGTCGAGGCAAGACGTATTACTGTCAGGCTGTTTTTGTCTGGATGGACCCCGCTATCTTGCGTCAAAGGATCAATGGAGCCCCAAAGAGGGGTCGTCTCCGACGCGGTTGGTCTGACGTCTGATGCTTCATCCACCGACAGGAATCACACTTGATATTCATTGGCCATCATCGCGATAGTCGCCGCTATTGATCTGCATCAGCATACGCTCGATTACAATTGAAATTTTGGCGGACGGAGTACCTCCGACATTATGTGGCTTATCAATATGCAAACTCTGGAACTCGAGGACGAGGAATTCGTCGGCGGCGATACTCTTAACTACGCCATCTTGTCGCATACTTGGAGCTGCGGGAAAGTGACATTTGAGGATTGGACCGACCGATCTCTAGCCTCCCAAAAACAAGGATACCAGAGTGTGGGTGGACACGAATTGTATCAATAAAAGCAGCTCATCGGAGCTCACCGAAGCCATCAACTCAATGTTTTTTTGGTACTTCCATTCGGGAGTGCGCTTTGCGTATCTCTCCGACATACCAACATCTGGGCAAAACTTCGACGCAGAGGGTATTTCCTGTAGCCGATGGTTCATTAGAGACTGGACTTTGCAGAGCTTTCGGCTCCCAAAGAGGTTTTGTTCTACGCAGCCGATTGGTCGCTCATTGGCACAAGGTCATCTCTTGCACATCACATTTCTTCGGCTACAGACATCGACGTCAAATATTTCAATTCAAAGTCAATCACGTCTACAGTGTTGCAAGATTGGTGGGAGAATGACCAGATTCATCCAATTTTCTAAGCATCCGTTGGTGAAAGACTTTCATGGCTGGCTCGCCGCGAAACTACCAGACTTGAGGATATGGCATATTGCATGCTTGGAATTTTCAGCATATCTATGCCTCTGATATACGGGGAGGGGTCTCGGGCTTTCATGAGACTGCAAGAAGAGATTTTGAAGGTTTCGGACGATCATTCTTTGTTCTGCTGGTCTTGGTCTGCATTTTCTGGTACGGGGAGTCTAGTCGCGTCTCGCCCACATGCCTTCGAAGAAGCATCTCAATTCACCCTTCGAGAAAGCAATAGGCCACAGCCATACAGCACGACGAACGCGGGGCTATCGATTCAACTTCGAACGCTATCATGTTGGTCATCATATATCGGCATTTCCAATGTTGACACCATACACAAAAATGAAGATACAGGTGTGTTACTGTCAGGGGATCCAACCACAGGTCGATTTATCAGGTGTCCTTATCCAGGAGTCCCGATTCATCTTTGTCACACAAGAGGGCTGAAAACCCATTCTATGGATATGTTTGTGCCAACCAACAGAACGGGCCGTCGTGTGATTGAAGCAACGCCTTTTGCAAGAACAGCGTCAGCTAAAGCTAGAGTTCTACTCTTCTTTAATATAAGAGATGTCGTGATACCCTTAAGCATCCGAGGCAGCCTTACGCTTAGAGGAAGGTACAAAGTAACCTACGTCTAACCTACTTATCTAAGCTAATATTATTCTAACGTATTAAGGTCTATTCCTTAAAAAACCCTTTATATTAAATACTAATTTAAAAAGAATTAAGCTATTTATTTATATAGATACTATATATATATTATAATTAGTTTATAATAATTATAAACTTAGTTTATATTATACTTTTAAATTACTATTTTCTAAATAAACTATACTTTTATTTAATTTATTTTATATTTATTATATTCTACTTTAATTCTTAAACTTAGTTCTTATAGTTATTTTTAATTTATAATATACTACTAATATAATAGTAACTACTAATCTAAGTCTTCTCTATAAATTTACCTCTTATTATAATCTTTTAGTTTAATATATTACTTTTTAAGTAGAAATAAAAACTAAGAATATCTAGAAATATATTAATCTAAGTAATACTTCTAATACTTCTTCTAATTTAAATAAAGTTAAAAATATATTTTCACTTAATAATTAGATTTAAAAAGAAAATAAAAAGTAATAAAAACGCTATAAAGTAAAATAAAAAACTTATAATAAGATAATTACTTTATATATTTTTACTACTTTAAATATATAAGAACCTTCTATAAAAAGTAATACTGCTAATAAAAACTCTAGAAAAGAGAAATTTAAAGAAGTTACTAATAATTTACTACTATATATATTAGTTATACTTACTCTTTTTACTAAGTAATCTATAGATATCTTTAAGCTTTATACTTTATACCTTACTATATATACTATTTATAAAGTAAAGTATATATAGAAGAAATAAGTATATAAAGCTTTAAATAAGTAAGTTAAAAATATTATTTTAAAAGAGATCTTTATATCTATTTAAATAGAGCTTTTAAAAAAACGAAACTACACTTTTTATACTTTAATCTATATTCTAAAGTAATACTATATTCTAAATAACTTAAGTAATTTTATTACTATTTATAAAGAGTATATATTAGTTCTAAATTAAGTAACTTTTATAGTTAACTTTAATACTTAGATTAAAAACTTCTAAAATATATTTTTTAAAGCTTCTTAGTATAAACTACTAGAAATATAGAGAACTTTCATATTAAAAACCTTCTTCTAAGTAAGTTAATACTACTTCACTTTATTTTAAACTAACTTAAAGATTATTAATATTATTAAATAAGAACATTTTAGCGCTAAAATCTTAAATATAAGTTAGTATATTAATATATTTAAAAACCTTCTCTATAAAGATAGAATAAGAACTTACTTAAAAGGTTATACTAATAAAGTCTTTATTATACTAACTAGATAATCTAATAATATAATTTTTAGTAACCTTATTTTAGAAAAGCTTTTATAAAGTAAATTAATATCTTATTATATATATAGAAGAGACTATAAATAAACCTTATTTATTTATAATTACTTTAAGTTTACTCTTACTAATAAGAAGGCTTATATAAGTTCTAAAGAAGTAACTTAGGTTTATTCTAGAATTAATAAACTAAAGTATTTAGAACTTTATATTAAAGTAGCTTATAAAAGATAGTTTACTATAAAAAACTCTAGCTTTCTTAAGCTTAGTAATAGAAAGAATTAAAATAAAAAAGAATTACTTAAAAATAACTTTAGTAAAATAAAAAGGTTAACTACTACCTCTAACTTTAAAATAAACCTTCTATTTAATATAGTAGCTTATATTATTACTAAGGATATTATTACTATAATTATAATAGAGATAACAGGTATTTTTATATTAGAACTTAAACCTAATAGGATTTATATAACTTATATTTAAAGCTTAGAAGTTCTCTCTAGTAGTATAGTATGAAATAATTATAATACTCTCTATTTAGTTAATAATATCTCTCTCTTTAAAGAAGGATTAGTTATTTATAAAATAAAGAGGTAAGTTAAAATAAGTATAACTTTATATTTTATTATAGTAAGAAGTATAAAAATCCTTTATAATATCTTAAATAAAGTAAATAGACTTTAAAACTTAATATTTTATAACGTTATACTTATAGATAACTTCTATATTAATATTATTTTAAAATACTTATTGTAAAAAATAAGTATTTAGTACTTAAGTTTTAATAATACCTTTTATATTAGAAATTATAAGGATAGTATAGAAGTAAAAAAGCTTTTAAAAAAGAGTAATATTACTTTTATAGACTACTAACCTTATTTCTTATACTTTAGTTCTAAGTATATCTCTTCTAGTAACGCTTTAATTATAAGTTTATTTACTTTTATAATAACTAGAGTAAAGTAACGCTCTTAAGAACTTATCTAAGCTTATACTAATACTATTAAAATATAATAGCTTCGCTCTAATTGAGTTTGTAATTATAACGCAGCCCCCCTGCAAAAAGACTATAGCAAAATTCACCCTATATACAGGTATAATTCTAGAAACACTATATAGACACTTTAACTTATACCCTCTACTAATTAAGGAAAACAGTATAGAAACCCTATATATTTCTGCTAGTAGGTAAACCCTCTAAGTATTATAAAGTTGAACGCACGCCCTAGCTAAATAGACTAGTGGAACAGCAATAGCGCTAGCTACGTAGCGTAGAGCTAGTAGTAGTAGCGCTATATATAGTAAAGCTAATTATATTAGAGCTAAATAGGTTACTAAGGCTTTTATAACTTAGCGATAGCTTTACTAAACCTTTTAGTAAGGTGCTATAAACGCTATTATATAAGAGATAACTTTTTAACTAAAGAGGTTATTATAAGAAGTTTTTATAGCTAGAAGTATAAAAGGCTCTGCTACTACGCGTAGGGCTTTATACCTATCCCTCTTCTTCTTCTTTACTTTTAAACCTATATTAATAACCTATCCTTATAACCTATAAGAAACTTTTATAATATTAGCACCTAACCTTATATATAGATACCTTAAGCTTAGCGCGCCTATTAATATAAATAATATATAAAGACTTACTATAGAGTTTAATATTAATTAGATCGATAAAACCCACTTTTTCTTTATATAATCTGAGATATATAGAGAGCGTATAGTTAGAATAACGCTTAAGAGAGCTTTTATTAATACCCCTATAGGGGATCTTACGATGTATAACTTAATTAATAGTAAGCGCGTAAACTTAGTAGTAGAGGTAGGTAGGGTACTTACGCACCCTATAGAGTAGCCCTTCTTTAAATAGGCCTTCTGTAATGCTAAAGCAGAGGCAGCTCTTTAGGGCTTATTAGTGAGTACGCTTTACGCTAACTAATAGAGAGAATGTTACTAACGACAGTATAGCTACTACTAGGCTTATCAGCTCAGCATACTACTTTGCTTATAGATAACGCAAAGTATACTAAAGGCGTCAGCTGGCCTAATCGAATAAGAAGACTACAACAATAGTGAAGAATAGCGAATAGCGAAGTAGTGATAGAGATGGTGTTTAACAGCAGCGTAAGTAATACGCAAGAGAGAGGATAGGTTAACAGTTTAGTAGTCTGTAGTAATTAAGTAATCATAAACCACATCATTACTAAAGTGAAGTTAAAGATCGTAAGGTTGTCTAGTAGTGTATATATAAGTGTAGCTAAGGTTAGGAGAGTTACAATTATGTAACTAAAGGCTGTGTGTATTGTTAGGAGGCGCGGAGTTAGGAGGTCTGTCGCTCTAAGCAGGTAAAATCATAGTGAACGGCTAGAGGCCTGCTTCGCTCTAATTATTTTAGCTTTAAAGCGCTTAAGAAACTCATTCTTAACGCTTAGGAGGTGAAGATCTAAAGTGTAATACGCTTTTAAATACTAATATTATATAACTATATATATAAAGTAAGTTATCTCTTAATATACCTTAGAATAAAAAGCAATATAACCTTTTTATAAGATCTCTTAGGACTTATTTAACTACTTACTAAGTTTTAATAGAAATAAATAGCTCTTTATTATTAAAGATAAGTATATAAGTTAACTTTTTATATTCCTATATATAGATAAGACTTAATATTTCGTTTTTATTATTATTTAAACACTTAAATATAAGATATAGAGATAATATAGCTTTATATTATATAAGATTAGATAAGATAATAAGCGTACTATAATGATAATTAATAGGTTATTAGAGTTTTAAATCTAAGTATTAGAAGTAGAAATTAAAGTTAAATAAGCCTTTTTATATACTAAAAAGCTAAATAGAAGTTTAGAGTAAGTAGGTTAGAAACTAATTATAAAGGCTATTATAATGCTTTAAGTAGTAAGCTTTATATCTACTTTCTAAGTTAAAGTAGTTTAAACTATAGCGTTCTTCTATAATATAAGGCTTTATTAATAATATAACTAGCTTTTACTAATTTAAGTTAAAGAAGACTAATTAAAAGACGATATTAAATATTATAAACCTATTTATAAAGTAAATCTCTTAATTAGCTTTTACTCTTAATAGAGAGAGGTTTATATATATAGCTATAAGATATACCTCTTTAAGAAAGAATATAAAATAAATAAAAATAGATATAACTTTAAGGTTATAATATAAAGGTATATTAGATATTTAGTAAGGTATATAGTAAATTTATATAACTTCTATAGAGTTTAAATATCCTTATTTTGAGAAGTTATTATTATATAAAATATAACTTTTAATAAGAAAACTTTCTACTTAAAAAATAATATAAAGATAGTAATCTAAAGTAAAAATGCTTACTTAGTTACTAATAAGATATAAGAACTAATATTTATTATACTTTTAGAGCTATAACTTTTAGAAATATAAAATAAAGCTAAAATTATATTAATAATAAATAATAAAGCGCTATTACTACCTCTTTCTTTATTAAAAGAACCCTAAATAGTTAATAATAAATAAAAGGGATAGATATTAACCTCTAAGTTAAACTTAAACCTTACTAAAACGTATAGAATTTTAAACTTAATACTACTATTAAACCTTATTTAAGATAATAATATAGTAGAAGAGACTTAAAATACTAGCTAGAATATAACTTCTATTAAAAATATAATCCTAAATAAGATATATATTTAGATAGATACCTCTTTTCTATAAACTTTAGATATAGAGGATATTAATATATAACTACTTCTATAAAGTAACTTTCTAATTTAGTTAGTATAGCTATATTTAAGAACTAAGAAAAGAAGTACTACTAAAAAAGGTTAGAGTAAGTATATAACTATACCGACTTAAGCTAACTTAAAACTATAAAGTTAAAGTAATTTCTCTACTTTAGAATATACTTTATATTCTTCTAAATAGAGTAAAACTAAGATATCTTTTTTAAAATATATATACTAAACTAATAGAAAGTATTTAAAGAAGTAAACTAAAAATATTACTTATTCTATTATTTTATTTTTACTTTAGTTTACTAAGTAAAGCTAAAATAAATATCTATAATATTAAGTAGAAGAATCTATATTAACTAGCTAATTAAGCTATTTAAAACTTAGAAAGATGTTTAATATATATTAAAGCTATTTTATTTTTATTTCATTAACATATATAATATTAAGATTAATAAACTTAAGGAAATAAGTATTTGAGATATTATAGATAAGTTAAAAATAAAAAATAAGCTAATACTTCTTAATTAAGTATTTATATATAAACTAAATTAATATAGATACCTAAACTACTATAAAGCTAAAATCTATATCTAAGGTAACTTTTAAGAAAAGCACCTTTTAAAATAGACCTATACTACAACCTTTACTATAAAAATATTTAAGGTTATAATAGTTCTAGTAGTATAATTTAACTTTAAAATTTATTAATTTAATGTTATTAATACGTTTCTAAACGCTATATATAAGCTAAATAACTTCCTAATTACTTATTACTTACTAGATAGTTTTAAAAAAGATAGAAAGGTTATTAAACTATAACGTACTTTATATAGCTTCTATAATACTTTTTTACTCTAGTATAAAGAGTTTTTAAGTACTCTCTTTTACTTCAAACTATACCTAATAAATAAAGACTTATATCTTTTTTAATTTTATAATAAAACAGTTCTTATACTTTTCTATATTAATAGTATCTTTATTTTATATTATATAAATTATATAAACAAAGTAGAAAAAGTTATAAAAAGAATTAAAGAGAAATATAAACTAAAAAACTAAAGACTAGCTAAATAGTACTTAAGAATTAAAATTATTTATAATTAGATAACATAAAAAGTTTACTTTTTATATAACTAGTATATTAAATAAATTATAAAAAAGTTTAATCTTATTAACTTTAGAGTTCTAATTATATTTTTTCTTCTTATTTTATTTAAAAAGTTTAAAGAGAAAGTAAACCTATAGTAAGTTTTATTATATTAAGAGAAGATTAAATTAATTCTCTATACTACTATTATGATATAGCTAGATATTATATTTATTTATACTTTATTATTATAATTCCTAGTAAATCTATTTCTAAAACATTATTACGTTATAAAATAAATAATTTAATATTTATACTGTACTTAATATTTTATAATTTCCTTTAGGATTTTAGGAAGTAGAGTAGCTTAGAGATTATTAATTATAAGTAATATATCTTTTACTAATAATAAAGAAATATAAAGATTATTTTAAGGTTTTATGATATCTCTTTTTAGAAGCTTAATTTAATAGAAAGCTGCGCGTTAAAGTATAATAACTATATTAATAATAGAAGTAGAGCTTTTAAGCTTAAAGTATACTATAAAAAAGACTATAGCTTTTAAATTACTCTTTATAAACTTTAAACTTAGTTTAAGAGATATATAGAAGATCTACTATAATAATTAATAAATAATATAACTTATAGTAAATAAAAGGAAATATATTTTAACTTATTTTTACTATATCGATATCTAGAATATATAGCTTTACTAGAAATATACTAAGTAATTATTCTTTAATAAGATACTAATTAATAGTTTTATAAAAATACTCTTTTATATAAAGTTTAAATAGTTTAAAATACTTCTAAACTTATAAAATATATTATAAGTAGTAGAATAAAGTAAAGAAGAAAAGTTAAATAGTAAATAAAGCTTATAAGCTAGGTATATTTAATTAAAAATAGCTTAATAGCTAGGGAATATATAGCTTTGTTAAAAGCTTAAAGTATCTATACTCTATAAAGTATTAAATAAAGCGAAAACTATATTTTATTTATATATTTAGAGAGTAAACGTATAGTTATTTATAAAGATATTATATATAAACTTTACCTTTGTAAAGAGAAATCTACTAATAAAACTATTAATAATAGCTTAAATACTAACTACTTTAAAAATAAAGAGGATTACCTTAGAGAATAGACTAATATACAAACTACTAAAAACTAATACTTCTCTTATAATAAGCTTAACTAATAGAATAATAGCTAGTATTAAAAGAGAAGCTATAGTTTTAGTAACTACTTTATTACTACTTTTACTCTTACTTTCTATTTTAACTTTAGGTTTAGCTTTAGCTTTAGCTTTATTATAGGTTTTAAAAGCCTCTTAGAGTATGGTTTTTTTAAAAATAAAAACTTAGTAAATAGTTAGCTAGATAAATAGTAATATAAAGATCATAGCGTAATATATATAGATTTATCTATACTATTATATAAAGCTTAAAGGAATCAAAGCTTTAGTATAGAAATAAGTAGTAATATAAGTTTATATAGCTTTTTCTTCTCTTTATAAAGAGTATATTTACTTCTTTATTTTATACTAAATATATAATACTAAATAATATATCTATTTAAGTACTTTATAAATAAAATAAATAAACTATATTATTTAATAGTAGTAGTTACTTTTCTTTTTAATTCTTAGTTTTTAGAGCGTCTATTTTTACTTAAAAGTTAATAAATAATATAATAATTTAACTAGCGATTTAGATTTAAAATATACTCTATTTATATTCTTAATATAGTTTATAAGTAAATAGAAGAACAGGAGTTATAAACTTTAAATTATACTTCTCTTAAGTTTCCTTACTCCCTATAAGCTTTTTACTTTTATTAAGCTTACTAGTTTTAGTCTCTATAAAATAACTTAAATTAGTATATAATTTAAAAAAAATAGTAAAATAAAATAAATACTTTATAATAAAAAAAGACTTTAAAATGCTAAAAATAGAGGATAAAATAACTTACTTTTAAACTTAAAACTTTTAAGTTTTAAAGAAAGTATAGAAAGAGTACTATTACTTTTTTTCTCCTCTTCTTCTTTCTTTTTCTACTTCTTATTAGTAAAAATAGTTTTTATTCTAGCTATTATAGCTATATATTTAGTTTTAGTTTTCTTAGTTATCTAAATAATATAGTTAGTATTAAAAACTAAACTTATAAATAAAAAGAAAGTATTATAATTATAGTATAAGTATATATATATATATAAAAGTGAAGTAGGTAATATATATAGTTATAGTAATATAGAGAAAAGAAGAAAATTTAAAAGTAGAAATAATATAAAAGATATTATTATTACTACTTTTTTACTATTTTACTAACTACTTTAATTTTACTATTTTAACTAATAAAAAGCTTCTATTTTTATTAAGTAAAGTAGTAATATTAGTTATTACTTTAGTATTTATAATTTTAATTATAATAGAAAGTATATAAGAGAAAAAACCTACTTTTTTTCTAATTTAATAATAAAACTATAAAGTTATTTCTTTTATTAGTTTTTTTTATTAATTACTTTCTGTTATATCTATTTATAGATTTCTATATATATATATTTAGTTAATTATAGTATTAGTTATATAAAATTAAAGTATTTAAGCTTTTTTAAGCTTAGGGAAATTTATTATAATACTTTCAAGTATCTAAAGTAGCTTTATACTTAGAAAAAGGTATAAAGTAACCTATATCTAACTTACTTATCTAAGCTAACGTTATTCTAACGCGTTAAGGTCTATTCTTTAAAAGACCTTTCACGTTAAATACTAATTTAGAAGGAATTAAGCCGTTTATTCACACAGATGCTACACATACGTTATAGTTAGTTTACAATAAGAGACAAATACATCGAAATTAAGACGCTCCCTGTAGGAAGTTTTCTGGGAACCTGAAGCATAGTCGATATTCGGTTCCAAAAATCAGCTTTGAATAGCAGCGCATATGGTGATGCTGAGTCAAACTGGTTTGCAGATACAGTTGCCACAGCTCCGGGCATTTTGGGAGCTACAATGGTCAATTTGAAGCTTTCCAGGGAATTTCAACACACAACAGAGTCAGAAAACAACCACAAGCTGGCATGCGACGAGAGCTAGAATGGCATTGCTGCCGCATTCCCCATGCTGTGACTGACTTTGTTGGTTGGTCGTATTATGCAGCTCCTCAAATGTGGCAGTCGGAACATCAGGGAGTAGGCAGGCGGAAATACGTCCAAAAGGCTCTCATGGAACCTGAATTTGCGGGTGCCTTGAATTTCTCTGTCGTAGGCAGAGTCACTGTTGCTGTCGCGGCAAGAACGTCGAAGACGGTAGGTGGAACTCTGCTGAAGCATGTACGCCTAACTTGAACTAGCCTAGCGAGGAGCACATATAGAACCTCTCTCATAAATCATGCATACACTTAAATGTTCACGTCCGATCTTGGATCTATCATAACGCTTCCATGACAGGGTTAGACAGGGTTGGCAGCGCGTCATCTAATTAAACTGATCGAATGTCCGCATTATGAGTTCCTCTTCAAAGTTATGCCTTAGTCACTGTCTGCCTGATGAACAAATGTATAGTTTTTCAAGAGGGAAGAGCATTAAATTGACCATTTACTCCTGCCTTTGGGGAAACGACCTCCACAACCTAGAGCTCTACGGCTTGCTACATCGTATCAGAACATACAACAACCGCAATACCACTTGGTTAGTGGAATCTGGCATACACAAGTAAGTTCAAGCTGGCGTAATCTCCAAAACTTGCCCTTCAGTCGTCCTGATTTCAACAGTGTACATATCCCCATCGACAAGAACACTCTCAGCATTTCCAACCCGAAGATTCAGCTTACCTCCAATTCTTGATATAACACCTGCTCTCTTGAAGGCACCATTCTCCCATTCGACATCAATAACAAAGTTGCCTCTTGCGACCAATCCCTTTGCACTACCCGTTGGCACGGCTTCACCTGGTAAGGCAGGAAGAATATGCACAGTACCCGTGTGGCTTTGAAGCAACATTTCCGTGATACCGCTTGTGAAACCCTTGTATGACTATGGAAGTTTCGAAATCCAAGCTTAATCGACGACTAGCTCCCTCGATAGACCTTTCAAGGCATCAGTCTCATTTTATAGATTTCGCTTGTAAGTCGACTACCTCTGTTGACACTGCACTTCCGCCTGTCATGCACACCTTGCAGCTCCATTCTGATTGCTGGTCAAAATCCGACGCTCGTGATGCAATGAGTAGTAGTGGCATTGCGGGGAAGACGAAGTGTGTGGGGTACGTATGTCTGCGCCCATCCCCGACGCCCTACTCTGGGCAACAAAGTCTACTTTACATTCGTGGAGAAACAAAGGACGATTTTCAAAATGGCTTGCAGGATAGGATCGTCAACCGTCCATCACGTCTAATTTTTTGGACACCCCGCCGGCTAAATGCAGCCTGCGAGTCAACCTTCGGATTCGATCTCAGAAGGGTAATATTCGCCTGTCATTCACTCCCGTGCCAATCAAAGCGAACATACAAACAGCGTCAATATGCGGGTACAATAAGGGTCAGCAACTCGTGTAAACAATCGTATTCGGCAATCTCCCGAACGTCAATAATACGCTACGATGTCATCAACCAACACGTGGAAGACTTGAGTGAACACCGACGTAGGATGCACGTTGAATGACTGATTCTGTGTTGGTGGGCATGGCAAAAGAGTATTAATGAAAGATACAATAGCTAGCTCTTAGCTTGATTATAAGGACGTAAGCTACCTGCCTTCGGTTTCTCCCGTCGGATCCCCTTCGTTCCGGAAACTCAGCTTCGCCATAGATGGAATGATTTGTCACACACTCATCGCTGGCTTTCTGCCGGCTTTACCTCGTACGTAGTTGTGACCATGATTCCACCATGCTGACCACTAGACTTACTTGTCAAGCTTCCGTCGCGGTCACCGCTAGCCTGAGGCCAGTTTGCGGATTCGGAAGACTTGACAATATGTTCTTCACTTGAGTTGTTATCGAACTCGGTCATGTTGTACTTGTTGTGCCTTCTCTTTGCAGGCATAGAGCGGTCGGTGCTCTGGCCGCCACCTCCAATCGTGACCAGCTGGTGACCATATCTATCACCTGATCCGGTGTACTTCATGGCCCCGCTGCTGCTGCCCTTGCTCGAGCTGAGCCAGTGAGCCGAAGAGAAGAGAGGTCTGATGCAAGCTGCGTTCACGGCGATAATGCCAACAAACTGGCAGGGAATAACGAGTCAGTACTTTTCGGGGTTCCAAAGGATAGATGTTGCTTACAGTTTCTCGGATGGCCCAGATGGTGCTGACATTGATGCCGTCAATATCTTTCAACGACAGAATGCAGCGTAGCAAGGCAGCGATCATGACGAAAACTCCCGAGCACAGTAGGACACCAATGGCGAGCTTGCGTTTGATACTGAGCTTCACCGTCCATAGAAGAGGCAATGGAATTGAAACAATGCACATATCAGTCCTTGAACAATCATTAGCCCCAAAACCTTCCCACGAATTAGTCTTAAAAGCAAAAGAACTTACGTTACATTGAGAACAACCAAACTCAAGTAGTTTGGAACGGCCAAAGTGCACTCGTCTCCTGGGTATGGCACAACCTGCCAGTTTCTTTGCACGGGTGTACAATGCCCCCAGATAACAACGATTACGCCGCAATACGCTAAAATGGTCGCGATAGCAGTCCATTTCACGATCTTTTGTTGTCTTGTCGCAAGTCTGTGTAAACAGCCATGTTCAGCTCGACTCCTTATAGAGTAGGTGGTAAGGACGGAGGAAGGACGTACGTGATGCGGCTGAAAAAGAAGAGAATGCAAGCCTTCAAGCACCAAATAAGAGTAACGTAGAAGTTCCATCCCGCCAGCAGGCACTTCGAGCCAAATTCGAACTTGGCGATCTCTTGGGGTGTCAGGGTCGCGCCGATTTCGTCGGTAATCCCAATATTGGTTCCTTTTTGACCTGTTGAAGGGGCACAAATTAGACGTCGAACTGAACAATTGCAGGGAAGGGACAGACCAACCGATGAGCTCTAGCATACACAGTTCTAACTACAAGATAGAGTTGAGGTAAGCAATCTGTCCAAGACGTCTGGAATATGATTCGTGTGACTTACAGTCCAGAAAATCAAGCACAGAACTGCAAAATAGTCATCCCCTTGCCAATTGAAGCCGATTATTCTCCAGCGAGCGAATATTCGAAGTAAAATCACAATTGCACCAAGACCGTACTCTGTCCAGGCCTCAGTTTGGAAGGGAGTCGCCATTGTGAAAGAGGAAAAAGACACGAAAGGAGTGGCCAAGCAAGACACCCTCAACAGCCGTCAGAACCACCAAAATAACCGACACAAGGCCGGTGGGAATTTTTGGGGCGCCTCGGATTAAAAGCCGCATTCCTTCGATCAAAATGTGTTTACGTACAACGTTTTCTCGCCATCTGGATGAGGATCGAGTCTGCTTCCCCTGTGTGTGATTGACAGGGGAGTAGCCCCCGAAACGACGTAACGTCTTCAGCGGGTGTTACTGAAAAGGACAATCCTTGGATCCGAAGTTCCGGCAAGTCACAATTGACAATGCCCTCTCCTGTTTGGGCAGGCAGCGATCGACGGGGAAATCGTTCTAATCAGGCTCCCAGGGAATCAAGGCATCAATGTACTCTCTTGGCACAGAATCGGCCGCCGCGATATTTCTTCCAGCCGATAATCACGTGCGAGAATGGGATTTGAGTCGGCCAGCTGTTCATGTTGGCTCCTGCGGCGAGATAAGCCAAAGCTCGGCGGTGACTGTATGAGCATCGCGCAGCAATGAAGTCCCTGTTCTGCACATATCCCAGGCATAGCGCATTTCCTGCGCCCACTGAGCATTTCCAAATCTGGACAGCTCTCCTGGTCTCTCAAGGATATGACCGTTGACTTGAAAATTCACAATTCCCTGGCGGCTCACCGGTAGGTCTGAGCTCGCACTGATCATCACTATTCACAACGAATCAGATAGGCTGGGCTGATGTTAGCCAAGCAGTGTTATCCACTTGGACTCTTCAATTCCAACCCATAAGTACTAGGTATCCGTTTGCTGAAGGTGAAAAAGGTCCAGTCTCCGTGCGTCTTTGGTCCAACGCAGCGTAGCATCCGCCAGAGCGGTGATCGGCAGGACCACTTGAAAAATTTCTCAGACCAAACGGAAGCAATTGAATGGTCGAGGGTATTATCGCCAAGATAGACCCCCAAGGGCATGGCCTTGCCAGCAGGGGTCTCGCTCCATATTACGAAATATTACAGGCCATGAAGGGTACGTGTGCATTCTCCATCAGCCGCAGGTCTCATAGTCACGCATGACAATTGCTCACAATTTCCGTAAAATGGGTCAGCAGTTTTCATCTTCCAGTTGTCTGGTAGGCTAGTTGGCGATGCTGTCAAAGCTGAATGCAGACGCGGATTTGGTTCCTCTTGTGGGAAATCCCTGATCGATTCAACCCTCCTTATCAGATTCGTCGCGTAAACACAGATGGTTTGGTTTTGTTACCCAGTTTTTTAATGTTCTAGGAAGAGATTTTAGACGGCCCACAGTCGGTCGGCGAAAGGGAACAGTCAGTCAAAATTAGGAGTAGCCCTCCGCGGCGCCCCCCTGTCCCCTCTACGGCACCCTCTCAAACCCTTTTAGGAAGGACTCCCATACAAAAAAAGGCTGTATATATAGCGATAGTCGCCTAACTAAAAACTGTACGAAGCTATTTACACTAATATCCACACTTAATACGTGAGAATAACGAAATAAATCTGTAGAAAATCGAGGAATAATTAGAAAAAACTATAAAAAATTCTTAAAAATATAGAAGTTTATACGGTTAACTCGTTAGGGTTAGGTTAAGTAATTAGGGTTATAGTTAGGGCTAAGGGTTAACTTAGGTGTTCGTAGTTAAGATATTAGTTTTTTTTTTCTATTAAGTAGGGGGGCGCTGCGGAGGGGACAGGGGGGCGCCGCGGAGGGGTACTCCAAAATTAGAAGTGATGTGGGCGCCACTCCCGTCCGGCCCCATATCCCGAGCTTCATAATTCTGCTCGTTCCAGATTTCCCACGGGGGAGAAAGGCACCCCAGACCTTGATGGAAGTTCTCGGGCTCCAATGGCCAACTTGTCTCCACAACTCAAAAAGCACGACTCTTAGGTGCATTTTTGTGCGAGTTGCTCGCGTTCACTTTCATGTTGTGAGAACGCTGAAATATCACCAAGACAACTGCTGCTAAGTATTGAGGGTCTTCTAGAACGACAATGTTGCATTGATTCACCCTAATGGTTCGATGCCAATTACGAATTATGATCATGACCTGCAGTATCGGAGCATTCGATGGCAGGATGCAACCTGAACTGTCTTGAGGAAGCTAGGTACGCCTCATCCCTACTGAAAGAGGAAGGATGCAAGCCTTCGTACGACGAAGAACCTTTCAACCACGGCTGAGAAGGATCATATTCAGAGCCTCCCGATCCCCTTTTTGCCTTCGTTTCGTTCTAGACCAGGGGCAACTTCTGTAACTGTCGCATTCTGGGCTGTGAGTGTGAGAGATTTTGACTGCCCTAGAAGTTGCATCCTGCGATGCCTTGCAACCAGCATTCCCATTGCTTCATGAAGTCTCACTAATGACGATCGTCGGTCGGTAGTTTGTTGCCCAGCGAAACCCGGCATAGAGCCGGACAGTTTCCATGTCAAAGCGTCGTTGGCGCTGTACAAAAGGTCTTCTGATACAGAGGAACGGTTCAAAAGTTCTTGCCAGCCCCCCAGCCCCACAGATCAACAACCGACTTCCTAATTAGGACTAGCAGCCACCCACACCCACACTAACCTAATTAGGTTAGAGATACTAATACTTACTTTTTGAATATTGCAACGCTCATTACGCATTGCTTGTAATCTCTAACTTACTTAGATCACTACGACGTCGTTATACTGCGTTTACCCTCTTTTTTTCCCTCTTTTTTTTTTATAATAGCGCTAAACTCTAAGCTTACGTAGAGAGCTATTATCCTCACATTAAAGAGCAATTTTATAGGCTTCTCAACTATTTAAGTTACTTAGATTACTAGTATTCTGTTAGCATAGGTATAAGCGTATATAGGAGCGTAGTATATACGCCTATATAGTATAGAGTTATAGATAGGCGTATATTATAATAAAAGGTAATAATCTTAAGCATTAATAAGTATTTAATTATATAGTTAATAATAAGAGTAGTAATATATTATAATAATTCCTATTAATATAGTTAGGAGGTTATATCTCTTAGTAGGGAAAAGGAGGGGAAAGATAACCTAAAACGTAGCCTACTAAACTGCTAATTACATAAGGTACTTATATAAATATACGTATTATATAATTAATATTATAGTTATAGGGTATAATAAATAGAGTATTTTTATATAAGGTTTTATACTTTAAATATTATTTGTTTATTTGTTATAGAATATTGAAGTAAATTAAGCGTTATTATTATTTTTATATTATTATTATTATTATAAAAGAATGTTATATGTTAATATATTTTAATTTAAACTATTAACTTAATTTAGGTAAAGGCTTTTAAAAATAGTTTTAACTTCAACAGCTTATAGTTATATATTAAGCTTACTTATATTAATAACACTTACTATAGTAGTAAGCCTAAAAAGTAGATATAACTAATTATTAATACTATTATTATGTATATTTATTATAATTAGTATAGCTATAAGAAGATTTATGCTGATCTAGCTAGTAAGCTTTTTAGAGAGGAGGGGATTAATATATTAGTAATAATAATATAGCGTATATATCACTACGCTAGCTTCTATAAAACTAAGCTAATAAAAAAGCTTAGCCTTAGTAAGTATATATACTAAGAGTATTTCTAATAATACCTAGCCTATATTAACTAGAGCATTAATAAGTACTACGTAGTATACTATATATTATATAATATACTATAATACTACTGTTTATAGTATATATTATACCTACACTATATATAGTTATAGTATAGTTATAGTACTAAAATTTAACTTATAGTATACTACATATTATAACTATATATAGTATATAGTATATTATAAATACTATAAATATTATAAATACTATAAATTAATTATTACTTTTAAGCTGTTAGTTACTAATAATTAATAAGTAATTATTAATTATTAATTATTAGTTATTAGTTATTAGTTATTAGTTATTAGTTATTAGCTATTAGTTATTAGTTATTAGTTATTAGTTATTAGTTATTAGTTGTAGAAGAGGGTAGAGTTCTTAGAATTTTTAGTAATTCTAACCTGAAAAGTAAGGGGTTAGATGAGCGTTTTCATAGGCGTTAGGCGTTATTATAGGAGGAAAAGGTTTGTATAAGTAGATAGAGGCTTAGTTAGCCTATAATGAAAAAGACTAAGTAGATAAGTAAGAAATATACTTATTTTTATATAATTTCTTATTTTCCTTTAATAACTTTAGTAACTACCCTCTTAAAAGAGCTTTTAGAGTTCTTTAGCTTAACCTATAGAAAAAACCTATTAATTCTTACTCTTTAAAAATTAAATAAAAATAGGTATTTTTAGGCTTCTCTAGTTTTAGCTAGCTTTACTTTTATCTCCTCTCTTAATTCTTATTATACTTCTTTAATTATTTAAAGCGATAATAGAGTAAAATACTATAGGGATAATATTACTAAACTTCTTTTTAGTAGCTTATTTTCTCTTAAAAGATTATATAACTTAAGATATAAAAAGAGTAGAAAATATAAATAAAGTATAAGTTAGTTAAACTTATATTTATATATTTATTTTTATATCTCTTATAGTTATTTAGAAAATTAATATATAAGTATTTAAGGTATTTTTAGAGGTTTTTTGTTTAAAGTAGAGTATTTAGTATAATTAATAAATTTTCTCTCTTACTTTATTATAAAATTAGTAACTAGTATAAAGAAGTATAAGCTAGACTACTATAAAAGGTTTCCTTTATAGCTATTTTATACTACCCTACTAAACTAAAATAAAAAAAGCTTAGAAAAAGAAGTAATTTAAATATCACTATATTAGAAGAAAATTTAGCTAATATGTTTTTAACCTCTATTTTCCTAAAGTAAAAAGTGATAACTTAAGTATTTAGAATTAAAAATTAACTAAACCTATAAAAGTTTAAAAAACCTTAAGAAGAAGAGTATCTAGCTAAGTAGAAGAGAGTAGATAAGGTTCTATATAAACTTAGTTAATCCCTCTTATTAACCTATTATTTACTTATTTAAAATTATTATATACTATTTTATTATAAGCTACTATAATAATAACCTAAGAGTAACTAAAATAAAGTAAACTTATTTTGCTCTTATATTAAAAGCTAAAGTTATAAGGGTAATAGTATTTATTTTACCCCTCTTATAAACCTTAAAAAAGATAAAATTAATTAATTTATTTTAAGAAAACTTTCTCTTTATTTAAACTTATTAGAAGGTTTCTAATAATATATTAACTAGTGAGAAGAAATACTAAAAAGCCTAAAAACTTAAGATCTAAGTTATACTTATATATAGAAATACTAAGATCTAACTTTTTTAAATTATAAAATACTATAAGTATAAAGGTATAAAAAGCTAAAAAAGAAAAATATTATAACTATACTAACTTTTTAAAAAATAAAGAGGAGAACGTTTTTTAAGCCTAACTAAAAGTATTTCTCTTTTCTAAAAATAATTCTATACTAACTCTATAAAAAAGAAAATATATATATCTCTTTAGATTTCTCCCCCTCTATATTCTTAAATAGTAAATAAATAGTTAGAGTAAAGTACTTCTTTTAAAATCTATAGTTAACGCTATAGTTTTATTATAAACTTTATTAAATTCTAAGTCTAATTTATAAAAAAAGAAAGTTATAAAGTGAAGCTATAGAGAATACTACTAAATATAGCTAAACTTCCTCTATAGAGAGAAGAAAAAAAAACCTAAAGTATAAAATAACTTTATTATTAGAATAGTAAAAAAAAAAAGAGATAATAAATATATATATACTTTCTAGATAAGAGAGAAAGATAAAGATAGAAATAATAATAAAAGTATCCTTTTTTTTCTTTATTTTTCTTTTTACTTTCTATTATTCTTTTAAACCTATATTATAAGAATTCTTCTATTACTCTTTTTATTAATAAATTATTAGCTCTATTTAAATCTTATATAATCTTTTTATTTTAGTTTTCTTTAGTAGAGCTTTCTTTTACTTTTTCTTCTATTAATTTACTTATATTTTCTTTAGAATAGTATTACTAAACTCTAAAGCTCTAAAGATTTTAACTTTAGCTTGAAATAAATAACTTAAACTAGAAATAATAGATAATAAAACTAACCTAGTTACTAGTAATACTTTAGTAAATCTTTTTATAGATCTTTCTTTTTACTAACTTTAATAAAAAAAACCCCCCTTAATTCTAGATTTAAATTAAAGTTCTAAAGTAATTATAGAAGCTAAAGTTTTTAAAGTAATAGCTTCTAAAAGTAATACCTCTAGTATAAATATAACACCTAGAGAGAATTCTTTAAGAGAAAAAGGTATATAAAGCTATTTAGACTTTACTAAATCTTATTAAAAGGTCTTTAAAGTATATAACTTAAGACTTTAAAGATTTAAAATGCTATAACTTAGAATAGCTAGAGCACTATTTTTTACTAGAAATAATATTTTAAACTTTTTTAAAAACTATAAAGTTATAGTAGAAGTAATAGAAATAACTAATACTTTAAAAATATTAAGTATTATTTTCTATATAAATATATCTTTCTAAGCTAATAATTAAATAAAACTTAGTAAAAAAACTTAATTATAAGTGAAAACATACTTTATCTAGCGCTATAGAGCTATAGATAAGGATTACTAAGAACTACTAGATAACTAGATTAATTAAATTATTTCTATAACTCTAATAATAGATAATTTAAACTATAAAGTAGCTATATAGTTCTTATAAAAGATTAATAATATCTAAACTAAAGCTATAAAATATAACTTTAATATTATAACTAGCTTTTAAATTATCTATATAGCTATATTAAGATTTAATTAGTTAGCTTTAGATAGAATAGCTCTACTTATAAAGATTAGTATTTATAAGTTATTTAAAAAAAAGGATTTTAATAAGTTTAAAGTTAACTTAATAAATTAGCTTAGCTTAAAAGCTATTTAGAAGTAAACCTTTTAAATTACTACTCCTACCTATTCTTTATTTCTTATACCTCTAAAAGTACTAAGAAGAAAAGCTTCCCCCCCTCTATAAGCTAAAAGAAGTAAAGCTAAGCTTAACTAAAGTATTAAAAACCTCTAAAACTAGTTTTTAAACTAGTAACTTTCTAACTTAGTAAAAATAATAAATAACTAGAAAATCTCTACTAGAAGGATTACTTATTCTTCTCTAGCTATAGAAAACTACTATTTAGCCTCAGTCTATTTAGTTAAAATTAATAAGGAAAATCCTAAGCTTTTCCCTTATAGCTTATATAGTTAGTACTAGTATATAAACTATATAGATTATAACTTTAAGAAAAGCTATTATTTTCAAAAAATAGCTAATAAAAGAAGTAGCTTAATTTAATACTTCTAAAAACGCTATTCCTATAGACCTTAAAATAATAAGTTTTTTATCCCCTAAATAATTATTACCTCGTTATAATAAAATAGTAAGCTTAACTGAGAAGCTATTATTACTTACTTTAAGAATTAAAATAGCTATAAAGCTATAAAAGCCTAAGCTACTAAGATTCTTAAGTAGAATATTAGCTAACTTTAATCTATATTTATTAGAGTTCTATAAAACTATAATAATTTTAACTTAATTAAATTTTCTTATAGATTTATAGAAAAAGAAAGTGTTATATTAGATAATAAAGTATTTAGTTAAGCTTTTATGTTCTAAGTATTAGCTATTAGTAAATAAAAATATAAAGATTTAATCTAATCTTTTTACTTATATAACCTAATATAACTTAATAGTTTAATTAAAAGTGATTTACTTAATTTTATAGTATCTAGGTTTATAATCACTTAGTTAAAAATATATAGAGCTAACTTATTCCTATAAAAAAAGCTAAAGCTGCTAAATCTTAGAAAAGTTAAAAAGAAAGCTTTAAAATCTCTTTCTAAGAAGATCTATTTCACTATATAAGATATTAAAAATACTCTAACTATTTTAAAGAGACTTTCTTTTTTATAACCTTATTCTAAAAGTTATTCAAACTTACTAGAAAAGTTAGTTATAGAGAAGAATTCACCTCTTAACTAGAAAAAATAAAAAGAAAACTTAGATATTAAAATAGAAAAAAAAAGCTTTCTTAAACTAGCTTCTATATTTATTAATACTTTAAAACTAGAAAAAGTATCTAAAATAAAAAGAAAAATAATACCTAGTAAAGTTATTAAAATTCCTCCTCTAAAACCTATCCTAAAACTATCTCTTCTAAAAAGTAACTTCTAGCTAACTATATTTCTTAATAATAAAAATTAGAAATCTATTAAAAATAAAAAACTTATTAATAAATTTATCTTATATAAGCTTTATAGCTTAATTAGTCTACTAGTCAAAAAAGTCTATAAAATTTAGCTAAAATATAAAGAAAGGTTTATTAGAAAGATATATATTTTTATAAATAATCTAAAAAGAGTTATTTATATACCTATTTCTATACACTTTATAGACTTCACTAAAACCTTAAAAAAAAGAGCCTAATAGACTAACTAGGTTTCTAAATATAATAAAGCTATTTAAACTTAAAACTATCTAAAGGTCTTTTTAGTTAAAGCTATTATCTTAATAACTATAAACTAAATAGCTCTAATAATTATTATACTATAACTTATTCTAAAGATCTCTATTAGTAGTAAGTACTTTAATAACTACTTACTTATATAAAGTGTGATTAATATTAGTGTAAAATCTAATTTTATAAGTTATTAATATATCTTAAACTATAATATTCTAATTTCTACTACTACTTTAATAATAAGAATAATAGCTAAAAATAACCTAAAGCTATACTTTATTAAGGTATACTATATACCTATTTAGATTAATAACTATAAGATTATAATAACTATAATAGTAATAAACCTTAAAACTATTAACTATAACTTACTTCTTAGACTTCTTTTTACTATTTCTACTAAACTCACTTTTAAATATTTAAAATACTTTATTACTACTATAATAAAAGCAAAAAACTATAGAAGTAATAAATTCTAGAAGATTAATATTCTAATAAGTCTTATATAATTAGATTCTTTATATTAGATTTAGTACTATTTCTCTAAATAGAGAAACTATATAAAAGACGTCTATAACACCTCTAAAGCTACTAAAAACTAACCTAAAACTAACTAGAACCTTAGTAATATATATAATAAAATTTAAACTTATTATATTAATACTATAATAGACTATAAAAAAAAGCACCTTTTTACTTAAAAAAAAAAAGAAGCTAACCTTTTTAAATAAGAAGAAGCTATTTCTAAAACTAATTAGTGCTCTACTCTAATTTCACTTTTAGCTATACTTAATATTTTAAGAACTATTACTAAAGTAGTAGTTACTCTAATTATAGAAACTATTTAAGCTTATTTTCTTAAAAACACTAAAAGCTAATAAAACTTTCCTAAAGTTTTAAAAGATTAAGTATTCTTTAAGTTAATTAAAAAAAACCCTAAGTTTAACTAAAGTTTTATTAGTATCTATATAATATATAAATATAAAAATAAAAAGGTTTATCTAGTTAATAATCTACTCTTAGATAGTTCTATTCCTAATAGTTAGAAAAACTAAAAGAAGATTTTAACTTAAGAAGTAGAAGGCTATTATTAGCTTTCTAACTTCCTTTTTACTAGCTATATATATCTATAATTTATATAGTTTAACTAAGAGACTTACTTTATTTTAGAAAGGTTTTTAAAGCTTAAAGTTATTTAGCTACACTTTTTACTAAGAGAGATCAAAATACTTAAATATATCTTTATAAATTAAAAAGGGGTATTAGTATAGGATTTCACAGAATATAAATATATTAACTTTTATATAGCTCTACTATAGAAGATTAGAACTATTTTATACGTTATATAGTAAGAGAAAGAGATTTCTATTTCTAAAGCTTTATAAAAGAAGGTTATTAATATATTTAGATTAAAAGTTATATAAAAAGTTTTAGAAGAATCCTATAGATTATATAGAAACTTCTAGTTTCTTATTACTAAAAAGGATAGCAATATAAGGCTAATTAACTTATATATAAAACTTAATAAAATTAGTATTAAAGATATTTTTATTCCTCTAGAAGCTAATAAATTCTTAGAAGACTTTGTTAACTATAAGATTATAAGCTTTTTAGACCTATTTTCTAGATATAACTAAATCTTATTTAATAAGTTAAATTAAGATCTAACTATATTTATTATACTTTTAAAGCTATTTAGAATATATACTTTATCTTAAGGAGTAATAAATTTAGTTATTTAGTTTATAAAAGTTATAATAAGAATCTTCTATAACTTTATTCTAAGCGTTTACTAACTTTTCCTTAATAATATCTCTATTAGAAGGCTAAAAATAATATATAATAGTAACTATATAGTTAAGCTTCTAAAAGTGTATTTATATATCTTTAAGTACTTTATAAACCTAAATATAATACTTTAAAACCTTAAGCTTACTAATACTATAATTTCTCTTAAGAAATCTTAGATTTACTAGCTTGCTATTAACCTCTTTAGTTATATAGTAAGTAGTAAGAGATATAAGCCTAACTAAAATAAAGTTATTAAAATCCTTAAGTAAGAAAAGTGTAATAATATTATAGTAGTTAAAAGTTTTCTTAGTATTATTAAGTTCTATTAAATATAGATTAAGAATTATAGAACTATTTCTATTTTACTAATAAGACTTCTTTAAAAAGAAGTACTTTTTAAGTAGAAGCTAGAATAGTAGCTAGTTATAGAAACCTTTAAGCTTTATTTAGTTAGCTTTTTATTACTTTAACCTATTAATTATAAAGAAAAAGCTAGTAAAATCTATCTATCTACTAATATAAACACTAAGAAGTAGGACGCTATACTTAAATAATACTATTAAGGTAAAAGATATATTACTTAATATAAAAATAGGATCTAAACTAGTGTAGCTTTTAACTATAACATAAGAAAGCTTAAGCTTTAATTAGTCTTACTTACTTTTAAGAAGCTTAAAAACTACTTATATAGTATATAATTCACTCTTAAAACTAATATAAAAGTCCTTATAGACTAAATTAGCAGTACTATTTTAGATTTACTTAGAGCAGTTCTTATATAATAGATTATATAGATCAAAATGTTTAATTTTAATATTTACTATATATTTAGTATAAAGAATAGAGCTATAGATAGTTTCTTATATAAACTAATAAGGGAATCTAATATTTAAGAAGCTAAACAAAAAGAAGATTTAGATAAAATAATTAATAACTTTATCTATATACTTAAAGTAGAAGAAGATCTTAGACTTAAAGTAGATAATTTATTAAGCTTTAAATAGGCTTAATTTTAATAATTATAATAAATTGCTAAATATTTAGCTTTATTATTACACTTAAAAACTGTTTCTTAGATTAATTTCAAGAAATTTAAGTTATATATAGCAAAGTATATATTTTAAGATAGTTTTCTCTTTTAGAAAGAAATAAAGTTAAACCTTACGCTAAGATAAGTAATTAATAATAAAAAAAAGTAAAAGAAGTTAATCTAGTATATATATACTAAAGGAGAATATAAAAACTGCAATATAATATATACTAAACTTTAAGAGTAATATACCTAGGAAAATATATATTAAATAATAAGTAATAAAATAAAAAGCTATCTACCCTATATATAAGCCTAACTAAGACGATTTAAAGACCTTTATATCTTTTCTATACTTTTAGTAATCTTATTTTAGTATATTTATATTAATATCTAGAAGATTAGTAATTACTCTCTAGTTAAAACTTATAATATACTTACTAGTTATATAAAAGCTTATTAACTTCCTAAGAATGTTAACTTAAAAATAATAGCTAAGTTTATTTAAAAAAATATAATCTACTACTATAAGATTTATAAGCTTTTTATAGTTAATAGAGGACTAGAAAATAAGAGGTTTATTAAAAAGCTTAATTAAGTCTATAGAAGATAACACCTTATTATCTTAGTATATAATTTAAAAACTAATAGATTTATTAAAAAAGGATATTAACTTCTTATTTACACTTTTATAACTTAGTTAAACTTTAGTAGAAAGAACTAAACTTTAGTCTTTTATATAGCTCTATTTACTAACTAAATATTAGTTAGATCTTCTATAAAATACTCTCTTTTTTATTTTATTTATAATTATAACTTAATTACTTTAATTAAAACTAAAAGTATTATTTAGTAAGTATTAGACTAATTAAAAATTAGAGATACTAAAACTAAACTCCTTTTATATATATAGACCTTTAAATAACTTAATTCTAACTAGTAAATAGCTTTTAAATATATTATAAAGCAGTACTACTAAATTACTAAAGACTATAACTAAAGAAATAAGTATAAAATATAATATAAAGAGCTATAAATTAGAGATATTATTCTCATCTATAATATAAAGCTATTTATTAATAAAAGCTTTTCTAATAAGCTTAGTATATATTAGTTAAACTTCTTTTATATCTAGTAGATATTTTCTTAAACTTCATTCTATTTACTTAAAACCTTTACTAGAATTTCTATTAAATAAACTATAGCTAGTAATTACTTAAAGAAATTTATAGTAAATAAAAACAGCTATTTAGATAATATCTTTAAAATAGAAGTCTAGCTAAACCTTAAATAAGCCCTTAATAAGGTCTTTTCTACTATAAATTAACCTAATCTTAATATATCTAGTCTAGTAGAAATTTTAGACCTTAATAAGTTATTTACACTAGAAGAAGTAGAAACTAATAACTTTAACGCTATAAAAACGCAAATTAAGCAATTATAAGAATAAAATAAAATATTATAAGCTAAAGTTAATGCTTAGTAGAAAAAAAATAAAATTATAATAAGTATCTCTATAAAGAATAAAGGATTTAATAGCTATTATAAAGATATAGAGGAACTAAAAAATAGCTAAATCTATAATAATTATTAAATTTTATCTATTTTTAGTAAGAAAAGTAATATTTTATCTATTTATGTTTAGTTATCTTTATACTATAATTTCTATTAACTATATATTTATATTACTTTTTTTACTCTTAATATATATTATTATAAAAAAAGAGGGGATATATAATAATAAAAACTAATAAATACTAAAAAAACTAAAAAATACTAAAAAACTTAAAAAAAACTAATACTACTTCTAAAAAATTCAAACTTAAAATAGATTAATTACTTCTCTAAGTATAATAAGTAGTAACCTCTTTCTTTTTCTTTTTATCTTTCCTCTTTAAATTTACTTCTATTATTAAAAAGCTAACTTACTTATAAAAGTTCTTATTAAGGATCTTATAAAAAACTATAATAGAATACTACTATAATTTAAATTTATATTCTAAAGTTAACTTAGTAAATTAGTTAATTAATAGTCTATATACTAGTATAATTATCTCACCTCTAAAATACTTATTCTTAGAATAAAGTATTATATTAATACTTCTACTCTCTTTATAAAGAGTACTATTAGAAATATCTTTCTTCTTATTACTCTTTTTAATATATTTAATCTAGCTAGTAGTCTTCTAGTTATAGTTAAGTCTATATAAATATAAAGATCTCTTCTTATAGTATATATAGTTAGAATAAGTCTCTTCTTATTTAGTTTAATAGGAAATATACTCTTAGAAAGAAATAAATATAGTAACTTAGTAGCTACTCTATTTAGCTTTAAAAGATATCTTTACTTAGTACTTAAAATACCTATTATATAGAAAAAGATTTTAAGTATTATATATATAAATTAATAAAACTTTAACTACCTCTAACCTATTTATTTTTTAGTATAGCTATCCCTAAAAGCTAATATAACTTTCTATAATATAAACCTCTCTTATAAAAAATAGAAACCTATTTAGTATTTTTCTCTTATTAATTAGCTTTATATATATTATTAAAAACTTAGTGAGTAAATACTAAAACTTTAAAGCTACTTCTTTAGCTCTTTTATTAATAGTAATCTTATAAATAAAGCTTATTTTATACTAAATCTAACTAATAGGACTTTTAATAAGAGTTTAAAAAAGAGAAAGAGAAGTTTATATATAGGTTAGTAATAGTTTAAATAGCCTTAGAAAAATAACTTATTATAACTAATAGTAGTATAATAAGTTTAAATAGATAAATAGTTCTTTCTTTATCTTTATAACTTATAGAAGCTAGTATAAGAAAGAAAAAGAAAAGCTTATATATTTAGTTTAAAGTAGTAGTATAAAAGTAACCTAAGTTAATTTTAATATTTATAATTATACTACTTAGAAATTATTTAGTTATTATTATAAAGTATTAATTAGGCTAGAGATTATAAAGAATAATATATTAAGAAGAGGAAAAAAAAGATATAGCTAAGTAGAAAAAACATACCTTTTTATACCTAACTAAAAGGTTAGTTAATATAAAAAAAATAGTAACTATAAGGCCTTAAAGACTTATTTACTATAGTAACCTATTAATAGGATAAAAAAGAACAATTTAAAGAGCCTTTCACTATAAATCTAAAATTAACTAAACTAAAAAGAACGCATTTATTTAGGTTTTAACAGTAAAAGTAAAATAGATATATTAATTGAAACGTTGCTATTTACAAAAAAGAGGCCTTTAACCCTACACATCTTATAATTAAATTATAAAAAAAAAAAAAAAAAAAAAAAAAACCTCACCTCTTCTATAACTATAAGCATTAATTCCCCCTTAAAAACATAAGATTATAAGCCTAACTAAGCAATTTATAGCTATATTTTACCTTTTTTGCTACTAAATTATACTAGTTACCTTTCCTTCCTCTACTTACTACTCTTACTACTAAACTTCACCTTTATCTGATTACTATCTATATCTTATGTTTGCTTAAATCTTAGCCTTAAAAATAACTACTTTGCAGCTTAACTAGCTCCTTCTTTACTTAAAAATCACATTTTTAGAAGGAATATTAACTACTAGCGCTAAATTTATCTTTATAATATCTATAAAAAGAGACACTTTAAACTGCTAACTTTTTACTAAATATCTTTATATATCTATATATATAATAATAACTCTTTTTTAATAGACACTTTTATATTTAACTATAATACTTTAAATAAAACTAACTATTACTTTTATATCTTAAAATTATATATTTTCTCTTCTCACTTACTCTTACTAACTCTTAGTAAAAACTATTAATATTATAATTAATACCTCTTTACTTTCTATAAATTTACTTTTTTAACTCTTTCTTTTTTTTTAAAACATCTAATTACTATAATCTAAATAAATAGTAATATAAGCCTATTTAATATATTCTATATATTTATAACTTAATAGCTCTTCTAAACTACTATAGAATATTATATAATATCTTACTAAACTACCTCTAGTATCTTTTAGTCTCTATCCTCTAAAGACTATAATCTTAAGTTTTAAAAAGCTTATAAAACTATATAGGATGTTAACTAGATTAATAGGATTAAGTAAAAGCTTATAATCTATATTATATACCTTTATAAAAACTAATTAGTTTCTTAAAGTAAAACTTTATAAGTAGTAGATATATCTACTCTACCCCTATAAAAAGAATAGCTCCTATAGCTTTTTAATTTCTATTTTAACTACTTTAGTAAGGTGAATACTAAACTAAATAAAACTAAGTATATCTAACTTATATAATCTAATAAAAAACTCCTTAGAATCCTCTTTAAAACTATAGAGCTTATTAAGTCCTCTATTATACTTTAAAAGCTTTATAGAGTACTAAAGCCTAGTTAAAATAGATCTTTCTTAGTATCTAAATAGATAAATATTAATAATAACCTTATTAATATAACTCTAACTAAATATTAATAAAGTAGATTCTCTTATAATAATAGTAAAAACCTAATTTAAGGAATCTAAAAGTAAGATATCTAAGTAAAAGTTCTTTCTAACCTCTATAATATATTAGAATTCCTATATTAAAGTAATCCCCTCTTAGAAAGCTATATTAAAGTAGCCTATAACTTAACTATTAGAGATATTATTAAAAAATAATATATAAAAGTTTTTATTATTTAGGTCTCCTTCTATAATAACCTCATAATAAAGCATTATAAAGTTCTAGCTAATAAGCTTACTTTATACAATTTCATTATCTTTTTACAACATAATAGTAGAAGAAAATATATAAGCTTAATTATTAATTAAAAAAACAGCCTATACTTCTACTTAGATAGTATATAAGATATTACTAATAGCAGTAACCTAAATAAATTAAAGACCTCTTTTAGAACTATAGTTAAATTAGTTTGTAATTAGTATAAGATCTATAAAGTACTAGTAGAAACTTAGAAGCTTATTAATTATACTTCTTTTATTATCTTATAACTTTAAATTAAATTAAAAAAAGACTTATAGAAATACAGCCTCTATACTATAAACTTTATTAGATATATTATTTAATAAAGTATCTTTAGTATTAAGACTTTATATTTAGAAACTACTACTAAAACTTAAAAAGCTAACCTAAATCTTTATAAAAACCTTTTTAACTACTAAGTTAAGCTTATTACTGAGGAGTTTAGCCTTTATACTTCACTTAAAAGCTTAAAACTAAAACTTAAAACTAAATTTAAAAACTAACTAAAGGCTTTAAAAGAAAAAAGATAAAAAGAATAATAAGAAGATAAAGTAAATATAAACCTTAAAAAGGTTATACTTAATTAGATATTAGTTACTTAAAAATTAATTAAAGTTAAAGCTAAAAACCTAGCTTCTCTAAGAGAGATTAATAGAATAGAAGATATAGTCTATAATGATAACCTTAATCTTATAACCTTTATTATTAATATAAAAAGGAAAAACTACTTTAAAGAAGTATTAAATAAAGTTAAGAATATATAGGTTTAAATAGAGAATAAGTAAAGAGAGCTCTACTATATAAAGATTAAAAGAAGAGTTAGAAAGCTTAAACTATTTATAGTAAATAGACCTAATAACTTAACCCTAAAGTAATTCTTTATTACTTAAAATAACCTAATTAAAAATATAACTTAAGCTATATAACTTTAGAACGCTTTTTTAGTCCTAACTATACTAAAGAGATAGATAGTACTTAGTATATAGTAAGCTAAAGAGATCTAGAGGGAAGATTATAATTAAGTTTATATTAAAAAAGAATTAGTAAAGAGACTAGCTACTAGCTAGAATAGTAGAAAATATAAATTAAAAGCTAGATAGAATATTAAGTATATAAAGTAAAAGTATTTAAGTTTTCCTCTCTTTAGTATATAAAAGACTTAGGAAATATATAAAAGGGGGTAGAGTTCTTAGAATTTTTAGTAATTCTAACTTAAAAAATAAGGAGTTAGATAAACGTTTTTATAAGTATTAAGCGTTATTATAGGAGGAAAAGGTTTATATAAGTAGATAAAAGCTTAGTTAGCTTATAATAAAAAAGATTAAATAGATAAATAAGAAATATATTTATTTTTATATAATTTCCTATTTTCTTTTAATAACTTTAGTAACTACTTTTTTAGAAGAGCTTTTAGAGTTCTTTAGCTTAGTTTATAGAAAAAACCTATTAATTCTTACTCTTTAAAAATTAAATAAAAATAGGTATTTTTAGGCTTCTCTAGCTTTAACTAGCTTTACTTTTATCCTCTTTTTTAATTCTTATTATACTTCTTTAATTATTTAAAGTAATAATAAGGTAAAATACTATAAGGATAATATTACTAAACTTCTTCTTAGTAACCTAATTTCTCTTAAGAGATTATATAATCTAAGATATAAAAAGAGTAGAAAATATAGATAAAGTATAAGTTAGTTAGGCTTATATTTATATATTCACTTTTATATCTCTTATAGTTATCTAGAAAATCGATATATAAGTGTTTAGGGCATTTTCAGGGGTTTTCTACTTAGAGTGGAGTGCCTAGCATAATTGATGAGTTTTCTCCTTTGCTTTGTTGCAATATATTATACCTACACTATATATAGTTGTAGTATAGTTATAGTACTAAAATTTAACTTATAGTATACTACATACTATAACTATATATAGTATATAGTATATTATAAATACTATAAATATTATAAATACTATAAATTAATTATTACTTTTAAGCTGTTAGTTACTAATAATTAATAAGTAATTATTAATTATTAATTATTAGTTATTAGTTATTAGTTATTAGTTATTAGTTATTAGTTATTAGTTATTAGTTATTAGTTATTAGTTATTAGTTATTAGTTATTAGTTATTAGTTATTAGTTATTAGTTATTAGTTATTAGTTATTAGTTATTAGTTATTAGTTATTAGTTATTAGTTATTAGCTTCTAATTACTAGTTATTAGCTCCTCATTACTAGTTATTAGCTTTAAATTATTAGTTAATAGCTTTTAATTTATAAGTTACTAGTTATTAGCTATTAGTTATGAAATACTAGCTTTAAGCTACTTACTATAAATTATTAATTACTAATTTTTAAGTTTTAGTAATTAGTTAGAAATTATTCAGTATTAAATACTAATTATTACTAAATAATTATAAATAATTATTTATTATTTTTAAACTTTTAATTAGTAGTCTTTAGTTTATTAAATATTAATAACGAGCTATTAGCTATTTTTTACTATATAATATAGGTTTAAGGTATTATTTTAGGTTGAATATACTATTATTACTATTTTTAGTTTTTTATATATTTAATATACTAATATTAGACTTTTTTATACTTTTCTAGAGTCTTAAAGAATTATTTAGAACTTTAGAAATATAAAGTAGTATATATTAACATATAACATTCTTTTATAATAATAATAATAATATAAGAATAATGATAACGCTTAACTTACTTTAATATTCTATAATAAATAAATAAATAATATTTAAGGTATAAAACCTTATATAAAAATACTCTATTTATTATACTTTATAACTATAATATTAATTATATAATATGTATATTTATATAAGTACCTTATATAATTAGCAGTTTAGTAGGTTATATCTTAGGTTATCTTTCCCCTCACTTTTCCCTACTAAGGGATATAACTTACTAACTATATTAATAGAAATTATTATAATATATCACTACCCTTATTATTATCTATATAATTAAATACTCATTAATACTTAAGATTATCACCTTTTATTATAACATACGCCTATCTATAACTCTATACTATATAGGCGCATATACTACGCCCCTGCATACGCTTATACCTATACTAAAAAATACTATAAAGGTCGTTAGGCTAAGTAGTACGACTACTATAAAGTAGCATATAACTTAGCTAAAAGCTAAAACGTTTAAATCTGAGGTTTTTTTAAGTTTACGCCAAATTGATTAATTTAGCGCTAGGCTAACAATTAATCTGACTCTATACAGGCCCCTCTAGCTACTACCCCTAGTGGTGGCAAGGGTGGTGGCAGGGGGGCTGGCAAGAACTTTTGAACTGTTCCTCTGTATTCACAATGGTCTTAGTTCGTGCATGTTCTTCAGAGGATCGACCCCGGAGTTGCTTCCGGTTGCTGCATTACTTCTGTGGGTGCTCTCATGCACGACGGTCGCTGAAGACACACGCAATCCTAGCACCAACAGTGGTGAAAGCTGTTTTGCGTGTGCGGGGACCCCAGGCATCGGCCCAGCCGTGGTGGAGATGGTTCTGCCAGACCCTGCAGGTTGCGGCCATTACCAACGAAACCACCGGCCATTGAAGCGGTTCAGTTTCCTTTTGCAGAAGATGGGCATCACTTGGCAACGGCGCAGCTTTCCCCAGTCGTATGAGGGCAAGTTCAGCATACTCAAGGGGTAGATAGCAGGTTGGTGCATGTCAGATGAGGGGGAGTTGAGGTCGATACGTGCGACAGGAGAAAGCGAGAATCGGACGCGGATCTAAGACATTGCGCGTGGGAGGGTGCATACAAGAATCCGCGACCGAGCCACTCGAAGGGGTGCATCGGTCATTTTTCTCGTCATTGTCTAAGCTTTCTCGCAAATTCTCTTGAAATTATCCCGACTTTAGTCCTGAGCTTTCAACATGGGTTCTATTCCTCAAGATCTCGTTTACGACTTCGTCATTTGCGGGTAGGTCCTTGGCACTTAGACTGAACACAAATTTTGGGGGCTCGTCGGAAACTTACCTGGCTGTCTCTGTTTTCTAGTGGCGGCACTTCTGGTTGTGTTATAGCTAGCCGACTTGCCGAGAACCCCAACACCAGCGTTCTTGTCATTGAGGCTGGCGAACACAACAAGGACTTGGAGAATGTTCATATGACAGGGGGGTGAGTCAAAGAACTGCAATTGCAACTCACTTTATCGTCCAATGCTCACAAGCTCTGCTTCGCATTCTAGTTGGTCCCAACTTTTCGACAAGGAGACCGACTGGAACGTCATCAGCGAACCCAAGGCTGCTGTTAATAACAGACAAGTGAAGCTAAGTCGAGGCAAGTTCCTCGGTGGATGCTCAGGATGTAATGGTACTCTATGCATTCGAGGCGCCAAGCAGGACTACGATGACTGGGGCGCTGAGGGCTGGAGTGGCGAAGACATTTTCAAGTATATCCGCAAGGTATGTAAATCCGAGACCCTTTGATTGCTCCGCTCTCCTCATTAGTCGTTCGTATTTCTAACATGCAATTGCGCAGGCCGAGAACTTCCACGGAAAGGATTGGTTCAAGGCGTCTTCCGACCATGGCACCGAAGGCCACCTCGACATCGAGCCGCACGATCTCGCTCCTATCTCCAACCTTATCATGGACTCCATGGTTGACAAGGGACTCCCACTTGATCACGACATGTTCACCCATGGAAACAACCCTCATGGATGCGGCCATGCGCCGAGAACAGTGTACAAGGGAACTCGCACGACTGCAGCCAACTTCATTACAAACGCCAACACAAGGGATAATCTGCATCTCATGACTCAAACACACGTTGACAAGGTTATCATCGAGACCGTCAACGGGGAGCTCAAGGCTACTGGCGTCCGTGCAGTCAAGCCTGACGGATCCCCCGTCAACATCAAAGCAACCAAAGAGATCATTGTGAGCGGCGGTGCCTACTGCAGTCCCAATATTCTGAATCGCTCTGGCATTGGTGCCAAGTCTGAGCTGGAGAAGTTCGGCATTCAGACTTTGGTTGACTTGCCCGGTGTCGGTAAGAATTTGATGGATCATCTTGTGAGTCTACCTTCTTCACACATGTGTCAAACCTTTTGCTTACAGGAGCATTAAGATCGTTTTCATGTTCTACGAGACTGAAAAGGAGGGCCTGACCAACGACCATCATGTTTACCACGGCGATAACTTTGCGAAGACATATGCTCTCTGGAAGGACCACAAGGCGGGCTTTCTGTCGACCTTTCCCTTTGGTGCTTTTGCATACGCCCGCTTAGATGACCGTCTCGCCGATTCGGACTTGTGGAAGAACGCCCCTCGCGAAGAGGGACGTGACCCGATGGGTCTCACGCCGAGGCAACCCAACATTGAGTTCTTCACCACCGAATGCTACGGTGGGCCCAAGCAGTTTGATAAGTTTCCCGTCGACAACAAGCATGCCTTCAGCATGATCGCCGAGCTCTTTGCCCCCAAATCTCGGGGCACTGTGACCCTTCGCAGCACTGATGCCACCGCGGTTCCTGTCGTCGATACCAACTACCTTGCCGACCCTCTTGATGTCGAGGTCCTCGCTGAGGCGTGCCGATTTGGTAATGAGATCATCATGCAAGGCAAGGGTACCAAGGGTATCGTCAAGGGTTCTTGGCCAAGCGAACTTGTACACCACAAGTACACGACTCGTGAGGAGTGGATTCCTTACGTGAAAGACAACGCAACCACCTGTGAGCTCTCCACCCGTTACCTAACATCCTTGAATGATTGCTAAGATCACGAACTAGGCTACCACGCTGCTGGTACTTGCGCAATGGGCAAGGCAGACGACCCGAAGGCTGTTGTGGACCATACCCTCACTGTGAAGGGAGTCAAAGGCTTGCGTGTAGCTGATTGCAGTATCATGCCAACCCTCAACGGTGGCCACACGCAGATGCCGGCCTACGGCATTGGTGAAAAGGCTGCCGACCTCATCAAGGAAACTTGGAAGCTCAAGTAAGAGCCTATTTGGATGAGGAATGCCGGTTGGGAGCTTCATCTCAGTCCTGATTGAGAAAAACTAGTTACCAAACGCGTCTTGCTTGACGCGTGAATCATCAAGAGCAGCCCGAATTAGGCTAGCTTGTTTTGTACGCAGTCAAAAGGGAAATAATGTGACGAATCATGTTTTCGGGGAACTTCGCACGCCTCCACGAAACGGATTTACTAGTGATGCATGTCGGCCGGTCTAGCACACCTTCGAAGCACATACGATGCGACTGAGCTCAATCGAGAAACAGCAATCTTGTAATCACACAACATCAAGTGCTCAAGAATAGCAAAAGCACAAAATAATGGGTGCACGGCTTTCCCGGCATGTTCCCGACGAATGCAGCATTTGCAGACATGTCAATGGAAAAAGCTTCAACTACAAGGAGTATCGACTATTCAATAATCGAGATTCTAGTCTAATCACATGTCCACTTGCTACGATTCTGCGGTTGGCTATCACACAAGAACGGCAGTTTCCGACGGATTTTCAGCGAGATACATATCACGTCAAAGCCGGTGGAAACAATCCCATTCTGATTCGACCAAACCTGGAGCTTTTTGGCCCGCCAAAGTTGACGGATAGTTTGCAGATCGGACATCTTCTTCCAGTGTCGAAATCTCCTGGCTCTCATCAGTGCATTGATCTCGTCGCCTTTTGGATTGAATATTGTGACGAGTGACATAAAGGAACGGCCTGCCGAGCTACTGATGTTACGCCGCTTCCGCGCAGAGTTCTTTATCTTGGCGAATCGAAACGCTGCCTTCGTTTCTTGGAAACGAACGGCGAGAATGAGCGAGGCATTGCTTTAAGCCATCGATGGGGCAAGCAACAGATATGTGTCACAACAAAAAGCAATGTCGCCATGCGAAGGGATGGAATTCCATGGGACGACATGCCGCAAACGTTCCAAGATGCCATTACTGTATGCTAGCAATTAGAAGTATGCTACCTGTGGGTTCACTCGCTTTGCATCGTTCAAGATGATGAGCAAGATTGGCGAGTTGAGTCGGCAGCAATGGCGAGCATCTGCGAGAATTCTTATTTCATTATCACTGCGGCTACGGCACGGGCCGACGAGGAGGGTGTCCTCAAGGAGAGACCAGAATGCAATCTAGCCCATGATGTCACAATGGGCATCTCGTCCCGTGAAAGAATTCGGCACGAAAGCAACAGCAATCAAGAACCCATTTGGTCGCGAGCGTGGTGTTTTCAGGAGCGGCTAGTCCCTCGACGGCTCCTAACTTTCAGACATTCCGAAGTCACATGGGAGTGTCGTTCGGCGTCATGGTGTGAATGAGGTCGCAATGAGACTTATAGCAATTGTCCCGACCGGAAAACGTACGAACGCAACATCAAGAATCCTTTCGTCAGCCACTCGCATCGGATTGATTACTGGTACACGTCCATAGTCGAGCAGTTCAAGTTCACTACCATGTCTCTCTCCCACTCTCTCTTTCGAAAATCTCCTTCGAAAAGTACCGGCTTCTGGCCATCCTAGCCATGGCCACACACATTCTGGATCGTAGCGAAGACCTATGCTTAGCCGGAATTTGGGAAGTGGATATACTCCCAGGACTTCTTCGGCGCTATTTTGGTAGGGGTGGTATCGATTCCACTGGGAATGAAACCATTTTCTTCCCCATGTCCAAAATTGGCACCGAACTACATGCGCCGTTCTGGAATTTGGCATCTGTTGAAGGCCCGATCACGTACAGTCTGATTTGCGGATCTTCTCGGCGTACTGTCGATGCCGAAATTTCAGCAGTGAAATACCCAAAAGTTTACAACGATTCTCGCTATATTATTAGCTCCAGTTGCAGTTTGCTACTTTTGGGAAGGCTCATGAATGTCCTGCTAGATCTACCAGATCGGCTACTCTTGCGCGGAAATTCGACGGCAACCCAGCCACATTGCACACTGCAGTTCAGCCTTTTTGGAGACACGGCTCAGGTTGAATCAAACATTGCAATTCCGATGTACGACGTTTCCTATCCGTGTCATCGTCCAATTCAACCTGGTTGCCACTGCGGCCTGAACCACGAGACTGTGGTGTTCTGGCCGGATGCCCAGTTGACTCTAGCTCAAGGTCACGATGGGAAGAAACATTTCGAGAACCTTGTTTGGCCTACAGAGATTGTGACCCCGGGTAGGATGGAAGTACAATGCCTTCTGTTATATACAGACTCCCAGGAGTGTTGGGGTGGGATTCTTGTGCAGAAGTCCAGACAAAACGAACGTTCATACGAGCGACTTCGGCTGGTTGAGTTTGACTCCACGCATCCCGCCTTTGATTCGATCGCCGATGTTTGAATCGTTGAGAACTGTCTCACTTGATATCGTAGTAATCAGTAATGAGTGTTGCGGTCCGGGCGGATACTTCTAGCTATTTAGGCGGATAACTACTTACTTTGAGCGCAGTGTGTTACTCCGATAGCTATAACTATTACCCTTATCATCTTTACTTTTATCGATATCTTTATCGTCTCTATTCAGATAGATTCCTCTTACTATCCGTATTATTGTCTCTCTTGTCGTCTATACCTACTACCCGCCCAGATATCAAAACTCTCAATCATATGTACTAGGCGTCCGCCATCACAAGGCATTTGAGGAGTACGTTGTGTAGCGTCAGGTTTAGGTTTGATCGCATGTTGAATTGATGCATTTTGAAGCGAAGCCCGAAGGACAAATTTCAATTTCCCTCGATTTCAACGAATTGGTATGAGTGGAAGTAGTCTCTACTCTCTCTTGAATACCGGCATCCAATCCAAGGGTGCGTCGACCTCGATCCACTGACAACCCTCGTATGCGTCTTTTTTGTCTTTCTGAAGCGACGTCCACTTGCCATCGATCTTGGGCAGGTAAACCTTGATACTCCTCTTATCGGCGTGCAATACAGGACAAATCAGGTACTTGTCACCGAACATGTACTGCTGACCAATGCTCCAAGTTTCTTTATCATCCGGGAACTCATAAAACAGAGTCCGCATGACAGGCGTTCCTTTCTCATGAGCTTGCTTCATTAAGGTCCTTGTGTAGTCTCTCAACTCCTCGCGAAGGAACATATACTTCTTGCAGATCTCATAGACCTCAGGTCCATATGACCATACTTCGTTCGGCGCACCACTGTGGCACTCAGCACCTCCGGTTGTACCATGCTGAGGCTGCTCTGGCTCGCGGCATCCATGAAGTCTGAACACTGGGCAGAATGCACCCCATTGGAACCAACGAACGAACAGTTCGCGGAACTTCTCATCGCGAGGGTCACCACCGTGGAAGCCTCCAATATCCGTGGTCCACCAAGGGATCCCGGAAAGACCCATGTGGAGGCCGGCTGCTACCTGGTTTCGCAGACTGCTCCACGAAGAAGCAATATCGCCACTCCAGACAAGTGCGCCGTACTTTTGACTTCCCGCCCAAGCGCAGCGGATCAAGTTGACGATGTTCTGCTGACCTTCTGCCTCCATTCCTTCGTAGAATGCTCGCGCATACTCGACGGGATAGATATTGCCGACGGAAACATTGGATCCCGCATGATATCGATAGGTATCAAAGTCGTACACGGTGTACTCTGGTTCGGCCTCATCCAACCAGAAGACACGGATGCCCTTGTCATAATAATTCTGCTTGGCCTTCTTCCAGACATAATCTCTCGCCTCTGGATTTGTGGCATCGAAATGCGTGGTGTCACCTTGGAAGTTCATGGCGATGCGAATGCCCCTATCAGACTGGATGAGATATCCCTTCTCGACCATCTCGTCCCAGTTCTCGGATTTATGGTCGACTGTCGGCCAAATCGAAATCATGAGCTCAATCTTGAGCTCTTGCAGCTCCTTGATCATAGCGTCGGGATCGGGCCAGTATGTTGGGTCGAACTTCCATTCGCCCTGCTTTGGCCAATGAAAGTAGTCGATTACGATGAGGTCGATCGGTAGCTCGCGTCTTCTGTATTCTCGAGCAACCTCAAGGAGCTCTTCTTGAGTCTGATATCGCAACTTGCATTGCCAAAACCCTAGACCATACTCTGGCATCATTGGAACCTTTCCGGTGGCGTCGGCATATGCCTCGACGATTTTGGAAGGTGAGTCTTCGGCCACAATCCAGTAATCTAGAGCCCTTGTGGACTTGGCCTCGAAACTCATGATGTTTCGTCCAAGAATAGCTCTTCCCACAGACGGGTTGTTCCAGAGAAATCCGTAGCCGAGCGATGACAATGCAAACGGAATACTGGCCTGGGAGTTGCGGTGGGCGAGTTCCAGATCGTGGCCCTTAATGTCGAAGAAACTCTGTTGATACTGGCCCATTCCATAGATCTTCTCGTCCGGGTCGACGCTCTCAAATCTGGCGGTCAGGTGATAGTCATTGCTGTTAACAATCGCCATGAACTCGCGAGCCTCAACATCAAGGGCACTGCACTTGGGGTCCAGGACATCCCGGCGATGCCTTGAGTACTCCTCGAGAATCAGTTCCCCTTTGTCATTCCACATTAGAAGCTTTCCACCTGTTGTAATGGTTGCCTTGATCTTGCCGTTGGTGATGGTGCCACCCTGCTCATCGAAAGTAATCTTGACATCGGTATGTTCTGGTTTCAGCAGAGCCCAGTCCTCTGTAGGCATCTCACGGGCTTTGGTGGCTCGAACTCGGAATGCGTTGGGGCCCCATGGCTCGACCCAAACCTTTTCAGCATCGTAGGCGTAAACCAACTTTCCCTCTGTCTTTGGGAAGGGCATTTTGACGTTCTTGGAGGGGTTGATGCTTGAATTAAGTGATCAGTGAAGATGTCGCCAAACAGTCGTTGACGAAGAATGTTGGCGGACGAACAGAGCAATCCGTGAGGGGTAATCGGCGGTACGTCAAAGGTTTCTCAGTTTTGTACTACCATGCGCCTGCGTCCCGCGTGCGGAGTTGCTCCTGTTGCCATGGCTCGATGGATGGAGATCGCAGGATAAAAGCGATGCCACGAACAGCGGCATATGACACTTGCTGCGCAGAATTGACCACTCGGATGTCGCGAAAGCCGCAGTGCCCACCGGCGGCGTTTGTGATGCCCCGCAGCTGCCGAACGAATGATTCGAGATGAGGGGCAGATGGGGGGAAATTGGCGAGGGCCACGATGTCGGCCGAGATCCACCCCCGCGGACGTGGACTCGGGTAAAGTTACGAACCATTCCCGAAAACAGCTAGGACTTTTGCCTGAATTGAAGTGGGATATTTGTCGGAAAGTTAATGTGCGCTCAGTGGTGATGAAACACCGATATGCTGCTTAATGAGCCAACAGGGAAGAGCTTCTAGCTGATGTTAACTCCCCAGAACGTCGCGCAGGCCATGTCGTCGGTTTGAGCGGGAGCAATCTGCAACGACACAGCTGAATGTTTTTTCTTCTCATAAGCTAGGTCCATTCACTATTTCCAGCATCTTTCCATGAACTCTTTGAAGCCCAGCACCGGGACGTCCGGGAACACTTGGTTCAGCATGTTGTCAGGATTGGCCAGTCCCTCCTAAGATAGAAGCCCTGAATGAAGCCGATGTTCCACACACACAGCACCGCATCCAAGATATATCGCCGCTTGTTTCCGGGGAGCTCCGTTATGACACCCTTTTTGAGGTCGTAGAGAGACTCGATCTTGACGTCGAACGTTTTGCCTGTTATGATCCTGCGTCAGACTTTGCAACTGCTGTAAGACAGAATCATCGTAACGCGAGCCTCCTCCGCGATTTCCAAAGCTTGATTCCAAGTCAGAGTATCTCCAATAATCAACGCTTTCTTGGGCCAGCAAGGCAGGTCGAGACTCGCTGCCACGAACATGCCGATCGTCTCTAAATGGGTGAGCGTCACGGGCGAGTTGCCGTCGGTCGGAATTGCTGCTTGGCAATTTTCCACGTCTAGCACAACTGCTAATGGAAGTACGGGGCAGGGTACAGCGGGATATCCATAGTAGTCCATCAGGAATCCGGATATAAATCTAGTATACTCCATCTGGGTGGACTTCAACTTTTCGAGGGTCTCCACTTTGTACTCGGCAGCTTTGTACATCTGAGACCCGGGGACGGGAAAAGGATAACCTCTGGTACGGAAGTTAGTCATTGAATACTCGTGTTCGGGGTCGAATAACACATGCTGGGTTACGCCTTGAACGTAGTCGAGGGCGAACTCGCTGGGTGCAAATCGCCGGACAGTTGTCGAACGAGAAGCTCCTTCAATAAGGTTCATTTGGGCACGATACGAGTCTTCGAACACAATCCCAATGGTCGATATGATAACCTCGATGTTGTTGCTTTCCAGGAGACCGGTGATCTGAGAAACTTTGCTGTAGTCAACTGTCAAGCACCCAACACCAATGGTCTGCTCGGAGATGCTCAGAGACTGTTTGATAATTTAAATGCATATTCACGATAAAAGCCTTCATCGACTTATTCTCCGTGAAAGTACGAACACGTCATGTTTCCCAGTTCGAGCAACGGCCTTCGTGATCACACGGCCTAGGCCTCCAGAACCTCCGGCAATCGCAACTCGTGCCATGACTGTTAAATTTCGATTGGGTTCATGGGAACAATGATTATCTACTTATCTTCTTATTGTGAATCAAATTGCCCAACACTTATATGCTGCCTGAACCTCGGCTACATCACTTCAATCTAGGGGCAATGGAATTCGAACTCGATGCATCTCGGTAAGATGTGGGGCCTCTACCGGCCCTGGGCACGTCAATGCCATCATCTCCTACTGACGAATCATATCAAGTATTTTCGGGCGTAGGTATGTTTTTTTGCTTTGACATCTCCCGTCAAACGCAAGTTTCAACCTTAGAGACAAACATCGGAAGGTGGCGCCACATGCCGAAAACTCAATTACGGTTCGGACCTCTCAAGTTGTAAGGTTGTAAGCCTGTGTAAATTAACAATGCTTAAGAATGATCGGGTTTGACTAAAAACCCGCACGATTCAACGTTGGTCAATACGGAAGCTGGAGTAGATATAAGATTTTGGGTTTAACTAGAGCCTTGATCGGACTCACATCTCGTCACTGAACCTTCCTGGATGAATGTCAACGGTGGCATCCACAAATACGGCTGTCGACATACTCCGAAAGCAATTTTCAATCGGCAAATCGGCAAGAATCCAGCAGGGAAGAACCCCAATTCAAAAGCATAGAACGTATTATTCGGGAAGTTGTATAACACAGAAACCTCAAGACCCGAGCGCAGCGTTCCGTCCCTTCCAAGGATGTGAAACGAACACTACCTCGATGTGTAGCCTCCGTCAACCATCAACGCAGACCCGGTAACAAAGGAACTCCGACCTCCGGCAAGATACAAGACTCCATCCGCGATCTCCTTTGCGTGGCCCATCCTCTGCATCGGCACCGCACTAGCCACTCTCTCCTCCATAGCCTTCAATACCTCAGGGTTCTTTGTTGTCATGGGAGTTTCCGTGTATCCAGGGCAAATAGCATTGATACGCAGGCCATCTTTAGCGTAATCCTCAGATGCGGTGCGGGTAAGACCAATGACTGCATGCTTTGTTGTCGTGTACGCAGTCGACAGGGTGATGCCAACCACACCCTGAATAGATCCAAAGTTGACAATAGAGCCACGCTGGAGGGGTCTGCCATCAATAGTAGAAAGAATTGGCTCTTGCTTAAGCATAATCTGCGCGGCTGCTCGAAGGACGTAAAATGTGCCGTTGATATTCACGTCAAGAACTCGCTGCCAGTCCTCTGTTTTGGCGAATGCAGCACCACCAGCATGCTTGATCGCAATACCAGCGGCGTTGACGACGTAATCTAGTCTGCCAAATTTGGCAGCTGCATCGTTGACAACGCGGGTGATCTCCGCTTCGTCGGCGATGTTGACAGGGTATGTAAGAATCTGAATTGGCTTTGCGCTGCCGTTTGCTCCGGTTTGTTGCTTCTTGCTGACTTGCTCCTCAATTTCAGCCTTGACAGCAGCCAGTGCGTCAGCATTGAGATCAAGAAGCGCGACGCCAGCGGATCCTTCTTGGGCAAAGGCATTAGCGCATGCTCTCCCAATGCCGGAGGCAGCTCCCGTAACCAAGGCGAAGCCAGGAACGTCCATTTCGTTTTCCAGGTTTTAGAGAGAAATAGAAGACAAATTCGCGGAGTACCGAGACGTAGGTATTGTTGCGGTAGCTTTCAGGTTGATGGCACAGTCGAAGATTCAGATGGAGACACATGCTACGAACATGTCGTGTTGCGTATAACACTCTATCTACAATTAAATACTCTGGCATCGTGAACTTGCCCTGGATTCCTTTCTACATCTAGAAAGCCACTTGGAGTAGCTTTCCATTGACTTAATGCCCCTCAATGGAAGGACTTTCCTGATTGAAATGAGGAGTCGCTCGCCCCCACATTCGGTTTTAGATCCCCGCTCGCTGCGTCGTGCGCGGGGTCGCCTACGGCCATCCCGCCCTACCTGCGTTGTCACGCTTGCACGCGTCAACCATGCTTATCAGCAGGACAAGTATGACACCCGGAAGCGGGGCTCTCTTTTGCATCGTTGCGGGGTTGGGTCATGATAGAGAACTTGAGGCGATGTCATAAGGATCAGCCAGCAAATCGATGCACCTTATCACCTACTGGAGAGGTCGTGTCACACGGGAAAGTGACAGCCGTCATAAATGCAATGGAGGCCGAAATCGGAGAGATAACATTTCTTCCGCGGGTAACAAGAACCCACAACCGAGGAGGCGCATTCAGGGCGAGGTCGAAACGGATAGGTCATTCCCTTGGCGTGTCAAAGAAGCAGATCTAGGCGATGCATTCGATGCCACACCCCGACTCATCATTATCAACCAGGGGTGATGTTCTTTCCCAATGACTACACAAGTGGTCATCGAGTCAACTTGTACATGGTCGTTACAAAAGCGGGATCAAAAAGACAGAATTGGCGAGATTTGGGTAAGATCATGTCATCGCTTCAGGATTTGAAGGTTGTACGAGTGGCAATGTGAATGAAGATGAGCATAATGAAATAATTGGCGCTATATCAATTCTAAGCCAAGACTAAACCCTTATATCCAGCTTCTTTAACTTCCCTGCATCTTCTCTGGAACTCTTGTGCTGAACCGCCGTATCTCACCACGCTTCGAACCTGCTTGCCCCTAATGTTGGTGTTGACACCGGTCATCCAACTGTCAACCTCATTGACCAAAGAGCCCTTGCTGCATTCAAAGACGTGCTCCGTCCATCCATCTGCGGCCTCTTCCGTAGCCTCAGCATACGTGTAACCCTGCTCTCTGCAGTACTTCAAGAGATCCACAACTACCTGCACGGCATGCTCGATGTTTCGCGTAGCGTTACCGAACGGCTGATGCGGGCCGAGAACCATGAACATGTTGGGCATGGAAGGAACCGTCATGCCAAGATAGGTATAGGGCCTGTTGTCAACCCAGACAGCCTTATCGCCTTTGGGTGTTCCGCTAGGTGCGATCAATGGACGACCGTCCTTGCCTTGCCAATCAATCGCACTGAAAGAGCCAGTGATGGCGTCAAATCCGGTCGCATAAATGAGAATATCAAGCTCATGCTCTTTGCCATCCGACGTCACGATGCCCTTTGAGGTAACTTCGGCGACTGGTGTCTTCTTCAAGTCGATAAGATGAACGTTGTCTTGGTTAAAGGCCTCGAAGTAACCACTCTCGAGAGGCACTCTCTTAGTACCAAAACCGTAGGTCTTAGGTATCAGGCTCTCTGCAACCTCGGGGTCGTTGACTCTTTGGCGGATCTTGTCGGCGATGAACTTGGAGTACATCTCGTTGGCTTGACGGTCCGTATAGGCATCGCTAAACACGCCCTGCCACTTTCCAAAGCCTGGCTCGTTGTAAAGCTTCTCCCAAAGAGCCAGACGCTCCTCGTCTGAGACCTCCATAGTCTTGCGGGTATCAGCCATATGCATGAAGCCGGAAGGAGTAGAGCGGCAGATCTTGAAGATATCGTCGTAGCTGTTCTTCAACTCCTCCATCTTCTCTTCGGAGATTTCATAGTTGCGAAGAGGCACGGTCCAGGTCGCCGAGCGCTGGAACACGTTGAGAGACTTGATGCTGGGCTCCTTCGACAGGGCGGTGATGGTCTGGATACCCGTTGCGCCAGTACCAATGACACCGACGCGCTTGCCAGCAAAGTCGCGGCTCAAGCTTAGGTCCTCTGGCCACCTAGAAGTGTGGAAAGACTGGCCTTTGAAGTTCTCAATGCCGGGAATAGCAGGAAGCGATGGCGTGGAGAGGAAGCCGATGCAGCTCAAGAAAAAGGTGGTGACATATTGATTCCCATCCTGGTCGACAAACGTCCATGTACGATCGCTGTCACTCCAGCGTGCGGACTTAATAGTTGTGTTGAATTGGATGTGGCTGTACAAGTCGTTCTTCTCGGCGAAGCGACGGATGTACTTGTGTGTCTCGGGTTGGGGAGAGAAGGCCTCCTTCCAGTGCCACTCCTGCAAAAGCTCCTTGTCAAAAGAGTACCCGTAAGACACGGACTCGCAGTCAAAGCGGCATCCGGGATACCGGTTCCAGAACCAGGTGCCGCCGACGTCCGCGCCGTTATCGAGAACTTGAACACGGCAATCGGGCATCTGCTTGCGGATATGGTGGAGACTTGCAAGGCCAGAGAGGCCAGAGCCGATGATGAGGACATCAAAGGTCTTCTTGATTGGTGTCGGAATGGAACCCATGTCTGCGAATATGTAAAAGATATGGGGAAGATGTCGGGGTTTAGAGACTGTAAGAGACAGACTCAATTGGAGTTGTAAGACAGGTTAGCAAGTAAAAGGATTGTTGGCTGTGTGGTTGAAGTTCAGGACTTGTCTAAATAGCTGTTTAACGACATTTTCACGCACCGAGATGTAGTCACCAAGATCATGTCAGATATTCTGCTGCTGAGAAGGTCTCTGCACAACTTTCCCATCGCAGTATCCTGATGCATCCATGGCATACAAACAGCTAATCGATCGAGTGGGGCCTATTGCGGGAGGCGACTTAGGTCGAGGGGATAACTTTCCATCTCTAGAATTAGCAGGCGGCGATAAGAATAGTCGCCGATCTGGATCCTCCCCCGCATTGCCCACCAACACATCCTAGCGTGAAGGGATGGCTTTCCCCTTTGAAATGCCTAATCAAATCCACCACTGATAGAAAGATATCAAGTATCACCTATCTCAAACTTTGTCGGAACATCACTGGGGGGCCAGAGCTGCACACCTTCCCCATGATAGGGATTTTAGTCGCGGAAGACCACCCATGATTCGTCAGGTGAGCATGCGTACTGCAGGCGCTGGCATGTAGCTGGCTGACCACCATACTTCGGATACGTTCCAAATTAGACCGCGGTTATCGAGTCAATTGGCAAGTCACAGAATAGGCACGACAGTGTTATACGTTCAGTCACAATGCATGCAATTCCTGACAACAACGAGCTGGAATTTGAGGTCTCTACCTAAGAGATTTCCCTTGCACATGAGACGCAGCTTGGTTAACCTTGGGCAGTAGCTAGATAAACGTGTATTGATCTGGGTAGCGACGCTAAACTTTCTCGTGACATTGGGATGTCCTCCCTTTGAGTGCTTCACTCATCCCCAAATCGCTGACACCATGCGCCAAGCCTTGTTGGCTGCACCCGCCTTCTCTTCCTTTTCTTTCTCCAAGTTGGTCCACCACTCAGCTTCAGCCTCCACCTCCCTGAGATCCGATGTGAGATCAACGGTCTCGGGAGCATACAGCCACGGGTCATTCTTGCCAACGGTAAGCTTGTGGCCGAGGTAGATGACAATGAAGAGCGGAATTCCAATGTAAGCCGTCAAAAAGCTAGATGCCGAGAACCTGCCGGGGTAGAAGACGGTGAAGCCATTGGCCAAGAGCAGGAAAGTAAAGCAGGCCATAGAGATGTACGCCCCGTACGGCTGGCACCATGACTGGTAAGGAACCTTGATGCCTTGGACATTGCAAGCCTTGCGGAAGCGAAGGAAGATGAGCCCGCAGAAGATCCAGGATGTATAGCCAGCGGTGTTTGTCAGACTGACGAACCAGTTGAACACGACTCCGGCATCTGAAGAAACGCTCAGGTATGCCAGCAAGGTGAAGCAGCTAGCAGCAATGACAGCATAGATGGGGAGTCCGTAGCTGTTGCAGCGAGCAAAAATCTTCGGGGCGTTGCCTGCAAGAGCAAGCGAGTACAAAGACCGACTCGCCATGTAGAGGTAGGAGTTACCAGCAGACCACGCGCTAGTCAGAATTCCTGCATTCACAACGGAGGGAAGCCCGTTGATTCCTGCATTCCTGATAGCAATAACCCAAGGCGATGCGTCGGCGTTGCCGGCTCCAGACGTCAGGCCCTCGGAGTTGGAGTTGCAAATAGCACCAATTGCTAGGGACCCCAGGAGGTAGAAAATGATAAGTCGGTAGAAGAACCTCCGGCTCGCAATAGGAAGATTCTTCCGAGGGTTCTGCATCTCTCCGCCGGTAATTATAATGAGCTCTGGGCTGAAGTAGAAAGAGAAGCCGGAAAACACCCATCCATAGAGGAACGCGGTGAAACGGCCACCAGAGCCCGTGATGATGTATTCTTTCGTTGCTCCCGGATCAACCCAGTAGTAGAATCCCAGACGCTGGCCGCTGGGGCCTCCTCCGAGAATCAGAACCACTGATAAAAGCAACAGGCCAATGAAGAGAATGATTTTCAGGCTGGCAAACCAGAATTCGGTCTCCGCATACACGGCCACCGGGGAAAAGTTGAGTCCGACGATGACAATCAACAAGAGCGTGAGCCACACAGCGTTAGGAACATTGTTCGGCCAGTAGTTTATAATAATTGATCCGACCGTGATTTCGTATGCGAGGATGATTCCGAAGGAGTAGAAGTAGAGCCAGCCGAGAGCAAATCCGAGAGATCGTGAGGCGTAACGGTTGCAGTAGTAGGACATGGAGCTGCCGGTAACAGGGAGGTATGTTCCAACTTCCATGACCGCCGTGACAACTCCATACACCAGGATAGATGTCAAAGCATACGCCAGGAAGAGGAACAAGGGGCCTCCTGCCGCAAGGACTTGGCCAGAACCGACAAAAAGACCAGTTCCGATACTGCCACCGATGGCAATCATCTGAGCATGTCGCGACTTGACATTTCTCTTCGTGCCTCCCTGGGCGACAAACTGTGATTCTCCCTGTGTGTGGCTTTCGAGTCGGCCGAAGTCTTGAACTTTCTCATCGTTGGCATTGTCGTCAGAAGAGATGGCCTCCTTCGAGAAGGGGGACTTGTCGTGATCCAAAGCCATGTTGGTAATGTGGTAGTTGTGATATCAAAGATGCATTCGAGGCAATATTGGACGAACAATCATGTACAAAAATGAGATGATGTCTGATTATTCGGTGAACAGGCCACTTGGTTGCGAGGCATTCTCTCTTTAAACTTGCCACGGGCCATGCCAGCTTCAACCCAGCTGCAGGGCAACGACTGAGTCCTTGTCAAATGCCAAGATATCGCTCCCTACTTTCCAACGTACCCCTTAGCGTCATGTCTCTTGCTGCAGAGTTGCCTTGAACGCGCCTGTCGACAAGATAAGTCCGACGAGCCCTGTTTGCAACCAGCCAGGGGCCGGGTAAGATAGGAAAGCTTCCCCAGTATCAGCGCGCGGACATGTACCCCAGATTAATTATGGGGCTTGGTGTGGCATCCCCCGCTCTTATCTCTCTCCGCTCAGGCGGATACGCTAACGTTGCATTATCTCTTCGTGTCGACTCTCCACCCTCCTCCCTTCCGATGACATGTCCTTGTTCGGCGTCAACGAACGCGAAGACTCAGCCGCTTGACATAACTTTCCATATCTATGTTGTGTTGATAACCTTGAGTTGTTGAGCCCCTGGCCTCCTTTGGTTCCCTTTCTGCACTCGGGAGCAAGTGAAACCTGTGGAAAAACTGCTCATTTCGGATGATGGCCGCCACCCCTAGAAACCCCCGTGCCTCGCGGCTTATCGACACAGAAGCCCGCCGCAGCCGGTCATTTGGCGGATGTGGTACGGTACGTCATGCGACCCTGTCCATCAGGTCGCGGTATGCCCAGTTTGCATGATCAACTGGCTGACCAGCTGCAGTGTCGGAACCGGAGGATGAAGTGCGACGAGGGGCGGCCGACGTGTTCTATGTGCGAGGCCTCGGGTCTGACATGCAGTGGTTATGAGAAAAACATCTTTTTCGACTTTGAAGATATCCCAAGCTCCGGCATGTCGCGTTTTCGGCGTCCATTACTCACGGAGGAGGAGCGCGAGTCTATGAGCGAGAAACTCACCTCGAGCGTCCCACCGGCGCTGACTCTCTGGCACATTGCGCAGATAGAGGATGAGTGTGAACGGCTACCAGTATCCCAGAACATAGAGATCAGTCGAGGTCCCTTCGGAGTGTTCAGGATACCTCAGCCACCAGCAAAACCTGTCAAAGATTTGCCTATGTCTAGCCCCGAGTCGGACTTCTCAGTTGTTGCTACCGCGGAATCCACCCAAGGGATATTTGAGGACATTCCCGAGGAAGCCGATGAAGAATTCATGGCACCGCCCGAAGATCCGCCATTGACAAAGATCCCATCACCCTTAGGGCCGGGCTTGGAAAGATTGGATCAACGACAGCTGAGTCCCATGACAGAGTGGTGGAACATGAATGAATGGTGGAACATGAGCGACCTACCAAGTGTAGGAAACTGGTGGGACACACCGGTAGACTTGGATCGAGTCCGAGACATTACCGACGTCACTTTCTCAGGACTTCAACAGTCACCTAGGGCACTGATCACGCCACAAGACACATGTCTCTCCAATGTCTTCCCAGAAACACAGGCCCAGCAACTAGCAACGCCAGAAAGCTCCTCCATACCTCCCACCATAGACTGTAACGTGCCTCACGATGCAGTCTTCTTGCTCAAACACTACTCCACCACAGTCCTCAGGGGCTTCACACCCTTCCGCCACAGCAAAACTCCATGGCATATTCTATTCATTCCCTACGTTAAGAGTTGCCTGGCTGCTCTAACCCTCGGTGAGGACATGGACCACGCCAGCCTTACTGCTTTCTACGGCACACTAGCCATCAGCGCATCGAGTCTCGGCGGCATTTCCAACTCTCGAAAGTGGAGCGAGCAAGCCAAGAGCTACAAACAACGAGCACGTCAGCACGTCCGGCTCATGCTCCAGACAGCCTACGATGTGCCCAAGACAGCCAAGTATAAGTCCATCTTGATAGCAATCTTGACAATGGTCCAGATCTCCAGTGTATCTGGGAACCGAGATCAAGCGGAGTGCTACTTGCTCGAGGCAGAGAAGTTTATCCGCGTCAAGGGCCTCAACCGCAAGAAGTCCCGAAAGGTTCGGCTACTCCACCACTGCTACGCCTTTGAGCGTTTGCTACACGAGAGCACATTCCCCGGGAGCATCCAGTCTGAGCACCGCAAACATGTCCGCAAGGCTATTGAAGCGAGCAACGCAAGCTCCTACAGCCTCGACAGCTTGTCGTTCCGATTAGCGGAATGGGTCAATCTCGAGCAAGAAATGCAGAGAATCAAGGACCAGGACGTCGGCGAGAACGACTTGCACCTGCAGATACCTGGTATATGGACCGCCACACTGTATCCGGAAATCTTTGGGATACCTGAGATCCACGTCTTTCTGCTCTCTCTCGTCATCCGGTTGGGGAGAGCAAAGGACGATGAGATGTTTTCTGATTCAGCCGGCCTGAAGGAGTTCATGAGCCGCGCAAAGTCTGTCGAGAAGTGCATCCACCAGCTCAAGCGGAAACCCAGCCACGTGGTGGCAGACGGGTTGATGACGGATCCCGAGCTGCAGCATTGCCAGCAGCTACTTGACAACCTTGCGCAAGCCATGCAACTGGCATTGGCTATTTATTTCTATCGGAAGGTATACGACGTGGAGGCAGACATGCTGCAGGACAAGGTGGTAGGCGTTCGTGACTGCTTGCTCCGGTTCGAAGCGACCGAGTCGGAGATGGGGTATGGCTCGGCCAGACTCGTATGGCCTGCCTTCATTGCCGCGAGCGAGGCGGAGGATCCGGAGGTGCGAACGTCGTTTAGTCAATGGTTCAAGGATTGGGCGCGGCGGAGCGGTCTTCGGATCTTCAGTGACTCGTTGGAGGACATCGAGAGGCGTTGGGAGGGGAAACGAGGATCGGAGGCGGCAAAGGTAGATTATGTCTTGACGTAGCGATTTGACAACACTTTCCACCATGGATGTCTCCCGCATATGCATGAAGAGTCGAGATACGAAGTGCGGGGTGCAGATTTGCCGTCTTGAGCTTTTCCGATAGTTTGTCCTTCTGTCTGGTTTTGAATTGCATTTGGTTGCCCCGGGAGTAGCTTTCCTATTCTGTTTGAGTCATGTGGAGGCCTGCTACGCCATGTCTGCCACAGGCATGTACACATGGGTGTGCACACGGTCAGTCTGTCGCCCTCGTCTCGGAGATGCGCGTCATTATAAGACTCTGGGGAGCCCAAGGGCAGGAGAAGAGTGGTCATCTCGCTTTCGGCTATTCCAAACTTCGCATCAAGATATGGCTTCGTTTCAAGGCAAAGTGGTACATCGTTGTCCGTCACATCCGCCATCCCATGTCAGTCTACTGACGCCTGCTGGCAGGTCGCTGTAACCGGCGCTGGCTCCGGCATGGGTCTCGCTACGGCTCAGCTCTTGGCTGAGCGTGGCGCCAAGATCTCGCTGGCTGATATTAATGAATTATCTCTCAAAGAAGCAGTTGCCTCTTTACCAGACAGCGAAAGCCATATTTATGAGGTTGTCGATGTTAGGGATGGCGAGGCAGTTGACAAATGGATTCAAAATACCGTCAAGAAGTACGGCAAGCTGGACGGCGCCGTCAACATGGCCGGGGTCATCACCCACGCTACCCCCGTAGCAGAGCTTACAGACAAGGATTGGGATTTCGTCTTCGCTGTGAACGCTAAGGGCGTGTTCAACTGCATTCGATCCCAGCTGAAGGCCATGTCCGCCGGCGCAAGCATTGTAAGTGACACAGGCGCTGACATCGCGGGCTCAAGCGCTAACAGCCCCGGCTTCAGGTGTCGGCGGCAAGCACATTTGGACAGTTTGGTGCACCTGGCAATGCCGCCTACTGCGCAAGCAAAGCGGCCGTTATCAACCTGTCGAGGACAGCGGCCAAAGAGAACCAAAACATTCGTGTGAATTGCGTTTCGCCAGGTAAGCACTGGCAGCATATCCAACGCATCAAGTAGGAGGCAGCTGACAAGGGCAAAGGATCCGTCAACACACCGCTATCAAGAGGTGAGAACCCAGAGGATGTCAAGCGTGGGCTGCAAGTCACTGCACAGAAGCGCAGGGCAGAGCCGATTGAGATTGCTCGTGTTATTGCGTTCCTACTTAGCGATGAGGCTTCTTTTGTTACTGGTGCCGTTTACAATGTCGACGGCGGTTGGGTCTGTTAAATCAGCAGGATAGACTGAATTAAATACCTTCGGCCCCTCCTAGACTACATAATCTCATCACTTCATGTTCTTTGCCATGAAGTAGCCGCCACAGCACTGCCGAACATGATCCTTCAGAGCCCATCTTGCAGCTCTATCCGCATGCTCCAAACTCCGATGTCCATGCATCGTAAATCGCTCCTGCGGGGTCAGCGCCGGAATGCCTGGAGGAAGTCAGAAAATTGTGTAAGCATCATATCATTTAATCTTGAAAGCCACCAATGACAAGTGATTCAGTTATACGCATTACTTCCAGGTCGCGGATTGGGACGCCGCAGGATGGCAGGCGATCTGGCCTCAACTCGTTGACGATGCCAGGCTCATCATGGAGGCCTACGATGTCATCCTCACGGGACCAACTCGCATGTCCGGCACTATAACTCCCCCTGTTGCCTCTGCTGAAGACGGCATCGCGTTCAATGGAGTTGGTGATTACGAACATGATGCTTTCTCCCTGAGCAAGCAGAATAGTGCTGGCTCCGTGAGAACGGCACGGAAGCCCTACGATTTGATTGTCTGCTGCGTGCTACTGCGAGCGTATCGTCTTTCGCCCAGGAATATTAAGATCGAGTATGTTCCTGCCAAGTCTCTTCTCCCTATGAGACACACGCTGACAATGTTAGCCCCGACGGTCTATGGGACGATGAGTTATGGAAACGCGTTCGGGAACTGTACCAGACTCTGTGGCAGGGCGACCACGTCGATTGTCCGCCGTGGTGGAATGCTAGCAGGCGGGCACCTAACCTCGGAAAGACTCAGACGAGCTGGCATCTCGACTCTGTTACAAAGCAGTACAGACCAAATTCAACAAGCACAGCGCGCCGGAGAAGACCATCAAGACCATTCACAATGACGGGTGCCAACTTGGATGTCATCAAGAGATGGCTGCATGCCTGCGAAGATAACCCCGACCATCGAAGTTGCCATGCGGGTCCTTTGGAATGGCAGGAAATCTCTGGGGTTCAATTCTGAGTCATCGACGTCTACCAACGATGCATCGTTGGTCTTCCCAAAGGGTGTACATTCGCTGCACTGTCCTACGTATGGGGTGGTGTTACCAAGAGCGAGCCTCATCACACCGAGCAGTCCTCTTCGCAACCAGCGGCATCCTCATGCAGTGTCAGAAGGCTGTCGTGAGTACCAATGACGTACGTTTACAGGCGAGAGATGCCAAAACCGCGTCCAGCAGTTCGCGGACCGTCGGCGGGCTTCTCACCGTTCCCCAAGGAGAGGGGCTGGAGTACTTCGTGTCCGCCGTAGAACATTATTCAAAGTGCAGCTTCACAGACAACTCAGACAAGATCTCAGCATTCCAGGCAGTCTTTCAGCGGTACGAACGGATGATGGATAGACAGCAGTCCGTGTTCCACTACGGCCTCCCGACTTGTGCGTTCGATCAAGCGTTCTGCTGGCGCACCGAGCTCCATCATCCAGAACTGCGAAATCCTCACTTTCCCAGCTGGTCCTGGCTCGGATGGGATTGCGGCGTCACCTTCGACAGGGACTTGCTGAAGACGGCTCGTACAAACCAGATGGCTGGAGGAGGCTATGATGGGGGGCATACTTCGCCTCAAAGCAGCGCATTCGGGCCACCGAGCGCGGAAGCCGTGCCAGCTGGCTGAGTTCGTGTTTCCCACCAGCTTCTCGTCTTCGTTCTACAACATTCCTTCCTTAGCTTGTTGGCGAGCACAACTGATCTCTTCATTTCATGCACGCCTGAAAGACAGGCGGAGTCGAATGGACTCTACGCCGTGTTTCCGACGCACTGCAGCCATATGATAGTCCCCTCAGTGTCGGCCCGCCTTCTATCCAACTCGACCCAGACGGTGATACGCCACGATGCCGAAGAGCATGACACCCACGGCGACTGCGAGGCAAAGCGCCCGTCGGGATACATGTGGCTGGACCGAGCATGGCGCGAGAGCCAGCCCGAGGAGTATTTCATGGAGTTCATGGCTTTGAGTGGGCACCCAGAGCCAGAGCACCAAAGCCAGTGGCTCATTACCAAGCTCATGTGTCTTCTTGGAAGAGACGGGCTAGGGAGATATGGAAGGTACGAACGGTTGCAAGTCATGGACTGCTCTACTTCAGAAGCAAGTTGGATCAAAATGGGAGGCATGACCAACTTTATCACAATGCATTGATCAAGCCATTGTGAGCTTAGGAGAGATACCAGAGGCAGTATTACACGGCAGACCTTGCTCGACATGCCTTTAGGGCGGATGTCTCGTTCATGACGGCATCTGCTCAGGATCTCGGCTCGTAACGGAAGGGAATGAAGAAGACAGGAAACGGAAGCCTGTCTGAACGGGGCCAGACTCCCACTGAGCACAATCCAGGCCAGGCCAGATGGCCACCGTCCAAAAGACAAGAGGGAAGATCAATTCATCAATACATTGTTGTACCAGAACATCTCGACAAAGAGCCACAACACAACAGTACAAAGACACACACGTCCCATCAAACAAAGCCATCTGGCAGCATACAAGGGTCTAATTAGGTCAAAAGCGCTCCAATCACCCTCTGCCGAACCCCAGCCCTACCTAAACCATTCCAACCGCCTCCCTATTCCGCGCCCGATCCCGGTCCCGCGCGGCATGCCTCCATGCCGGACCCCGGATACGACCCCACGCCTCCCGCGCCTTCCACGCCCCCCGAGATCTACAATCCCCAACCGCCTCCCCAAGATCCCGGAGACGCAGAGCGTATCCCACAATCAGTCCCGGAGGAGGATGACTCTAACCAACGGCGAATGTCCGAGAGGATTCGATCGTGACGTCCCGATGTGCATGGGGTGTCGGGGTCGGCGGAGGTGACCTGGCATTTCCATTAAGAAAGCCCGCCGAAATATACATGTTTTCATGGCCATTGCGGCATGTCAATGACTAGCACCCGAAAACGAGGCGACCCGGGCCGGGGTGGCGGATATCACGGCGATATTGGGCTGTCAGCTTGTCGGCGGGCAAAGGCCGATATCCCCGTGTTGGAAAAGGCATAGGTCACGAATCGGCACTGGGACGAGAACAGAGGAGATCACCAGCGAGGAGCACCCAGGGATGTTTGTGGTGTTCAAAGTGTATTACTAATGTCTCATTCCTCATGAACAGAGAATGCCACCCTCCCAACGCCGTCGCAATGACTTGAATAAAAAACTTATGATACAAGAAACAGACTCCGAAGGAGGGTCATGATGCATGCAAGTGCAGATGCAATTGACGATGCGTGATCCACGTTACAATCCTGAAAACTTTTTGCATTCCCAAGGATCGGGGGGGTATCCATGCGAGAAAAAAGAAGTGATGTGCTCGGTACTGAAGCGGCGAGGCGCTTAAGCGGTAGCGGGCTCGTTCTTCTCGGCGTCGCTGGCGGAGGCGGACTCGTGGGCGCCGTGGCGCTTCTCGTGGGGAACCCACTTGGCGGAAGTGATGGGGTTGACCTTCTGGACGTACATGGTGTCGATCTCCTCGAGGGTGCGGTCCTTGGACTCGATGACGAAGAAGAACACGATGATGGCGAGGGCACCGCAGCAGCCGGCAAAGACAAGACCGTAGAGGTAGTCGATGGCGTCGGTGATGTAACGGGTGAAGAAGGACATGAGGAAGTTCCAGAGCCAGTTGGAGGCAGTGGCCAGGGCCATGGCAGGGGCACGGTAGCGGGCAGGGTAGAGCTCAGCGACGACGGCCCAGACGAGGGGACCCCAGGTGGTGGCGAAACCGGCGATGAACAGGCAGGAGAATGCAACGAGAACGGCGCCGGCGGTGGGGGTGTTGGACGGGTCGTTGTGGTCGAGGGCGAAGTGGCCGACAAAGGCGTAGACGAAGAAGCAGGCCATCATCCAGAGGGCACCGACAATCAGAGACATGCGGCGACCGGCATTCTTGACGATCCACAGACCACCGAAGGTGCAAGCAACGTTAACGGAGCCGAGAATAAGCTGCGTGACGAAGGAGTCGCTGAGACCGGTGGCGGAGAAGACGGTGGTTCCGAAGTAAAAGAAGAAGTTGGCACCGGTGAGCTGCTGGCCGGCCTGGAGGACGACGCCGAGAACGGTACGGTAGAGCATGCGGGGACCGGTGAAGATCTCGAAGATGGAGTCGACGCCCTCGCTCTCCTCCTCGACCTTGGCGCGAATCTCGTCGATCTGGGCGTTGACGGAGGGGGAGTTGGGCTCGACACCGGCAAGCTTGGCGATGGTGTTGCGGGCTTCATCCTCACGGCCCTTGCGGAAGGCGTAACGGGGAGACTCGGGGAGCAGGAGGATACCGGCACCGAGGATCAGGGCCCAGGCGAAGCCGAGACCGTTGGGGATACGCCAGGAAGCACTGCCGACCTTATTGTGAGTGCCCCAGTTGACCATCTCGGCGGTCCAGATACCGAGGGTAATGAAGAGCTGGTAGGTAGAGACGATGACACCACGGATGATGGCGGGGGTGGACTCGGACTGGTACATGGGGACGACGACGGAGAGAGCACCGATACCGACACCGTTGACAAGGCGACCGATGGCGAACTGGTACCAGGCCTTCTCGGAGGAGATCTCGATGACAATACCGACGCAAGACCAGAAGGCAAAGGCGGAGATGGTAAGGCGACGGCCAAGAGTGTCGGCGAGCTTGCCGGCGATTAGGGCACCGACCAGACAACCGATGCAGAGGAGACCGACGATGGTACCCTGGCGGGCGGCGGAGAAGACGATAGAGCCATCGGACTGGAGCTCACCGAAGCGCTCCATGAAGTCTTCCATCAGGAAGAAGCCGGAGATCTGACCACTGGAGGAGAGAGTCTGTCAGCGGGGAGTCGGAGCAAACGGATTAAGGTGCGTCGTGTCTCAGAAGACTCGAAAAAGTCTCGGGCTGAGGCCGACGGGATGGAAAAAAGCAAGACATACCTGACATATCCGAACATGAAACCTCCAATGGAAGCGACGAGGCCGAGGAAGGCAGCGGCGAAGGTGACCTTCTGCTCGGCCGTGATGTCGGCGGAGGCGGCATCGGGAGACTGGACGTCGCCGGCACGGTCCTTGTGCTCGACGTCCTTACCACCGAACTTGGGGAAATGCATATTGTAAAGCCCTGGGGCGATGGCGGTGCTACTGCTGTGTGATGATGTTGTGTATGGTTCGGGGTGTTGATATTGTTGTTGTTGATGCTGGTTGGAGGATGGATGGGTTTTTCACGATCCAGCTGTTGTTGTGTTGTTGTTGATGTTTGTTGTTGTTGTTGTTGTTGTTGTTGTTGTTGTTGTTGTGGGTGAGGTGGGAGGTGGGAGGTGGGAGGTGGGAGGTGGGAAGGGGAAGAGGTAGAGGTGAAGGGGGGAGGAAGGTGAGGTGAGATAAAACTCTGATTAGATGTGGTGAGTATGGGAAGGAAGGAGCAGGACAGCAAAGGGAAGGAGCGAAAATGTGTATTTGTATTCGAGGAAGGAAGGAAGGGGCACACTGGAGTCTAGAGTCTGGAGTGTACCTTACATTACACGATGCGTGGTCTCTCCCGGAAGGACCAGTCTCCCCATTCACCTCACCCCAAGGTTGCAAACTAGTGTGTAAGGAGAAACCAAGACCAAGGACTGGGTTGAGCTGCCAAACTGGAGATTCACTGGGGCAGCAAAGGCCGTCTTCTGGACGTGTGACCAGCTTCTTGAAAAAACTCACCCCGTCTTCCCCCGTAGGCCCCCGTTCGCCTCCGCGCATGTTCCCACACCCGCGCCGGTGGAAAGGTGCTTTTCATGCCTCATGATCACCTTCTCTTCTCCGTTTTCTGACCAAGCAAAGAAGGCCCCCACTGCCAAACGCACAAGTGAAAGTCGGGGGCCCGTGGGCGAGCAAACCAAGCGTGCGGGCCAAACCTGGACAATGCAGCAACGTACGTCTGTGGACTGTGGGAGCCTGGGAGGAGGGGATATGGGGAGGCAATGAGGCGGTTCTGGCCAGACCACCGTGGGAATACCGTGACACTGTCTTGACCACGATGCCCACAGTGAAGAGAGGGAGAGGGAGGGGTACCTTCGGAGATGGCAACGAGATGAAGAGTAAGACGGAGAAAGGGTACAGAGTACCGGTACGGAGGACACCACCAGGTACCTCCGTCCATCCCATCCGTCGTTGGATCTGACCAGTCTCTGTTCGGTCGAATGCTCGGCCACTAAGAGGGGACAGCCGCTCTGGGAGTGCCTCGAGTTGAGGCTCCGGGAGAGGGCAATAATTCTGATAGCCAAGACCCAGTCACCACCACCACCCAGCAGGACCCATGATCCCGCCGAGAGGGGACCGTGGCCGTGGCTGGCAGCACTGCGGTACATTGTAGCTGTTGCTCGGGATGCCCTGCAGCGTCCAGGGTCTGGGCTGGAATTCGCCGAAGAGAGACTCGGTTGGGAACCACAATTGGTTCCAACATGGACATGGCGAATCGGACCCTTTCAGCTTGGCGAATTGGCGCGACGGAGGTCGCGTCTTCGCAACCTGGCCTAGCGTACGAGCCCTGCTGCTTGGCTTGAGATGATCCGCCGTGGCCCGCGGCTGGGTGGAGATCCCGAAGCCTCCGATTGACGTCAGGCACATCCATCTCTCTGTCGACTGTCAAAGCTCTCTCTCTTCTGTGTGTGTGTGGCCAGCGACATGGCAGCATGGCATCAGCGTGGCAGGCAACCGACGACCGTTGTTCCTGACATTGACGCAACCGCCAAACAAAAACCAGCTTTTGGAGGGGGGCAAACAGACAGATCACTGATGGGAAAGAGTCAGGTACCTAGTCTCTGGGCTGTTCGGACCAGCCGTTGTTTCTTGGACCAAGGCGAGGGAAAGAGCATGAGATCGCCCGGCGACATCAGACGAGGTGATCGGCCAAGACCCAACAGAAAACTCTGGAAGGAATTTTTACTTTGACAGAAGCAGGTGTGTAAAGAGAGAGAGAGACAGGAAAACAGGGTCATGGTGGTCTCGCAACTCTGCAAGTACCGTGCCGCTTCCGCTTCGCAGATCCACCGCACGGGCGCCATCTGCCATCTGCCAGATGGCATGCTCCTCTGAATGTACCTCCTCCACTGAGTATCCAATGTCTACCAGGAACCTCAATGTACTGATAATGGTGCTTCATGAACAACACACGTTGGAAAATAACATTTGCAGATGTTCTTTCAATCTTTCGGCGTCAATACATTTGGCGTCAATACAATGAGGAGTTTCCCTTGAGTGGCATCTCAAGATTGTTATCAATCGTTAAATCGTCAAAATCGACAAAGGTTGGTCTGAGAGAGACAGCGCCATCACATCGTGACATTTCGCTGCTGCATCCATGGAGCCAGCCCACGCAAGGTCCGAATATAGAGTACCCCCTGTCCCTGAACCCCTCCCCTGTCCCGAGCATCTTTCCATTGCTTTCCCACTTCTTTTTGCGCCGCGCTCTGCAGACTTCAGCAGCGCGGCGTGAGGCTTGACTTTTATTGAGGCTGTTGACGATGTTCTTGGGAACTTGGATCAAAGCTTTTCTAGATATTATAAACAACATCACGATGCTGCGTCTATCGAAGCATAAATACGATGTCCCGTAGTGTGGCGTAAACCTCCACAAATTGGATATGGCTGGGCTCAAGAGGTAGAAGATGACTTTTGGCTGCTAGCATTGGCTTTTGCATTGACTTTTGGTCCCCCTTGTCTCGTCATCTCACCCCCTGCTTGCTTGATCCCTGGCCAGCGGCCGTCGTCCGTCCGGCAATCAGATGCCGCCCGCAGACGGCGCGCCCTGAGCTGTGACTTCATGTTTTAGCTCCCGATCTGCGATTCCGCCGCCGCAGTGGCCGTACTCTACTCTGTACTCTACCCTGAAGCCTTCATCACCTGGCCTGATGAACAGCTACAGCAGCAGCCGCGGCGGTTATTCGTATTCTACCGTTAGACCACAGTCGACTACATTGGACATTGGACCAAAGAAGATGAGGCTCACTACTCAACCGCTCCTCGCATTACATAGCACAGAGTTAGATCCATACAAAGAATAACACCGAAAAGAAAACCCCCACTCCCAAAACGGGCCCGTGGCAGCCTCACCGGCACACCCTGCCACCCTCTTCCCCCCCTTGAGGCTCAACGCAATAGGCACTCCCTACTTCCCAGACCTCGAGTCCAGAAAAAGACCGAGACTCGGCCAGCCAGACCCGTCAAAAACTGGTGAAGCGCGCCCTCGTGCTGGGAGATGCAGCGAGAGAGAATGCGCTGGACGCGACGATACGGCCTGAGCTTGATGAGGTGTGGGCACGCCAGAGGAGCACGGAGAGGAGCAAGACGGCCGCCGCGTGAAAAAGGGCCGAAGACTGCGCGAGAGGGCAGCTCCCTACCTACTCCAGTGTCTGAGCGACGGTGCGCGCAGTCGTGGGGTGCACGCGAGACTGTAGAATTTTTTCTCGAGTTTGTTGGTTTTGGTGGTAATAGTATTGGATGAGAAGTGGGAATAGAGGGGGGTTGAATCCACGATGTGTGCGAGATGAGGCCGAGGTGAGGCTCATGCTCATGCTCATGCTCATGCTCATGCTCATGTGTGTCTCCCTGCAGCAACATCAGCATCATCATCATCATCATCATCATCATCATCATCATTCTTATCTGGGAACATTCAGGTCATCTTCTTCACAAGAGATAAGCTCAAACAATGGGGAAAAAAAAAAAAAATTCTCGCGGTGCGCTTTCCCGAGGCCGTTTCTTCCACCACCTCGTCCTGAGTTCGACCGAGATGGACTCAATGTCACTGACCAGCAGAGAGTCACCAACACAGCAACAGCCAGCATGGCAAACTCGCAGAATCCCATCGCGCAAATTCTCGCCCCTCTTCGGCTCGACTTCTCAAACGTGCGCCCTGAAAGTGGAACCCGTAAGGTCCTGCGTGCTCAGTGCTGCTCAAGTCTGCTGGCCGCGCCGGTGAGAGACTAGAGTGGACGCTGGCAAGAAAGAGCCCGAAATGCGGCCACGCCGCCAGGTGGCCCCCGCCCCGCTGTTATTCCCGCCGCGCTCCACCGTGGTCTGATCGGATGTTTTCCGTTGCTTTTGCTCAGTTCCAGTGTTCAGGCTTGTGTTTCTTGGTTTTGTCTCTTGCTGGCTGGCGAACTGGCCCGGCCATCTGTCTCTGGCTGCCAGATTGTCAGATGCCAGATATTACCGACATGTTCCTTGCATGGCACCACCCACAATCACAACCGCCGTGTCTCTGCATATCACAAAATACCAGACACAAAGCATCACCCGCGTCGTCCTAGAAAAGGCCCCAGACGCCCCCAAATTCCGCCGCGGAATCGAATGACGCCACGACCACGCCTTCCACCGGCCAGCCCCGGGGTCCCTCACGTCACGAGAATCTTCGGCGCCGAGGGGTTGATGATCCGACATTGTCGTCGTCGTCGTCGTTCGCGCGTGTCGCCCGGCATCCCGGGTCTGCGCCGAAAGACGAGGAAACGACTTACACCCATTCCGTGATCTCACGTCTCACCAGATGCGGCGCAGGCCGACGCAGCGTGGCGGGTGACCACACTCAGATTTCCCAAAACCCAGACCGTCGGGTTGCGATTTGTAACACCCCATCGCGGCTTCGCGCCTAACAGACGCCGTACAGTGCAATTCCGCCCTCCAGCTCCATAGCAGCATGCATTTCACATCTGCCGTCATCTCTACCGCACAAAGCCCCGATTTTTGACAACACAGACGAGGCCTGAAGCTCCGGAAACAGCCCGCCTCACGATAACGGGGAATCCATACACCCAACTCCCAAGACCGTCGGTGTTACAGCCCTACGGCGGCGAATGGCGCGGAACGGGAGCGTGCGATGGGGCGGCGGGCGGGCGTCTGTCACGTCAGGTCGGAGATAACAAAATTCTTCAAAAGCCGCATTGAAGAACTATGACGACACTGGCACTGAAGATTTTTTACAACGTATCGTTCGTTATCGCGTTGTGGTTCAACCCGGGCGCGCGACTGGCCACTCAACGGCCCCGTCATCGACGACGAACGAGTCATGGCCGGTGACGTAAAACCTCACGACTGAACACCCCCAGTTGCAGGGAACAAACTCGCGCAGGCAAGTTATCAACATAACGATGTTTTACCGTACTACGGATACGAACCTGACGACTAACGAAAAATGTCACTCGAGTCCTGGCGACTCGGTCTGTGAGGTATTGGTACATGTGGTGAAAACAACGCGAATCGGTGACCAGTGACCACAAAAACGTGTCACGCCCCGCCGTGCCCCAGAAAACCGGCGCTCCCGTCCTCCGCGTCACCCGTGCTCTCTGCCCGAACACCGAGCATACACGCATCCACTCTCACCGGCTTAGCAAGCCCGGGTGTGTAATCCTAGGAAACAAGTCCAACCGTCATCGTGCTATTATCCGCTTGACTTGCGTCTCCTCACTAGCTTCTGCGCACCGCGCCGTTGGGGTCGGCCCTCAGACGCAGCCTTCTAGGCTGGGGACTCGGCCACCTCGCCCCGTCGTGGACGCTTCCTATACTTTCTGCGCCGAGCAGATACCGGTGCAGCCTCCGTAGTCTCGTCCTCCTCGCTGAAGTCGCTGCTCTCCGCCTCAGCCAACGCCGCCATGACCTCTTCAGTCACCTCGACTGGCTCTCCGGGAAGCACATTTGACCCAGTCTTGCGGGCAAAGTTGCCCTGCGATGACGATGCCACCGCCTTGCTGTTGATGGCCTTGAATCTCGACGGCTGAGTCGAGGGGGGCACCCGTATCTCGGGCATGTCATCGTCGACATCGCTGTTCTGAACAGAGTCCACCTGCATCGAGGCTACCGACTGTGCTCTGCCTGATGTCTTGCGCTGCCTGGCCACCATCTTCTTTTCCGTGAGACGGTCAGGGATTGCGCGGTCGCCAAACTGTGATTGTGTAGGTGTACCGTTTGGCGAGTCTTCCTCCTCCTCGTTAACCTCGCTTGCACCCCTCGCCGTCTTTCCCCGCGAAAGTCTAACCCGCTTCTTTGCGGGGCTGGGCTCGGCCGAATTAGCCTGCTGTGTTCCTGGGGCGAGTAGCGACGGGGCGATTCCAAGTCGCGGCGACGTTGATGCCGATTCTGAAAACTGGGTATCGTCTTGATTGAGTATCGTCTCCTCATTGGAGGCGCGAGTCTCGTCGGCCTCATCATCCTCATCGTCCTCCTCATCCTCTTCGGCATCACTCGCGGTTATCAGTATGGTGCTGAGCTCGTTTCCGGTGACTGACTGCTCTCTCGCTGGCTGCTTGCCCTTGCCCTTGTTGGCCTTCCTCCGAGTGGCAGAGATGACCTTAAGCTCTCTGTCCGCATCCAAGTTGTCGTCTCCGCCAGTGAGGAACTTGGAACCCTCAGGATGGTTCTCTGCAGCGTCATTCAGGAGGAAGCGGGCGCAGTCTCTAACTGTCTTTTCCCTCCACTGCGGGACCTGCTGCTTCAGCCGGAACCACAGCAGCTTGAGGGTATCCTTGTGCCACTTCCTCCTGAATTGAACGTCAACTAGTGTCGTCCACTTGATCGCGCTGTCGGGGCCCGGGGCTTGTTTGGAGATCGACTCGACCAATCTGTGCTTGTCCTCCGGTGCCATTTCTCGAATCTGCAGTCGGCACTTCTTCAAGGGCCACGGCACATCATCCATCGATCCGCGCAGATCGGCTTCGGTCAGCTCAATCTTCATCTGCTTCCACTTCCTGCTGCACTGGAGACGGGTGCGTTTTCGGCCCATTTCATCGCTGACGCTTTGCCAATTGACGTAATCCAAGGGTTTCGTCACTTCGCGGCGGTAAGGCTTTTCCATCCGACGGGCGACGGTGAGCACAGCCTCAACAAGTTCCTGCTCCTCGTCTTTTGTCCAGGCTTTTCGCTCGTTGCCAATATGACCGCAAATAAGGTAGTTTTTGTAGCGGGCACGAATGTCAGTAGGTAATCGACCGATTTCACTAGAAATCTTCGCCCATGATCCGTTGTATTTTTCGTGCAGCTCGAGAATCTTGGCATCCTCTTGCGGTGTCCAGCCTCCGCCTCGCAGAATGTTCGTGCGGTACTCTTGTCGAGTGGTGTCGATGACCCTTTGGCGTTTTCTGTCCGGAAAGGCGGTGCTAACGAAGTCCCAAAACTCTTTGAAAAGTTCGCCGTCGTATTTGGGGCCCTTGTCCTTATCTTCAGCAGACTTGGAGTGTTTCATGTGAATCACGCCGAGCAGTTGCTCTCGAGAAAGCCCTTGTCGTTCTTGGTACAGCTTGAGCCTTGCGTTGAGGCGGTTGATCTCCTCCATGCTAAACTGACCTTCCCTCAAGCCGCCCAGATTCGGGGCGTATGAAGGAGTCCTAGATTTCAGACGCCGGATTGCCTTCGGTTTGGGCGTCGCAGCAGCTGAAGGTTGTGCTTTCAAGGACCGGGCCTTCAGGTTCGGCCTCTTCTCCGGCGAAGCCTTAGGTTCAGAGGTGGATGCGACCTTCTTGCTTCGTTTCTGCGTAGGGGGCGCCGGCGAGGTTGGCGCCTGAGCCGCTTCCTCTTCTTCGTTTTCGTCGTCCTGGGCGAAGAAGGTGGGCTTGGAGCGTTGCCGCTTGGATGAAGTGGATCGAGCTGACTTTTGTGCCGAGCTAGGTTGGTGGCTCGCGTCTGACATGTTGATGAGAAGGTTGGCCTTACGCCCGCGGGCGGTTCCGGGAGTGGCTGTCGTGGTAGTTGTTGCACCTTTGCGGGCAGTTGCTCTCTTCGGCATTGGAAGATGGGGCTGCTCAACCTCCGGTTCCGATTGCTCTTCAGATTCCTCCTGGGCGTCAGCGGCTTCCTCGTCAACGTCCATGGCGTCTTCATCGGCACTCGGCGTGTCTTCTCTGGGCGGCTGAGAGGAGGGAGGCAGCTGGTCAGCGAAATCGTCTTGAGACTCGCCGTCGACAAGAGCTCCAGAGGCAACCGCGGAGGCATCTGCCATGCTGACATCGCCGGCAGCGTCAACCGCCGACTCATCTTCCGAGTTGTCCGAAACAGCAGCTGCGCTTCCATGTTCTTCGGATGGCTCATCTTCAGCTCCATTCTCGTCTGCCGACTCCGCAGCCTCTGAGATTCTGTCGGGCAGACCGGTTGACTCTCTAGAAAGTCCCTGCCTGAAGGTGGAAATCTGAGAGCCGCGAGACATACTTCTGCGCCTCTGGGCAATGACACTGGGCGAGGATAGTGATACTTCGCGGTCGTCGTCGCTCATGGACACAGCTGCGGTAGAAGTTCCCTTCGCAGGTTGGAACAGCTGTCTTGAAACGCTCACAAGCTGAGATTGTTGAGGCTCGTCCTGGAGGGTGTAGTCAAGAGTAAGGTCTTGGTCGACATCAACAGAATGGGGCTCGGCTTTGGGAACCACCTCGTGAGAAGTGGAGGGTGAGTCGGGGATCATTTCCTCGGGCTGCGTCTCCATTTCGTCGTCCTCGATATCCTCCAAAGGCTTGCGGGTCTTTCTCTTCTTCCTGGGTTTGGCACTCTCGGCCTCGGCGGGTTCAGCGTCCGCTGCCATGGATGAAGACTTGCGCTTGCGCTTCTTCTTCTCCGGGACCGGGATGGACGAGGTTCCCGGCTCGACCTTGAGCTCGAGTCTTTCGCTAGACTGAGCTTCGTCTTCGCTTGCATCCTCCCGCCCGCTCGTCGTCGGACTGGGCAGAGATTTATCGGCAGAGCTTGAGGGGTCGGTCTTCTTGGACTTGCGCTTCGACTTGCGCGTTTCCTTGTCTTCGGTCTTCTTGCTCTTCTTGGCCTTCTTCGCCTTCTTTGCCTTGGGCTCGGGTTCGGCTGGCTCGGACTCGTAGGCTGGAGCGGCATCGTCTTCGTCGTTCACCTGGGTTGAGAACGCGGCCATGTCTGCAAAGGGGTCGACGTAGTCATCGGTAGCGGCATCGGTGGCGGCGTCGCCGGGGTACTCATCGATGATGCCATCGGGGCCGTCGTACTCGTCGTCCTTGTCGGCGTCATCTGTGCGACCCCAATCCTGAGACATCTCTGAGAACTGAAGGTCGATTCCAGGAGGAGCGGTAGAGGGGAAGGGCTGTCGATCGTGGTCGTCGGGAGAGGGTCTCGTCGGGCCGGGAGACGAGTTCTTTTGCGGAGTGCGGCCGAGGATTCGGGAGATGGAGCTGAACATTGCGTGCGTGGGGCGAACAGCTGCCCAGGGCGTCGGCCAAAAGAGAAAATTTCCGAGCTAGAGGTGGTCGATCGCAAGGCAGCTCGCTCGGGGAGCTCCTCGGAGGGCGAATTGGTGGCGACGTAGACGTCAAGGTCGAGCAGTGTGATGTGAAAATGCACACGATGTCTGGCCGGCGGGGAAACTTTTTTTCTCAGGGAGGCCATCCATGGACGGGTCGCTGAGAGAAGGCACGACCGTGATTTGCCTGGTGCAGTTTCCCAGGTGGATACAACGCGACGGGAACGCGGGTCCACCGGCGGGGCCTCTTTCTGGAATGGAGGGCTGGGATTGGGTGGTTGGCTGACCAGGCAGGTGGGAAGCTTGGGCCACCTTCCAGTGCCGTGGAATGTGGAAGGAAGGAAGCTCAGATGCGACTTCCAAACCCGCGTTGCACTAAGATAAGCGACCTCGATTATGTCATTCTTTCCATCTTCACCTTCCTCGAGGGGAATGAGCGAGGTTGGTCCAGCACTTGCTTGAAATGATGAACAAAGCCACCAATGGTGTGGTGGCTTAGGTAAGGTACGAAAGAACCAAGAACCATCTGGCCCTTCATCATCCCAACTCTAATGGGCAAGAGCTTGCCTGCTGTTGGCGGTTAGTGTTGATCGCCACATGAGCGTAAGTAAATAGGTAAGCATGTGCTGGTCAGTAAATACTGCGTTCTCGAACCAAACACGCAGGAACATCACAAGAACCTCAAGACGCAGCATGTCATATATCCACACGTTGTTTTCCTATCGTGACATCGTTATCTAAAAACCAACAAGTCCATCCTAGTCCAACACCGAAAACGCCAAACCTCCCTGCCATGATATGGTTCTTTTCCGTTGGTCGGCTCCTTTGCTAATCCATCCTTCACTTCTCGCCGTCCTTCTTTCTACGGAACAATCCACCAAAGAACTTCTTCTTGCTGTTCTCCGTCTTGGAGGGCGCAGCAGCCGGGGCAACGTCCTCCCCAAGGAAGGTCCGCATGCCGACGGCCTCCTCGCTGCTGCCGCCGCTTGCGGAGCTGGCCACCTCCCGCCGGTGCTTGAGCTCGGCCATGGACGCCATCTTGCCCAGGATGCGGGTACGCGCCGACGTGGGGACAGGCGGAGCCGGGGGCACAGGAGGCGGCTGCAGGTTGGCCGTCGACTCCAAGCGGCGAACTTGACGGGCTGGCATGGGGTCCACCGTCGGGGCTGTATTGCTGTCAGTACTCGTCATCCTCGCTTGCAGGTTATTCGGGGGGTACTCACTAGAACGGTAACCGAAAGCCGCGACCGATGCAGCAGGTCGGATCGTACGGTCCTTCTTGACCGAGAAGTCGTTGTGGGTGACGGACACAGAGCCGGTGGACGGGGAAGGAGGGATCGTCGGGGAGACGAGGGGAGTAACCGTAGGAATAGGCGGACGGGGGAGAGAAGCGACGCGGGGAGGCGGGATGGGAGGAAGAGGAGGGTGAGCACGCGAAACAACAGGGCCGGGGCCAAAGTCAACGTCGACAAAGGCAGGACCGGAAGTCTGCGGACGACTGGGAGCCTCTGAGCGCGTCTTGGGCTGCGGGATCGACGGCAGCGGCTTGCTGGGCGCCGGCATGCTGGGCGCGTCGAAACGTTGAAGCGATCTCATGGAGCGCACTTGACGAGGCGGGCGACGGGTGGGCGTCTCGACGTTGCTCTCCTCCAGAGATTCTTCTTGGGCTTCTTGGGCGACAAGATCAGCGGTGCGCGGCGAGAGCATGTCCATCATCTCGCGGTCGAGCTCTCTGCCAATGTCGGTGATGAGTCGCGAAGAAGAGCGAGTGATGTTGGCGCTGGGCTGGCCTGGGACGGCGCCGGGAGGGGGACTCTTGAGGGAGCTGAAGCGCAGAGGTTGCGGGTAAGCCTGGGAGGCAGGGAGGGGATCCAAGTCGGCCACTGGTCTGCGTCTGCGGACTTTGAGGGATGGAAGCTCAGAGTCGGTGCCTTGCTGGGCAGAGTCGCGCCTGCTGGGAAGAGAAGACTTGCGCGGGCGGCCTGTGGAGTTGATGGCGGGGGAAGTTGCAGAGATCCTGAGGCCGGGGGACTGGGAAGGGGACTCTATGACCGGGTCGAGGGCCGGCAAGCGAGGGTCGCGGAGAGGAGCTGCTGCATCTTGAGGCGTGTCGATGCGGGAGCGGCGGGGCTTGCTGGCTATCGAGCGGTCTGAGGAAGCGACCGAGGTGAAGGAGAGTGCCTGAGAGCGGCGCGACTCCGATGTTGAAGCAGATGCGGCATCAGAGAATGTGGAGTAGCGATCGCGTTGAGACGTGGATGAAGATGCTACTGAAGCAATCGATGCGGCGTCTTGCGAGTTGCCAGCATGTGAGGCCCGCGTACCACGAGGCTTGACTCTCTGGGTATCCTCGTACTGACGGCCATCTGTGTTGGTAAACGAGGCGAGACCCATGTTCTGCCTCTCTTCGGCCCGCATGCGACGGAGGTCGGCTTCCATGCGAGACTCGTAGGTTCTGGAGGCGCGGCCATCCTGGCTGGGCATGCGATGAGTGTAGCTGCTGTCGACAGTAAGCGTAGAAGCCCGGGAGCGACGATCGTTCTGGTATTCCTGCGATGCCTCACTGGCAGTGTAAGTCTGGGCCACTTCGGTGTTGGGTACATAAGACACCGGGCGAAGGATGGTGGTTGAGTTCTCCAAGGTTCCAGGCTGCGCTTGAGCCTCGGCAGATGAAGGTTCACGCAGCTGTTGCGGGGTCAAGTCCTCTTCCTGCTCAACAGCACTCTCAGACTGGGGCATGAAGTCCAGGGGAGTAGGGCGACGACCAGCAGCAGGGCGGTGGATTGCTGTGAGCACACTGTCTTGTGAGTAAACTGATGAAGTGTCTGCAAAGTCGATACAGTCAACTCCTTCGTCGGCGATACTTTGCTGGACTGTCTCGTCACTGGGCCGCCGGGTCAGAGCGTCATCCCATGTATCGCGAGTCCGAGTGTCTTGCAGTGGTGCAAATGTTCTCATCTGCGGAGTAGCTGGGGAACTACTCAAAGGGGAGACCGGCGCAGGAGGTAAGTTGGACTCATCGTAATTGATACTGTTGGGTGAGATATCATTCTCATTGCGGTCAGCAGTACTGGGAACAGGTGAGCTGGGGCCAATGACAGTACAAGAGGAGAGTGCAGATTCTGGGCGGTACACTGCGGTGACTTCGCTGCGCGCGTCGTCTTCGTCGAAAGAGTCCTGGTCAGGAGAGGTAGCAGGCACATCTTGAGTCGCGAAAGGTGTGAAGACCGCCGGGCTAACTGCCCTCCGCAAGGCGGCGACCGAGGGCGGCCGAGCGAATGGGAAGTCATGGGGAACATCGTTCAAGGTGGCCGATCTGGGGGTGAGTTGTTGTTCATGAACAGGAGGATGAACAGGTTGATGGTCAGCAAGTGTAGCTGTGAAGGCATGGGTGGGAGGTGCAGCACTTGAGTCCCGTTCAGATGCCAGCAGAGGTGGATGCTGGTATTGTCTGGAGGGTCTGTCTCTGCCTAGAGAAGTGGATGAAAGGAACTGGGGTGGGAAGGAGCTGGTGAAAGAACTTCTGTACTCACGCTCGCTGCTTGTGTTCACAGCGACAAAGACATCAGTGTTCGCGCGAGGAATCGAAGCGGTCGGGTTGGTGATGAGAGCCTTGGTTGACTGCAAAAGGCAATGGTCGGAAGAAGCAGCTCTGGGAAGGTCGAGGGTGAATGCATCGAGGGACGAATCGCGCTTGGGGTCCGAGCTGGCAGTGGAAGCAAGTGAGCTTGTGCGAAGGTGAGCTGGCAGGAGGGGCGAGGAAGGGGCCAAGTTCAAAGGAAGTGGTTGGAACGAACGTCGCTTTGCAGCCTCCTCATCCATGTCCTTGGTGGCTGCAACCGGTTTCTTCTTCTTGATCCATTCAGGGTCGGTTTCCTCCACATCTGGAAGGAAGTTTCTGGTGACACCCTTGGGAATGGAGGGAATAATGAGGAATTCTTTGTAGTGCTCCGACCAACACCACGTCGTGTCCGGCTTCTGGACTGTGCACTCCTCTCCCTGCTCATCGGCCTTGGCCTTGGCGAGCAGATACTGCCGGGCGTACTCCATGGGTGCCAGTCGTGGACGAGCGAGACGGAACTTGGGGGGAGGCTCGTTGGTGCCGTTGAAGACGGTGGGGTGCGCCGGCTGGAGAAGGTACAGCGGCATGTTGGACGAGATGGAGGGGGAAATCAGGTTGGACGGGCTGCGGAGAGATGCGGCGTAGTTCGAAATGCGATCACTCTCGGATGCGGTCTTGGTTCTCGGGCGATGGCTGCGGGTTGAGGCCTCGCTGAACTCTTGACCGACGCGCTTCATCTCCTCCGGGGCAACAGGGTCGGAAATCTGGATCTTGGTGATGCCCGTGGCGCTTCTCTTGTTGCGCAACTTGGTCGCACTTGGAAGCTTCGTCGGGGTCTTGGGACGAAGCGAGTTGCTCGACTTGGTGGGACGCAGAAAGGTCCTGGGCGCCGACTCGGCTGGGGTCCCGGGAGGCATGCCGAACTGGTCGAGAAGTTCTTTGAGGGTTGGCAGCTCAGGGACCTCCTTCTCCATGTCCGCATTCGCGACGAAGTTGGCAAAGGTCTTGACCTTTTGAAGAACCTTGGATGGGGTGCGCTGGCGCTCGGTGTTGATGGCGGGTGCCGGAGCGGGCGTGCGAAGAGGAGGGGGTCGAGACGCTCTGCGTGGTGTCTTTGCCAGAACGACGGCCTTGGTACGATCTTCCTCCTCCTCCTCGTCGGAGTCCCAAGTGTAGGTGGGAGTGCCGTTGTCGATCTTGGCTGGCAAGATGAGGCCGTACAAGGCAAGTCGACCCTGCTCCCAGCCCTTCTCGAGCTCGATGTGTCGCGCTAGGGGGTGCTCATGGAACTCGGTCTTGGAGAGGTCGTCAGGGTAGAGCAAGACAGGAGGAGAGTCCCAGTCGTAAGCCCACTCTCGGCCATCAGACTTGGCACCAGAGATCTCTCGGCCAGGATATCCGGCAAGAAGAGGGGTGGGAAGTCCAGGAGACTCGGGGGAGGTGGGAGGGACCTCGGTCTTTTCGTCGTCTTCGATGTCATCCTCTACCGAAGGGATGTTTATGGGCGGAGGTCGAGGACAGTTTCTCCGCAGAATTCCCGAGCGAGGAGAAGGTCGAGGGGTCAGATCGGACACATCGGTGCTGAGCGCGGGTCGGGACCCAACGCCAGGAAGATGGGAAGGGTGTTGTTGTGGAACGGGTCCTGGATACTCAGAAGACGGGCCACCACCCGGAGAAGCCATCGGGGCATCCGAATCCATCTTTGAAGTAGAAGCCATTCGATTTGGTGCCATGATCTCCAAGTGAGAGCCAGAGAGTGCTGTGTCATCAAGGGATTTGGAGTGGGATGAAGTCGTGATCCAACTGGGATGGAACGCGCGATGGGATGTGAGGAGGGATGAGGTAGGGGATGAGATTCGCCGAGTTTCAACGCGCTTTTCGGATCGTCAGTCTTTGGAAGGAAACTGTTGGGATGAGATGTAAATACCTAAATCGTCTTCTTGTTGTTGTTTTCAATAAGAAGAGCTTGTGGTTTTAACGCGAGTTGAACGGGGCGAAAGGTTAGCCAAGTGGTTGAGGAAGTGAAGCTGAGAAGGAGCAAAGTCGGGAGCTTGGAAGAAAAGAGTTGGTGTTGTCAACGCGCCAGGGAAGAATTTTCACTCGGCCACAAAATGGAAAAACAACGACTGAGAGAAGAAGGGCGGCTGGGTTGAGAAGTTGGGAAGGAACTCGAGCTGGGTGGGTGCACGGACCCGGAGTTGGTGATGTTCTCGGTGCGGGTGGGTGGTGGTGTTGATGTTGCTGCTTAGCAGTGCTGGATGACGTCCGAGTAGCCACCCCTAAAACGCTCTCGAAGAGCTGGTTCAAGATGGATTGAGATGGAAATGAAATCAATCCATTTCGGAATCATGGGCATTTTCGAGGAATATGGAGCTATGTGATGTGACTTCAAGTTACATGGCGCATCTGATAATCAACTATCTCAACCGGTAGCAGCGCATGCCATCACAGACCGAGAGCCGTTGCTGACCTGGATGCATCCCATTCTGTTCCAAGAGACGCGTCTTCATTCTCCTGCAACTTGATGGCGCTGTGCTGCCAGCCTCTGATTGGTGTTCCCATCAGTTGTTGTCGAGGGTTGACAACAAAGGCACGTGACTCGATTGAGGTTGCCTACCTACCTACCTACGGTACCTACCTGGTGGGCACCTACTCAGTAAGGCAGAGACTCAAAGACAGGCCAATTTCGGTCTTCTTTCAAGAGTCGAATTCCATGAGCTTCCAGAACAACGAGCCGAGTGTGCCCTTGGCCAAGCCCCGAGCCCTGGGTCCCGGCCTCTTGGTCTTGACCTTTGGGTTCGTCGCTATCGAGTTATAAGCAAGACAAATGAAGCATGCTTTGCATTGTTTGGGGCTGTAACTTTTGATTGGATAGTTGTCGCGCAAATATTCACACGGGAACTGTTTGTATCGAGTTCTGGGTTATACCTACCTATGCTGTCGCACCCGCGACAAGCAGAGCATTCAAGAGTAAGTTTGAGAATTATGAGATTTGTGACCACTATTGATGGCAGAAAATGGTCGAGAATGATTTTGGCATGACTAACTCTGGTTTTCGATTCAAAAACGAACTCATAAGGAGATAACAGGACCTGTAAGGATTTTTTGCTACTTTTATATTATCGTGTTATTGAAGAAGTGTCCATGACGCATGTCGCGCAAGCTCAACAAGTGAAGGTGAGCATATGAACGACAGAGTATACCATTCAAACTTCATTTTCATCATCAATTCATGAACTGTCTAGCTACTTGAAGATTTCGGACGTCTCTGAAGCCATCATCAACATCGTCACTCACCCCGCGCAGTTGTTCCGAGCACCAGCCAAGTGACACTGGAGGGAGGGTGTCTGGTGTTCAGTGCCCCACAGCAGCCTGAATCCGGAACAGTGACTGCCAAAAGAGTGGAGCAGGGCACCCACAGGCCACTGCAGTGCACCGTTCCAATCAGGGCATCAGCCACCTCCCTTTCCCGCTGACCGCCTTTCAATTGGCCCAAGGTCTTGGCATTGCTCGGTGCGCCACAGCAGACAACCGGTTCTTGCAGCAGATTTCAGCAGATTTCAGCAGAGCATGGGTCGTGCCAAGGATCCAGGACAGAGAAGCCATCTCTAGGTAGTCTCGAATTGCGAGGGGAGGCACGGAGAGAAGAGAGGGCTCCCTCCCCTCCCGCCGTGTCACTGTCTGTGGCTTGAATGCGAATTGGGTGACGTTTCCCTTTTTTCCCATCAAAATCTCGCACCTTGGCTGGTCTGTTCCGCCCTCTCCGTCCCTTCCTTCCCTTCTCTGCTCCTTCATTTATTTCCACGTCACCCAAACTTGGCGCTGCCCTCCCCCCTCCATCGCCAACTCTAATCCTCACCTCCAAAAAAACACACATCACCACCAGATTACGAGCCCGCAGCTGGCCCTGCATGCCCGTCAGATCCCAACCATGGCCTCGGTGAGCAAGGGTGGTCGGCTGCTGCTGCTGCGACCCTCTCGGGCCCGGTGGACCGGGACGCGTGGTGCTTGGGGGCTGTCGGCGTCAGCACACGCACACGCACACGCAGCACGCTCACACCCGCATCACTTCCAAGCATCGGCAGCGACGGCAACGGCAACGGCAACGGCAACGGCAAACACGGCACCGGCGCGGAGCTGCTTCTCCACATATCCCTCACGAAGGTCCGGTACGTTGGTGCGCGTATGTTCCCATTCTCTCGTCTCGTCTGCTTCTGATTGGGGGCCGCCATTCTATTCTATTCATTCTGCTCCATCTGGCGCCGTGCATGCGATTGATGGTGCGACGGTGAGGAGTCCCGACTGGTTGATGCGCGAGGCTGGCTGAGCATCGGCCGTCTGACACTGTTCTCTCCTTTGGGGATGCAGAGGCAGGGATCTCACTCTCGGTTGGCGTTTTAAGCTGCAAGCCAAGATGGCTGGCAGATCTGGCCGTCTTTGCATGCGCATGCTGTGCCCGTCAGATCAGGCTGTGACGCTCTCACCCATGCTCGACATGGTGAGGCCATCACGAGATGAACTCAGCCAAATTCGTCAATGAGCTCATGCCAAACATCGGTCATGGCGAACTTCATACAGGCCATGAGACGTTCGCTCGAGGCATCGTAGACAACTCATCATCGGGCTGAATCCTTCAAGTGAAGACCTCATGCCCTCACATCAACCTCACTTCACCAGACAGGACCAAGACTAACCTCACCAGACACAAACCGTACCTCTCAAGAATCCCCTAAGGACACATCCCAACATGGCGGCAGCGGCGGCGGCGACTCCCTCCCCAAGAAGATGCTCGAATCCGCCGCGACATCCTTCGCCTCCATCCTCGTCCTGGCCGCCGGCTTCGCCATCGCCGGCTACGCCTACCACAAGACCTACAAGCGCATCGTCCTCAAAAAGATGACGCGCGCCTTCACCCCGGGCGACCCCGTCCTCGAGCTCGCCGCCATCGGCAAGGAGGTGCCCCAGTCCGCCGCCGAGGCCGACGACCGCTGGGTCCAGCGCCCCGAGCAGGCCCGCATCGACAAGATCGTCGACGGCTCCGAGGTCGGCCACTACTTCCTCATCCTCGGCGAGAAGGGCACCGGCAAGAGCAGCATGCTCATCGAGGCCATGCGCAAGATCGACGGCGACGGCGTCGCCATGTTCGAGGCCCACGCCGACCTCGAGATCGTCCGCATCCGCCTCGGCAAGGCCCTCGACTTCGAGTTCCACGAGGACTACATCGGCGGCTACTTCTCCGAGCGTGGGCCCCGCGACACCACCGCCCTCCTCGACATCGAGCGCGCCCTCAACAAGCTGGAAAAGGTCGCCCTCAAGAACCGCGCCACGCGCAAGAAGCCCCTCGTCGTCATCATCAACCAGATGCACCTCATCCGCGACGACGATGACGGCAAGGACCTCATCGAGCTGCTCCAGCAGCGCGCCGAGCAGTGGGCCGCCTCCAATCTGGTGACGATGGTCTTCAACACCGACGACTACTGGGTCTACGAGCGCCTCAAGCAGCTGGCCACCCGCATGGAGGTCATGTCGGTGCGCGACCTGCCCAAGCAGCAGGCCATCAACGCCCTGTGGAAGTACCGCGTCAAGTACTTTGGCGAGCAGCTCGAGCAGAAGAAGCTCGAGGAGGTGTACGACCTCGTCGGCGGCCGCCTGTCCTTCCTCAACCGCGTTGCAAAGAGCAAGGACATGATTGCTACGTGCAAGTCCATCTGCGCGGTCGAGAAGACGTGGTTCCTGAACCAGTGCTGGATCCTCGGCGCCGAGATGGACGACGATGTCATGGACCAGCAAAAGTGGGCTGTAAGTCTTTTCGTGTCCTTTCCTTTGCACACCAACTAACAAACACCCGCAGGCCGGCGCCATGGTCCTAGCCCAAGCCCTCGTGGACGAGGAGGAGGAGATGGACTCCCTCTACGACCCAGAGCGCGGCCACATCATGCCGTCCTTCCCCATGCACAAGGCGCAGCAGATCATGACGCGCGCCGACTTCATCCGCAACATGGACCGCCTCAACCTCTTCTCCATCGCCGCCGACGCGCAGGTCCGCGCCTCCTCCGTCCCGATGCACCGCGCCTTCAAGGAGATCTGCGCCGAGGAGGGCTTCCGCGACCACCTCGAGAAGACCATTGTCCGCATCGGCGACATCGAGTCCCTCGGCCGCACTCGCGAGCTCGTGGCCAAGGACCTTGTCCTCGGCGGCAAGTACGAGATCAAGCGCGACGGCAAGAACGGCGTTGTGGTCAAGCTCGTCGAGGGCGAGGACCGCGGCATGTACGTTTGAAGCTTTTCTTCATAAACAGATTCGGGGGATGGGCTAATGCTTGTGGGATCCATTGAGGCTGAGCTCCCTCTTCTCTCCCCTGTCCCGGGGATTTGAGATTGCGGGCTTGGTAAATGGAGACACCGCCGTCGTCCAGGGCATGTCCCTGAGATCGGACAGAGATCCGACGATGATCGATCACGCTGGCTTGGGAGCAAGATAGAAAGAGAGAAAGATGAGATGAGATTAGATGAGCCGGGGACGGCAGGGCGTCAAAGCCACCGCACTGACGTGCCAAACCTGCTCATTATCCATCACGATACTTCCAAAAAAACTTGTAAGATAGATTTTCAACCCCCACAACGGGGGCAGCAGGGGCGGTGTTTGGGCGATGATGTTACATTTCCAGCACGCCGCGAGGACACCCCATGCACGATCCCGATCGATAGTCACCGACAAATCAGAGGTTTCCTATGTCGCAGCATTGTATGCCACTGTAACCCTCTCATCCTTCCTTCAACGTGCCCTTGACAAATCCCGGGAGCCACGAAGTACACACAGCAAAGTACACCAACCACGTCAAACAGAATCTTGAAAGAATTTCAGCGAGAGATGGGCTCAAGACGTGGTTCAGACTGTCTCATGTACCCTCAAACCTTGTCCACCTGCATCCTCCCAATCACGAGCTCCATCTCGCATGCCACACCTCAGATCAAGATGGCGCAGATTCCCGATCCCTGTCTTGCCCGGCCGGCAGAGCGAAAGGGAAGATCCCCTCAACCACCCATCACTCGCCCGCTGAAGGCCGTCACCACTGAGGCCGAGACCGCGGTAGAACCAGTCTAAGCATCTCGCCAGTGGCAAACGGAAATCAGACAGATCTGAACCCATCCGTCCGCCCAGCCCGCGCCATCACCTTCTTCCCACCCTGGGGCTTGATTCTTCAGCGAGACCGAGGTTAGAGCTCTATCCGCACCTAGTGCCAACTAACTCCCGCCCCAGATGAGCTGGTTCTGCGGAGTGCACTCCGTCTCCGTGTCCCCTCATCCCGCAACCCGGGGGTTCTAACACGAGCAAGTTCTTCATCTCTCCCGCGATCCGCAATGCGATTCGTGCCCACCACTCTCACTCGCTCGCTCCCCTTGCTTGAGCTCGCCAACGGCCAAGCAAGATTGGGGGCCACGCCCATCGGCCAACCCTCCATCCAAAAGACACGCATACGCGAAGAGAGAAGCAGAAAAAAAGCACGCACTCCATCCCTTGTCCCTACTCCGTCCGTATCCCCCTCCCCAGCTCGCGCGCGCAAACCAGTTAAAAGTAAGAGAAACCTAGACAAGAAAACGTGCATGCACCCTGGCTGCAGCATAGAACCACAGGCCGCGGTGCAGCGCAGGCGATTTTAAATTCGGGGTTCAGGAAGGAAAAATGGGCCCCGTCCGCCTGCAGAATCTCTCCAACTCCCCCCTCGCCCCCCCCCCCCCCCCCCAAATCTCAGAGTGGAGCCACATCCACAGAAGCAAATAATAGCTAGACCCTGGACACTGGGACTGGGACTGGGACTGGGACTCTCCAGTCTCTACCTACTACTGGAGCTGCACGATAGAGGAGTGAGGAGGCAGGCAGGCAGGCTAGGTAGGTAGCAGTAGTAGCTGGATGGTACCGCATGGTTTCGCTCCATAGCGGAGTCTGCGGCCTGTACGTCCCCCCAAAGAAGAATCGATCGCAATCAATCCCGCAGATGCGAGACGCAGAGTAAAGGAGGAGGAGATCCGTGAGAGACAAAGACCAAGAGACGGAGACAGCGATAGACACAGATTCGGAGATAGCGACTGCGGTAAAGACACAGAGACAGGGACAGGTGATAGAGACTGGGAGACGGAAGAGGCAGAGACGGAGACCGAGGGAGACACGCAGAAAGCTCGGTGGAAAGTCGGCTCACAGACGCGCATTAGCACAATGGAGATCTTCGCCCTTCGAGGACCCTTCTGCGTCCGTCGTACGAGAGATGCTCAACTCACGACGGTGTTTTGACATGTCGTTTCCCGTCCGTTGTCTTGACCTTTGCTGGGCCGCCCGCCCTCCTCAACAGACCCGAGATGCCGCAAGGTCCGTATCTGCCCATTCTTGCACAAGCCGCGGGACATGCACGAACGGCCTACCGGCCCGATTGAGTGAGGCTCGTCGTCTTCCAACGTCGCGATACGTGCCGTCCGCCGCCCGGGGTCTGTCTCTTTGCGCCGAGATTCTGCGCCCCCCGGTTCGGTTTCCTCCTCGCGGCAGACGGCCACCTGAGACGTTTGACTGAATGCTCATCACTGAGTCGGTAATCTGCAGATGGACCCCCTCTCAATGACAGGCAAACATGGGCCACGTGCGTGTAATCAAGGCACTGTGATAGGGCAATTGGCGAATACTTGTGTCGAGGACAGGCGCGCAGTAAAAAAAAAACCTGCGCGCCCCTTGTGTATTGAATCTGCATCGCGGGCCTGCTCATCGCAGAACCCACGACGCAACTGCCTTGGAGTCCTCCTTGCAAATGTGCTAACAAATGTGTGCAATAAAATCAGATTCGGACACTGTCCGAGCCGCCCACCCATAGATCGATCCCCTGATCCCCTGCCTGTTATCCCAATTACCCAAAATGAAAAAAAAAAAAAAAAAAAAAAAAAACCAGTGGAAAAAGATATGCCGACTGTGGAAAAAAGAGCCAACCTCCCAAAGTTGCAGTAAAACAAAATAACGCCAAATGAAGCAACAAGCCGCCGAAGATAACCAAGTCCAAGTCCGAGTCCAACCAAGCTGACACGCAAAAGAGTACCAAACCCGATGCTTTCCGCAAGTTCCGACCGTTGAAATCTGGCTTCTCCAGCCCGAGAGTGTCTTCACCTTCGGCTGCCATCCATTGAATGGAGCGTGGAATGCAGTGACCCCCCTGTACATGATGTCGTCTCCGTTACATGCCTCGTCCGATAACTCCAACCTCAAGAATGCCTACCCAGATAGATGGTATGAAAGTACTGAGGGAAAAATAGCGAGAGAATACAGCACACGGGTATACCGGCGGAAAAGCAATACGAGCAGGGCATGTGCCCGAGAGTGAGCGAGAGATGATGGGTAGCGATGAGGTGGTTGAGCGTGGCCTCTTGTCCGGTGAGATGCTCAAGTGCACAAGAAGTCGAGGCCTTGGTTTCTCGCGACGGTCTGCCAATCCCAAACTGAGAGCCAGTCGCCAAAGTCCATGAGACGCCAGAGCTCCTCGAGCACGTCGAGAACACGGTCGCAGTTGCGAAGACCAGTGTAGCCACGGATCGATCGGACCACAGTTCGGACTCGCTCCTGCTGTGCTGGATCAAAGCAGGTCGCTCCGATGACGAGACAAGGCATCAGCAGCAGAGTCAAGGCAGGGTCTGAAGGCTTGAAACCCTCCATAATTTTCAAAGACTCTTCAACAGCTGAAGTGATGCGGTTATCGTGCTGAGGGGGGCGACGGATGGGTGGGGGGGACGCAGGACGCAGCTCGTCGATGACGGCACAACTCGAAGAGCCGGCGTCAGACTCGTGCATGGAGCTCGTCCTAGAGGGACCTCGAGAGTTGGGATCACGCTTGAGATGCATGCTCAAAGGGAATCCTGCTGCAGTGGAAGGCCTGAGTCCGGGGGACGACGCACAGCTCGTCGCGGTCGATGGACGCGAGATCTGCGAGTGGCGGCGAGAAGAAGACGACGAGGTCGACGTAGCAATCGAAGTTGCCACGGAAAACACGGATGGTCTCCTCTCAGCTGACGTGGGAGGGTAAATGGTTCGGAACAGATGCAAAAACATCATGTGCTTGTAGACATGTCCCACGCGGTGCCTGCTGTCGCCCGGTGGCCACATGGGCATCCACTGCTCGATGGCCTCCTGAATCTCTTGTGCCCGGTACAAGATGTGGTAGTTCACAACCGTCTCAGATCGTCGGTAGACGCTCTCGCGAATGGCGTTCCTCAGTGTAGTGATGTGGCAAAGGTATTGGAAAAGGCCATCGGCGACACCCAAGAGCCGAGGGGACTCGATGGGAACCAAGGGACTCCAGTCTTCGGAAGCCAGACGAGGACCGTCCATAGCAGGATGCCACAACAGCTCGTCAGCGTAGATATGATATTGGAAGAACTCCTGGATGAAGCTGAGAAAGACCGTGTCCTCCGGGGGCGTCTGCTGGATAAGCTCCTTGTACCCTCGGAGATGAACCCTGTGTTCACCATGAGGGTTGCCTTCAATCAGGGTGGTGACCAGAAGACATAGCATCTGGGCGAAACGAGCAGTGGATATGGTCTGCCCATCAGCGTTCTCCTCCTCGGAGCGACGGATGTCGGCATAGAATGATTCCATCGCCTTGTTGTGGTGATGGTCAGATCTTTCCTGGAGTGCCTCGCGGCTGGTCGTTGGGTTTTGCTGAAGCAACTTGGCACCATAGGGCGTGTCGAAGTCGATGTGCTTGCTGCTCATGGCAAGAACCGAATGCATCACACCTTGGTGGAGGTTTGCCAGCGGTAAAATAATGTCTTTGAAGGCGTTCTTTGCCTCGCCCTCCACAGTGAGAACATTGCTGAGGTGAACGCCGTAGTGTCTCCAGAAGATCTTGTCTTCAGTGGTGTCGACGCCGTTGAACAGGGGCTGCATAGTGAAAACGACCGAGTCTTCGATGCGATCTTTGAGGTTGTGTTGTTAGTGTCGATAAAAGCCAGGGCAATCAATGACACTCACCATCACAGGCCTTCTCCTTGCCGCTTCTCCAAAGCTTCTTCTCGTGGTAGCCCTCGCAGACGACGGCGTTCTTTTCGCAGTTCATGCCTGCCATGACGTTAGCTAGCCCCTCAACATATCGAACAGTTTACTCACATCTTGGCTTGGCTTCGTCACACTTCTTCTTTCTCCTTCGACAAGTAATGCACCCAGTCTTGGATCTTCCCTTGGTAACCTTGCTAGGGTTCACAACGGGCGCCAGCGGGTGCTTGCGAGGTCGACCTCTAGGTCGTTTCTGCTTCGGTTGGGTAGTTGTAGGTGAGATCAACGAGGACTCTGCCGTGTTGAGCGGTGCTTCCTTTACATCATCTAACTTGAAATCATCGTCAAGTGGTTCGAGTTTGGGTACAGTAAGTATGTCGTCCGAGCCCTGTTCCCACACGACATCGTTGTCAGCGTCGTCTCCGTCGAAGGCATCAGCGTGGGCGGTGCTCCAGGAATCAGTGCAAGACGAGGATGCGGAGTGTACCATTGTCGGGGCGCAAGAATGGTCCATCGCTGCGTTGTTCATGCCGGTGCTGATGGGAGACAGCTGACCAGTGTGCGAGTGAGTAGTGGTGGCGTTCATCCAAGCCGCAGCTTGGGAGGGAGGCGAGTGTGGGTAGAGTATGTTGTCGTTCATATTGTCGTCTGAAGAATTGCTGTGGTTATCCGACCAAGAGATATCTCCTTCATCCGACACGACTGACAAAACATTCGAATCCATGGCTCGTCAATAACGAGACCATGCCAACACAGAAAGGAACAAAATAAAGGTTGCGGTGCCAGTCGGCCGTGTATGTGGACAGACGAGGCGGTGGCGGGTAATCGGGAGCCGGGCAGTCCAGTCAGATATCAAGACCAGAAGGCCATAGGATATCCTCGGAGACGAGGTGGGGAGGCAGGTGGCAGAAGTGGCCTACCAAGTCGACAACGGATTCGAGGGGGCAGACCAACAGACGACAGGATATCGAGGTCGGCGAAGTTGTTGAAGATCAAGACCGTGGCGGACCGCTCAAGAAGAAGGGAAAGGCTGATCACTGAGGAGCCGTCGTGGAATGGAGGGGCTGAAGAGGGTGGAGAGATGATCGCTGGGTCTTATTTGGAAACCAGCTTGCCGTCGAGACAAGGTGGGAGAGAGAGGATGAGGATCGTTGGACGACAGGACATGGGCCAGCCGCTTTCGAGGGGCGGGATATGCACATACATATCTGCAGATAGCTGCGCTGCTAGTGGGTGGGAAGTCTCGACAGCGACAGGGTCTGTCTGGAGGAGCGAGGACGACGTGCAGAGAATCGATGTTTCTCCCACACGCACTAAAGGTCCCCTAGCACCTTAGCTCCCCACATGCAAGGTGTGCACGACGGCGAGTTGGAGGGGAGTATTATTTCCCATACGATACATAGTAGATGGACATGGGCGGATAAGAACGGTGTGGGATGTGTGGTGAGGTCTCACGTCGTACCGACTGTGCCAAGAGCAGCCCACCCCGTCTGCTCCTCTGCCCCCAGACCAGACAGGTGCTGTTGTGCCGTCGGTGCCGTGAGGTAGATGATGCTAATAAAAACTCCAGTAACAGCCTGGTAGCAGTTGTATATGGGACAAGAAACAGAGGAAGCGAAAGCAGAGCGGAATTGCTGTCAGCTTGGCTGTCGTCGATGGTGAATGGGCACTGTGGATTTTTGGGACCTTGGCGACATCTCCCCACTTGCGATGCAGTGGTGCGGTACGATGCGTTGCGGTGCCTCTTCTGATCTGTCGAGTGAGAGAGGGTCGAGTCGGGCGAGCGAGCAAGTGAGCGAAGGAGACACGATGGATGCCTCTGGTCATTGTCCTGTTTGCTCCTGCGACCAGCCCGCTCCTCTTCCTCAGGCCCCTCTCTGCCCCCGGTCGTCTCCAGTCCGTACCCTTGCCGTCCATCAGCCCTGGTCGTTGCTAGCGTCGACTGGCCTACCACCCCTGCCAGTGACAGTGAGGTACCTTCATGTACCCTAGGTAGCTACCCGCACGACACATCCCCACGATGTCCAGAGGCATTGTGATTCGCCGTCGTAGAATTTCTTCTGTTATTAACAAGGATCATCTTAGCCAGAAGATGGACTGTGCGCACCCCCCAATCCAAGTCATGCTCGAAAGAGCGTTGCAGCGCGGAGACTCCACCGAAAGTGGGAGAGGTGAGGAGGAGGGTGAGGGTACGAATAGCGTGCGGTGCAGTGCTTGGTTTAAGTTAGAAAGAGACATGGCATGTCGATGGGGCATGGATGCGATGCGTGCACGGCGAGATGAGCCCTGCTCAACCATGATGATGAGATGCAGACATGAGAGAGATGAGCCATGGCCGACCCTGAATCACGACTCATGGGTCATATGCGTAGGGAAAACAGGTAGTATCCGCATCAAGGACCACGATGAGGCTGTCGCGACATCGCCACAGGGATGGTTCGGCGCTGCGGCGTCTCTTGGGCCATTGAACGACGGACGACGTGACCAAAGACGGCGAAGCGAACAACGTTGACGGTGTAAGACAAGGAGGTTGCATCGTATCGTGTCGCGTCGTGTCGAGGAAGTGTGGGGGAAAGAGGAGATGGCGACTCCAGAGGCAGAGGTAGCGAGCGGGACTCGGAGAAAGGGTCAAAGGTGAGGGTCAAGGACTTTGAAGTTGCCATGTCTTGATTTGTCTCGATTTGCTGAAAATCTCCAGCGTCGAGGATTCGGTTCGCGGAATCGCGGTGGTAGCGCGCTCCATTTCGGGCACAAAACGAGTCAATGTTGGCCGGTACTTGTTCGTACGTGTCGCAGCAGTGGTGCTGAGCAGTGCGTAGCAGAGGCTGGCTGTACCATGATATCATGGTGGGTTCTAGCAGAGAGGGTCACGCTTCTGAGGCCTGTCTGGTGCATATGCAGGCGGCCTGATTCGGAAAGACGATTGACTCCTCTGAGCTCAGCTTCTCCGGAGTCTCTCGACTGCGGCGGGCGTGGTGCGTGTTGGGAGCGTGTGAGTCGCCCGAGCAGCAGCAAGCGGCGTAGGTACCAAGGCCAGTGTGCCTGATCTTGTGGGCGGAATCTTGTTCACGGAGGGTGGGATGGATCACGGCCGATGGTGCGGTGAAGGGCGGTGATGATGATGATGATGATGATGGTTGCCATGTTTGAGGTGACGGTGTGTGTGACGGACGGCACTGGCAGGCAGCGGTCGACCAGTCAGAGGGATAGGTGAAGGTTTAGGCGGTGCCGGAAGATCTGTCGTCTCGTCGTCGCCTCGTCCCAAATGCCGTGCCGTGGGAGTGCGGTGGATGTTGAATGGGCAGAAGGGATCGGCCGGTGGGTTCAATGCGTCTGTTCTTTTCTCGATCCATTCCGTCCGACCAACAGCCAACCACGGAGACGCCTGCGGTGTGCAGCCGCTAGGTTGGCTGCTACAACTGGGTAGGTCGGAGAATCTGTCGCAAGTGCCTGAGCTCTGCATGATTGGTATTGCCCTTGGGCAGAGACACATGGCCGGCTCGGTGGAGCGCGGTCAGGATGAGAGATCTGACAGACCTCATCCTGACAGACAGTAGGTATCGACTCCTTCAAGCAACCTGGAAGTTAAGGCAAGGCGAGGCAAGGCAGGCTGTTGCTGGCGATGCATTGATCTGCTCTTGCAAGAAGTTGGGAGAGCTGTCGTTGGTCGAGTCGAGGGCAGGATCCGCGTCATTGGAACCTGAAACGTCGATTTGTCGGCTTGAGTCTCCCTCTCTGTGCGTGTCTCTGTGTCTCTCTGGCAGGGTGGACGCAGGCGTAGGCGCAGAGTATTTTTGCGTTGTCATCGCGTCGTGTCGAGTTGTCACTGCAATGCGCCGCGCTGGGCTGGCTTGCATTGGCTGCTTCTGGGCTGGAGGAGCTGGGGATGGCTGTCGCTAGGCCAGGATGTCGAGGCCAGGAAATGTGCCAGGATCAACGGTCGGGGTCGTGGTCATGGCGTTGGGGGTTCGTCGGGAATAGACTTGGGAATTGGGAGGGAGCATGGGCAAGACAAGACAAGACCGTAGACGCCGTGCCGTAGCGGCCGTCAGTGGCCGAGTCTCCGTCGGACAGAGTTCAATATGGAATAATCGAACGACAATGGCGAGCTTTGACCCCGTGATTAGAGTGCAGGCCGGAGTCAGTCTCTCGGTGTCGGTGGGAAGGCACTTTAATTAGAGCGAGGATCGACTCGGTAGCGTGCTGAGGTGAGTTAGTTTGGCGGTGGTGCGGGAGGGGACAAGTTGCGGGCCCTTCGGACGCGATGCCGTGTCCTGTGTGGTCCAGGTGTGTGGTTGGTGACTCTTGTCTTCGATTGTATGCGGTATGCGGTATCCTGCATCCTGTATGCTGTAGGTATGCTGTATGCTGTGGCCGATTGCCTGGGTGCGCCGGCCGACGGGCGACCCTGATGCCACAATCCATTGAAGCATTTGAAGCTAAGACGGCGGGGAGAGGAGCGAGACAGAGATGTACGAATAGAGGGGCAGAATGGCGCAGGAAGAAAGGGCTGCGCCGTAGCGATGCAGCTGCCAGGAGACAGGAATCCCTTGGGAATGGAGAGGAGAGGAGAGGACACTGGAGCTCCCGTCCCAGATGGGGACGGAGGCAAGACGGGGAGGAACGTGACTTGTCAATGGCGAGGTGACGATGCACGTTGTGTTGTTGCTGCTGCTGCTGCTGCACCAGACAGAAACCCATGGAAGAAATTTTTTTTCTTCATCTCTCGCCAAAGCAAAGCATCGGCTGGCGAGGCGAGGAAACTGTGGTGGTTCCAGCTTCCCGCATCGGCTCCTCCCCTTTCCATCGTCGGTGCTGCGTTCCGTTCTTGCCCTCCCGCCGCTCCAGTTGTTCTATGCGCCTTCTACTATTCTTCCATTCGCGAGGCAGGTCCCAGCCTCAGCTCACACTTCCAAGGTTGGATCGAGGTGAGGTGAGGCCGGGTCGGGTCGGGTTGCGCCTTCCTGAGATGGCTTAGGCAGGCCGGTGCCATAAAGTTCCGATACGTACTAAGGTACCTATACCTATCTCCACGACTTCCATGGGCTGGATCGATACCTGAGGTTCCCTCTGTAACCCGGTTGGGAAAGTGCAGATGCGCCCATCGTCTTCTTATTTCCTGTCAGCCTGGGCCGGTGCCAATGTTTGCTTCCTCTTCTCTCGCTGCTTTCTGTTAGGTCCGAGTATAATTCATTGTTATCGGATGTTCCAATTGCCCCGAGTGCCTCCTGAAGTGTTTCCCATCCCAGTCCTTGCCCATTCCTTCTCCCGCAGCTTCCGTGGCGCATGCCTTTCGCGGTGAATGCCTTGGGCAAGGCACCTAGTACTTAGTAAGTAAGGCATTTACCTAGTAGGGCGGCACCTACCGCGGAGATGCGCCCGTGCTTGCGACCGTTGCCAGCCCAGTACAGCACCCAGCAGGCAGACTCCAACGTGCAACCGTGACCTAGGTCCCGTCTCGAGAGTCGATCGCAGAGATTTACATGCGCGCGTGCGTTCCCTCCCGCTGTCTTCCTTCCCGCCCTGCCACTGACAGCAGGGCAGCAGGGCAGCAGGGCAGCAGGGCGGCGTCTCTTCAATCTTGCGACGATGCACTGTGCACCTGGCGCACTCGGCTGCGACTCCAACACCAATCTGCCCCACTGTCAGCCGCTGTCGATGGGGGGTTCCACAGTCAATCAGACAGTGGAGGGCACTCGGTGCTGGCCCTGGACACTGGAGAACACTAAGGACGGTAGCCCTGGTCTGTGGCCTGCCATGGGCCGTCCTCACCCCCCTGCCTGCGCCTGCGCCTACCTTTCTTTCCCCAGCAGGCAGCCCCAATTCCGTACCTTGCACCTGCCTGCCTCCTCCCTTGCCTGTACTATGTACGAATGGCAAGCGCTGAAGTGAATGATTGTCCGTGATCGAGTAGGAGCCCCTCCGCACTGTGGAGCTGCTGTCAGGACCCTCCCTTCCTTCCTTCCTCGAGAAGTTGGCAGTGGACGTGGATGGTGAAGATGAAGGGAAGGTGGGGTGGACAGCCCACGGATGAGATAACTTCCAGGTTATGTTGGCACGGTTGGAAAGCACTGCTTGCTTGTGCCTTCTTCCACTTGTCCGCCTCGCGCCTTCCTTTACCATTTGCAAGGTAATATCCATAAGATACTAAAACTGCAGGCAGGTAGGTACTTGAGAGTATGTACTTTCCTCCCCGTCGTCTCCATGATCCATCTCGTCTCGTCTCGTCTCGTCTCGCCGCGTCTCGCTGGTGCTGTGCCTTGCTTCCTTCCCCCCGGAGACAACTCCGTTCTGTACCTGACTCTCCGAAGCCACGGCAGCCTCTCACGACAACTTTGTTTCTACCCCCATCCCCTGCTGCAAAGCCTTTGCGCAAAGGCCCCGTGTCGAATGTTTGCGCTTATTCGTACCAACGATGCATGCCTCATTACGAGACAGTGCCACAGGAGTCGTCGACTGGTTCCAACGGAAGAGTTGCCGCTGGGTCGACCGCCACCCGGTGCTCTGATTGGACTTGGGCTTGATGCTCCCTTCACCTCAATTCCGCTGCACTGTCGTTGGCGTTGATCCTATCCATTCAGCACATCCAATCCTGCCTGTCGTGTCACCCATCAGCACCCTAAACAGAGACAGCAGCAAGCATCATGCAGCCTTTTGCAGCAACCACAAAAGCCACAACCAGCAGCCGTCCCGTCAATCTCGTGTCAATCTCGTCGGACCCGGACTCCATCCCGACGACAAGTTTCCTCCTCTTTTCCCTCCCCAACGGCCATTGACCGAGCTGCATTTCCACCAAGACTCTGCCCAGAAGTATCCCGGCAATTATCGGACCGTACGAGCCCTGTTGACTCTGTCAGGTATCGCACGCCAAGCCGAGGAACTCTTGCTTTATTCGTACACGCACTCTGGGCCCCCATGCTCTGGATCAACCCGCCCTCAATTCCCGCTCCGGTCTCCTCTGCGCCTGGATCTGCATCTGGAGCCTCATCTGACACTGCTTTTCGCAATTCGGACCCTGGAAACCACTGAACGCGCTTAGGACTGGTGACGAACAAGGTTGGCACAGAGACTCAATCTCTCCTTGAGCATCTCGGACCTGTGCTTACCGCTGAGGGAGCACAAACCACGTACAAGACCCGCCGTCGCTTTGCTGCTGCCAGAGGCTCACTGACGCCCGTGACGTCCCATGATCCAACGGCCCTCTCCAATTACTTCGACCTACAGTCTTGCAATACGACAGACAAGGCGCTCGAGTCATCCAGCCGCGCCCATCTCGTGCCGTCGGCCGTCGTTGGTCTCTCGCTCCCGTAAATCGCCGATCGAGTAGATCTTTGTCTCTTTGGACCTTGTCAATGTCTCACGCCTCGGCCGGCAATGGAACCGTCACGGTTTCTCTGGCCGTCTCCAACTCAGCTATTTATCGCAATCCTGGGGCTGCATGACCAAAAAGCAAGCTGCCCGTGTGTACCCGTCAAGACACTGGCAAACTGTCTGGCTGCCCACGAGACCTTATTCAACAGGCCATGTCTTATCACATACTCCGTACCGAGTCTGGAGTAAGGTACTTACACTACAGTACGGAGAACGCTCCACTGTCCACCGAGGCAGAGAGTCCCTTGGCCACCTCCCACTTCGGCAACAGCCGTGCCTCATCTCTTCCTTCACCCGCTTTCCGAGCCGCCGAGAAAGACGTCTTGCTCGACTGCGAGGCATGTTACAGATAGAGTCCCACAAGCTGGAGGACGGGAATAAGCCGTGGAAAAATCACCTCCGCCGCTGGTCAGTCGGTCCTCTTCTCAACCTCCAGTCGCCATGTCGTTTTTCCCCCATGATTAAGGTCCGATATCGCGGGGCATGGCCCTTTACAACTGAACAATTTCTGCCCCCAAAGCATATTTGCATAGTCGCAACTTAATCACCGAGCCCCCCCGACAGACTACTGCAAGCTCCGGAGCTACCTGACTTTGGACGCCATCAGAGCAACCTCACCGTCCGACAAGTGAGAACAGCCAATCCGCAACCATGGAACGGATGGCGCTGCATTCTCCTATGCTCTGCCTGATTGGATGCTAGGCAAACCATTGGTCACTTCTCATGCGCTCTCGGCAAAGCGCTCACGTTGAGCGGCATGTGCGCCGAGCCAGTTTGCTTCAACTGGGGAGGGGTTACAGGGCCGTCGTCTTAATCATATTGCCCTTCAGATCCCGGTCATGTTCGGAGCAGGCGCTGGCGCTTGTTCTCGTCGCTGCTCAAGAGAGTGTGCGCCCCCACGCTCAGAACGCAAAAAGCATCGGTTCCAAACCTTCGTTTACGTTGCCAATTGACCCGATGAAGAGGACGTATCTCCCTCGAGCGCATGCGACTACCGAATGTCCCGTCTCTCCCATTTTCCCGAGCCTCGGGGCATCGCAACAAAGCACATCGAGTTAGTCTGATGCTCCTGTTACCCACACGCGCTCGGCCATCCTTCCACACTGCACATGGCGCTGCCCGCTGATCGTCCACTACGCGTTACCCTGCTTACGAATGCTGCAAGCCAGTCGGGGCCTCCTCATCAAGGGTCTCAACCCATGGACCGCATGGCATGGCCTGTCTTAGTCCACGATGGCTTCAATTGACAGGCCTTTCCCCATGCTCACCCGGGTCTTGACGGAGGGAAAAGCCACTGAGACGTACGCGTTGTATTACGGGTGCTAGATGCGTCCAATGCAACGGAACGGGCACCAGAAAGAAACAATACGATCATGACATTCCGACCCGATTTCCAGGTGCGATTTGCGTCGCACTCGTTCTCACGAATCGTCAGGGTAGGAGAGGCCCAAGAGCCTAAGCAGAAGGATTGTCTCTAACCTAGAAGAAGCTACCCGTAGCTCGACTTGCCGGCGGCCTAGCTGCACTACACACATATCATCATGATGGCCTTTCACGTATCCCTGTGTACTCTGCACACCTCGCCGCTCATCCAACAAGGCCATAGCAGAACCCACCAGCGTAACCAACCGCAAATTGGGGTCTCTTTGCTCCTGGAATTGATTATCGATGTTGTTGTTCCGTCAAGACATTACTCGTAAGCCTCCAGGCGCAATCGACGCGCGCCTCCAGCTTCAGAACCATGACCGAAACTCTATGTGAGCGCCACAGGCTGAGGCTGCCATCGCCCACCCTCCGTTGGCAGGAGTTGCATGCATGTCTCAGCCACTCGTCCCAACCCCGGACGACGAGGTACCTCGCCGTGCACTGTCTGTCCCCCGCCCGTGGAAATCTGACAGCGGCCTGTCGGTTTGCCTAAGACGGAAATCCAGACGTCGGGGCCCCTTGTCTACACTGAGGCTCATTCGAACTGTCTATGCCGGATAGTGGTGCACATCTCACGATGGTGACCATTGGTCTTTGGGCTGGATTGACGAGGTCAGTCCTCCCAGCGCAAGTTTGCCAGCACCGCCCGGCCCATGGTCACATATCACACACATGCGAATACGACCGTATAATTGGATGATGAAGAGAAAATTAGACAATGACGCTCATGAGCCCGACAGGAAAGGCGTTTTTCTCTCGCTAGAGAAAGCACCATAATTGTCGGTCACCCTGAGAGGCGATGCTCTTGACACCGATTTATTGGGTTGAAACGGGAAACGCTACGACGCACCGTCTCGTCAACGTGCGACTGGAGAAGCAACAAAGGATACCGATGAATGCGTATTGTGACGCCCGAGCGCGAGGCTTGGGCCGTTGTCGGATCTGGCTACTTCCCGTCTCTTTTTTGACTTTGCGAGACGGTGCGTGCCGTCGACGGCTGGTCTCCACCAACATTGGATCATCATCAGTGCGCAATCGACTCCAATCTACAACTTCCCGTCCGTCCACAACAAATCCGATGGATGGATCATGGCTGTTTGTTTGGTGCTGGTTCGAGGTCAATCTCGATGCTGCGTCTTTTCCCCTCTCCTGGTGGTCCCCTAGACCATAGAATTTCAAGGCTCAACTGCAGGGCCCGCGAATGTGCAGGCGGTGCGGCGACGGCGGCGAGGGGCTACTACTGTGCGGTGCTTTGCAGCGCTGCAGCCCGCGTTGCTTTCTGTCGGTCATAGTGAATCTGAGAGCCATAGTTGGGCTCCTGCAATCAACCTTGGTTGGCCAATTCCACGCAGAGACGGAAAATAGAGCTGGAGGAACCCCCATTGTAACCTCAGTCGGGCTCACAGCGGAACCGCACTCTTCTCACCTTTGGCGTCTTCACTTGGCTCAACCCTAGATCCATGGTCCAATAACGCAATCCCTGACCACGCCTGTCAGGGTGAAGAAGAGGCTAAGCCAAACAGCTGTTAGCGGGGGGAAAGAGACACTCAGGAGGTACTTTGGGGTACTTTGAATCGCACCCCAACACTTCGGCGCAACCCTCTACTCATTGGTGCGCATTCGACTCGTCTGCGATTCACCTTCCTTGCCCTTGGCGGCTTTGGTTGCTAGACTTAGAATGTGGGGTCTCGTTCCCATTTCTTGTCCGGCAGGCATCTTGATCGTGGTTCGTCGCTCGTCTTCTGAGCGTCCCCATCCTCAACCGAAAGGGGTCCTCTTGGAGGGCCTGAGACCCTCCATACCGCTGCAGAGCCCGCTGCAGACTCGGGGATTTTCGCAGGGAATGAAGAGGTGGATGATTCATCAAATATTGCCAACTTCGCATCCATCGGCGGCCGTCTTGTTCTCTTGACTGTCTTCATTGCCACTGCAGTTGGGGGCCAAGGCTACGAGCAAGAACGAGCTCTTGGTCTCGTCATTCCACTTCACCATCGCTCACTGCACCTGTTAATCTCCACACGAGTCGTGAAGATCTTCAGCAACAGGATTTTCGTGCAGGCTTGATGCCTGTTTGGCTCAAGGGTTCGGTCCTCTGATGTACATCTCGGCCGACCACCGCGTCAGCTTCATTGCCCATCATTATTCTCGTGGGTTCGGTATCTCCTACGTAATAAACCATCGCCTCCGTGTTTAGAGACAATGGGAAAATCCTCGCTCCCTTAATTGGAGAGCTCATGCTTCACAGTTCGGTTGCTACATCACACCGCTAAATGGGCGCGTACCATGTTCCTGGGCAGGCGCCTTTGTCAAGGCAGACAAATGTCATTCTAGCGGCGACACCGTCCGATCTACCCCCGTTAGAACACGCGAGCTGCCGTTGAGACCGAGATCGAAACAAACCTTGAACCAGCTCCAAACGCACGGAGTAGCAAGCTTCTTTAGGTGGACACCAGCCACCTTTCAGCCAGCGTCGACCCATGGATTGCCTGGTATCGTTTACTCACCTTACTTGCCACAAGTGTCATGACGACGGATTGGGCGATCGGCTACGTTGACTGAGGCGATGCTAGTTCTGGCAAGGCGTCAAGCAGAGAGATAGTCAGTGCCTCTCCATCGCCTCGGACAGTCTATTTGCAGCACAGACCCGCGCCATCACGAGCTCCGCTGTGGGAGCGGCACGCAAGGCTCACGGGGGCAGGGATTGGGCTGTCAATCAGCTGGGTCACTAGAAGAAGTGATTCATGCCGAGTTGGCCAACCACCGCCGCCAGAGCTTCGTCTGTGAATCTCTCAGGTTCAACAGCCTCGCTGGATCGACGACTAGCGTACGGAGGGGCAGGGCACAGGCATCGAGCGGTGTTCACCTCTTCTTGCCATTTGAAATGTCGGGACCTCACGAAGCAGGAGTGTCCCGGCGGGAAAAGTCGGTGTCTGCTGTCTGAACCCAAGAACCCGAACACGTTGGTTTCGCAGCAAGGAAGAAGCCAATTCCAGATTCTTGGGGGAAAGGACACCCTTGACAGCGCCTAACCACCGCTGCGCCCCGCTATCTTCAACAACCACACTCCACGTAATGTCGATGGCGGAGACAGTCAACAGACAGACACAGCCCGCGGTGACATATTCTCATGGCTCCAGAACAGGCTTTTTCTTTTTGCTTGTCCTCTTCCTCTCAGCTGGTTCGGGTCTTGGAGGGCCCTCAGTTTGCTTCTTCCCAGGTTCTTGTCACGTCTGGGTCAGAGAATGCCACAAGGAGTACCTGTTAGCCGCCAGCCATGTCTAAGTCACCTCTAGCTCGTCAATGAAGGTGGTGCCCGAGGAACTAGCTGCTCATTAGCTCCCAGAGCACCCAAACTTGCTTCGGAAGCTACCTCACCGCGTTGCTCCCAACATCGCATCCAGCCCCGACATGATCTTAAGGACATGTGCACGAAAACTTTACGGATAATGGCCGAGAGTCTGCCCACCAGTCGCTGCTGCTCGACATGATGCTGTCTGGCCCATCCAAATCACGCAGCATCATGCGGCAGATCTCCCGCAGTCTACAGGATCTAATCTCGATCACCGACACTCGGGGGTCCACTGCCATCTGGCTCACTTCTCCGCCCCCAGGAACAGGTATTCACCTGGCTGGTGCCCAACGACTGGCCATATCAACAGTTACAATCAGGGCGGTGGGAGTTCACATGCATGGCTACCTTATTTTACTTACTTGAGTGCGGCGTTTGCAAGCCTTGCGTGTGTCACGTCGCTAGGAGACAGCTACTCGACCTGACCAACTGAAACGGACAATCGACTGGCTTGCAGCGGCCGCCAAACGGCGGCTGACTAGCACGAGCACCTCACCACCAAACGCACCCTCCTCTCCATACAACTGGAATTCCAGATGCCCATCTGTTGACCGCACATGTGGAACCGAACTTAATCAGGCGTCAGCGACGCGTCCCTGGACTGGCCCAGAACGAGGTACGGTTGCAAGCAACCCTCCGTCTGAAATATGTGCATGATGATGGATGTGCCGGGCTCTACGCATGAAAGTCGGATGGCGCATCGCTTGCGCCTCGCGAGCCAACTGAGATGCTAGAAGGTCAGCATGGTGTCACAAGCCCGTATGCACCCCTTTCCCTGAACGCTCCTCGTTCCACCGACCCTGCAGCTTTCCATTCAAACACACCGAGACTGTGCGACTGTCTGCTGCTTCTTTCGACGGGGTCCGCAGCAGTCGATGCGGTGATGGCCCGTCAGCTTGTCTTCCTATGAGAACGGCACAGCGAATGACCCAAGAATCTGATTCGACCAGAGACAGCGGGCTCAGAGAGAGACAGCCTTCTCGGGTGACACAAAAGCTGTAGTTCGGAGGTTATCAAGTGCGACTTGTCAGATCTCAAACCTGGTCTCTGCTTACGAGACTCCCTTATCATGGCCGTATCGAGTAATCATCAACTTCCGAGGCCGCCGAGAACTCCCGGCGGGGTGCAGCAACCAACTTCAACGCAAAGTCGGTTTTCTCTATCCAATCTGATGGTGGCGCATTCCTGCCCCGAATCAGCTCAGTCATCCGTCCACTTGACCTGGCAGGTGATCCATCGCCGCGACGCCTTGACGACATTGCCTACCCCTGATTTGTGGGTTACACCATCTAATCGCCAATGTCTCTCTCTTCCTCTTCGTATTGGTGTCCTCATGTGAAGCTATCAAACTCGGTACCAAATGTTGCCTCGTGAATCCAGGCTGCGACCGCGTCCGTCACGCACCTCGTTTCCGTCTGTGAGACTCGACACCACCAGGCCCGTCACCCAAAGCCCGGCAACGAGGCAGCCCTAAGGCAATGAGTTACTGCAGCCCTGAGACGCCGTGCACAACAGATACCACGTCTTGTACTCCGTCGTCCCCGGCCGGCTGTGCGAGGTCATTGCGACATACTTTGTGGGTGGCGTTGGAAGGCTTGCTTTGCAGAGAAGGCTAGTTGGCCGACTTCATCTCCCGGGCGGGCATCATACATCGGACGCCGATTCCGTGATACTCCGGACCGCCGTCATGAGGCATCGACGGACGAACTTTTGCCTTGTTCCTTTTTCCCCCTTCGCTCTTCTTCCTTCCCAGGCTACATGCACAGTAGCGTACGACCCCAGACCCTGCTGGGCGGCGCAAACGCACGCCCCCTGCGTCCTTGTTTCTCTGACGCAACTAATCATTTCTTATTCCAGTTTCTTCTCGTCCAGCTTTGACGGTCTCAGCATCATGCGCGGTAAACCAAATTGAACTGCTTCTTTTTTTTTTTTCGACGTCTTCCGCCCCGCGGGCCTACTTGCCTTTGCGAACGCACGGCCGGGGTAGGCATTCATGGAGATCCTGAGGGAGGAGATGACGGGGAAGTGGCGTCGGCGTGCAGAAGCTTCATGTCGCCAGCCGTCTTGTCGCGACCTCGCGAGGAGCTGACTTGTGTGTGCCTGCCTCACCGGTTTTCCAGGTCGGGGGAGGCTTGCATCTGAAGGCGCCTGTGAGGCGCTGGGAGCTGGTATGCAGTGTCTCGGACTTATGGCTGGGACTTCTTTTGCTGGAAGAATGCAGCGAGACCAGACCAGACCGGCCGGCCTGGACCCCACACCCAAGAGGATGAATAGCGTCGTTTCTTGTGACCTTTGGTTCTGCGGGGTCAATGGTATCATGAGGCGGGGGGCGATGCCGAAGCAGCAGCAGAACAAGTTCACCTCAGCCTTTCTGGCGTGATATCTTTGACACTTGCGACGGGGCTGAGGTCTTTAGTTTCGAGATGTGTTCTAGACTTGATCTGGGAGGTGTTCGTCGACGTCCTTGGGAATCCCTGGTTCATGGCCGCGGGAAATCAAATGCCTTCCATCGTCACTGGGCCTTGGCAGTTCGTCCGTCCGCGCAGCCCGGGAAGATGGACGGAAGGGATGGAGAGGATTTCCCAGCCCAGCCTCTGCGGGAAGGAACAGACGGCGTTTAGGCTTTTGGTGGGCTGGATGGGGATGGATGGGGATGGATGGGGATGGATGGGGATGGATGGGGATGGATGGGGATGGATGGGGATGGATGGGGATGGATGGGGATGGATGGGGATGGATGGGGATGGATGGGGATGGATGGGGGGAGACTGAGAAAGAGAGGCTTAGGCTGCGGTCTGAGCTTCTTTTCCCTTACAGAAACGGGCTGTTTTGCGGCGTCCAGTCTGCCGGGTTGATCCTCTTGTCGAAACAAACGAACGGTGGCGTGAGCTGAACCGAGCTTCTTTCCCTCTGGGCTGGGCGCCGTTTTGCTTTTCCTTCTTCTTACAAATTGTTTGCCGTCCGGGGTGATGGCTGCTTGCTTTTGCAGTCCGCCCAGGCCTTTTTGCCTTTGGGTCCTGTTTCTGGGACTGCAGCAACTTCTTCCCATGTCTTCAGGGCCGCAGCATCTCGTCAGGGTAGGGAAGTTTAAGTCCGTGAGGTCAGTCATGATGTGCTTCGGCTGTAGCCGCATGCTGCATGCCTCCGCACCACCATCTTGTTTTCCTTTTTGCCTTCCGACACCAGTTGTGTTGGGGGGAAGTTTGGGTTCAGCTGATGTTATCGGCCGGCGTATGCTAGTCATCGAGACGGACAGACGTCATTGCTTTTTTGGAATTGAGGGAAAGAACGGGAGGCAAGGTGATGCCTGGGCAAGCGCCCGCTTCGCGGAGTAGTCGGGGAGCAGTCGGGGTTCTTAGGTGGAATGGGGGGTGTAGGATGTCAGCAGCGATGGAGGGGACCGGCGCCAGGCTAGGCAAGTGCGCTCGGTTTTGGGCTGTTTGACGGCGGCCGACGGGATGGAGGGCACGGTTGTGAGAGACGGCTTGGGGGGATTTTGGCGTTGGACACGTGTGGGATGTCTGTGCGATGATGGACGATCTGGACTGTGGCAACTGGAGGTCTTGTTGGACAGGTGGCACGTGAAGAAGAAGAAGCAGTGTTTAATAAGGCTTTGGGGATGTTTACTCGAGGGTTGAATAGATGGAAGGTTCCGTGTGATGATATCTAAAGGGCATTGACACAGACACTGTCAATCAGCCGTGAGGTTCTGTCAAGGGGCCTTGAAGTGTTCATTAGAGTCCATGCCAGAATCAAAAGACATCTAATTAGCAGTGTCAGTTAGTTATCCGGACAGTGTTATTCCTCCATAGTTTCAATTAGAATACACCCCATGCTTGGATCGGGACGATAGCAATAGAAACATAAAAGGGGCAGTTATAGTAATGATGACGATGAATATTGATTATAGACGACAACGAATTAATAGTAACGAAGGCGTGTGTGGGGGACTGCTTGGCTAGCAAAACTCACATTGCATATCACGGTACGAATAACCTTGACATTATCCATGAACATTGGTGGCCTGTCGAAGCCAAGGTAGGAATGTGAATAATGGTTCTTTGAATCTTTTGTTAGATATTTGGGAGTCCAGGACGTTATTGTGTTTCTACTTGTGTACGCAGTAACTTGAGAAAAGATTAGTGTCATTAGAAGGATAGTACCGTCTTACCCTCCTTCTTCATAAAGTCTGCCAAACAAAGTGGGCTTGCCATATCAGGGTCCTTTTGCTCCCAGATAATCTCCAATAGTCGCTGAGTGTCTCGAACGCTTTGCGTTGCATACATCAACGACAGCTCCTCTAGCCGTCTGCTGATGAATTTCCTATGCTCTGTAGATTTGGCACATGATCCAAAGATGGCCAGTGGCCAGCACATACTGGTCGAGATGGGAGAGTCAGTTGGGACCATCTTCAGAAAACGGATAAAATCGTCCAGAGTCTTCTCCGTCAAGCTCAGGTCAGACCCCTGGCTTGCCAGACAGCCTGTATCACTGTCCAGGGCAGACTCCAAGTACACCAGCAAGGTCTGTTGACACAGTTGTCCACATAACCTGTATACCTCGTCATCCGAGCGAGGCTGCCACGACAGTATGATTGAACGTAGCCTCCAGCACTCGATCACGGCTTCGCCCAAACCTATCCCTCGCCGAACTTCGTCTCGTGTTCTTCGAGCCACCACCGACACCATAGGAACGAGGCCAAAAAGTTCGTGCACACAGCCAGACGTAAAACGACTTTCTGGCTCGGCTCTGGACGTAGGGAAAAGCTGCGCAATGTCTTCCTGCACCCACAGGTCTGATTCCTGTCCCATACTGATGTGGGCAAGAGTCATGATGTAGGCATATCTTTCTCTGAGGAAAGCTCGAGTCTCAGGCCCGAGTTGAGAGTTGGATAGACTTGATGCCTTGTGAAGAAGTACGCGAACGGCTTTCAGATGAGACAAGGCTTGAGCTCCTGCGTTGAGTCTGAATGTCTAGAAGAGGATCAGTCTACGTCTTGCTCAAAACCGATCACTGCTTTAGTATAGATGAAGGAAAACTTAGAGACGATAGTCATAGACATGGCAGTCTTAGAAGTCATGGATAAACTAGGTTGAAAAACGCTCGAACGTACCTCTGTAGCACATAGAATGATGGCGGTCACCAACAGCGGCACAAGAGGCTCTTTGTCCCCCTGAGCCATCAAAGTCAGCCCGCATTTCTGGCCCTGGATCGCCTGGCCGTAATGTACCCATGTCAATTGGTCAACTGGAAGTCCAGCGAGATCTGCTTGGTGAACACCACTCAGTGCCAGCAAGGCATGCAGAATTAGATCGTTCGACATGGCCATGGGTACGAGCTCTGCCAGAAATGGCTTCCTGTTGCTTTGGCAAACGGCCATGACTTTGTTCGTGCGGTGGACATAATAATGAAAAAGATTGCGAGACTCCTGGGATATCATAGGTCCCCTTGCTGAAAGGAGGTCAAGATCAATGGATCTTTGGAGGGTGCCAAAAGTTTCATCAAGAGACCTTTGTTGGTTCCCTTCATCCTGCTTGGACCCGGCGGAGGCGATGAGATTTGATCCTTCGGTCCGCGAATCTGCGATCGCAAGGTTTGTTCTGGATGGCCTGGAGAGCCTGCGTGTGGGATTTGTTCCCCGCAAGAGCTGGGCGTGCTCCTTGTTGCCAGCTTCAGGCCATGTGCATAGGATAGCATTGCGCGAGCAATTGGAGCAGTGAGGCTTCTCTTCGCTGCACTTCTTACGACGTAACCTACAGCCAATACAGCCGGTTACTGATCGCCTGCCCTTGGGATTCGGCGTCGGTTGTTGTAGCATTGCAGATTTGGTCGGTTGATCGTGGTCACCACCGTCAGATGGTGTTATCGTTGAGTTTCTGGGGAATATGTGGGGTGCATATCAAAGAGGTTATCGCCAGCTTCCCGGTAATCTTCGAGCGATAACGAGTGAGCATCTTCGGGGTTGGTGTTGACCGGACCCACAGAGATAAGAGGCTTCTTGGAGATTGATACCAAGCCAAACCCCGGTATCTCCAGCTTTCTCACAAAATGGATGGTAAGGTTTGATACACAGGTGGTCTAATTTGCTACTACTCTGGACTTGGTTCCTCATGACAAACGAAACTCTTGATCTTGATACAATACTCTGACCAGAAAAAACATCTGGCACCTTGTTGCGCAGAGACCAAGTGACATGATCACCCCTCCCTCTTCAATTTCGTAACTCAGTGTGCCGTGTCCGAATTCCACCAATATTCATGAACCGCAGGATTACTGACCCACTTGCACTTGAAAGCCTGCTAGAACGGAAACTTGCTCGGCAGTTGTCTGTCTTCACACATTCCGCTTTTATGTTGCTTCTTATGGAGGTCATCTAGGTATGGTAGAAGGACATCGGCATAAAGGTGGCGACCCTTGTGGCTGCATGATGAGCATCACAGGTCAGCTGTTAGTTACATGTAGCAAGTGATATGGAGGATGGTGTACTTACAGGGCCATTTCATCATCCCAGCTACGGACGAAAGACGCCAAACGCCCCGGAACACCTGGCTCCTGGACGACTCCGACAAGAGGCTCAATGTACGTGTGAACCATCCACACAACTGCACCAGACCGTGGGAGCCGTCGCAAAGTTTGACGCTCCTGGCGGAACCACAACTGGGAAATGTTCTTGACTGGACTCGGCGGTTTCCACTTGCCATAGCTGGAAGTGCTGATTCCGGGACCGCGGAGTTCTGGATCCCAGTCGTCCTCCGGTCCCATAGTTAGAGCAGGCCAGTGATATTCGTCTGTTGAGAGTAAGAGACGGCAAGTAAGTACATTGTCAAAGCAGCAGAAGTAGATGCAGAGTTGGGAGCAGACTCACCATGTATCGAGATAGAAGTGGCTGGTGCAAGTCAGTACCTATGTAACACAAATCAGAAGGGGTGATCTTACTGTTCCGTTGGATTGGACTCTCAAACTTGAGCTTGGAGAGGAAACTAAACGAATCTGTGAGATTTTGCGATGTGTAGGCTGCCGTGAAAGGACTTACTGATCAAGTGGCCGCTGGAGCTGCTCCTTGTAATGCGGGACATGGCCCGAGAAGTGAAGATCTGCTAGTGTTTTGCCAACTTGCATGATGTCAGCAAAGTCTGATTGAGGGTCATGACTTCAAAGAGTCTTACTCTTGTCCTTGATTCTCTGCCCCCCTTTTCGAAATATCTATTAGCCACAGCCTTGAGATGGCATCAAGGTGGTGACTAACCTCCGATCCCAAGCATTATGGCAGCAAGCTGATAATAGCCATCGCTACCCTTGACCAGGATGTTGATGTCGGCTGGTTGGATGAGGCCAGCAACCTGGTGTTGTTAGTTAGCTCGCGAGCGCTATGGAATAGGAAAAGGGGCAATGTACTGTCAAAGGGTCATGTTTGCTCAAGTCGTAGGCGGCCCTCGTAGCTGGCATCTCAATTTTGGCGATGAAACCCAGTCCATACCAGCCTTGCGTATTATCTTCAGCGCGCGTAATTCGGTACACTGAGGGATACCGTCGAGAGAGAAACTCAGCCAGATCTTGGCAAAGCTCCCATGCTGCATCGCGTGCGACAGGCATGGTTTGAACGATTTTGTCTCCACGATCCGCCAGACGACGGACCTTCATTTGGAAGTACCGTGGCCATTCATTGTCCAGCTAAGAAAGAGAGGTTAATGGGTATCAATCAACCAATCCACCGGAGGCACTTACAAGAACCCAAGAATCTTTGTCCAGTTTTCGAACATCCACTGTACTGGAGGAGGGATCAATGAGCCTTATATTATATCACATAGAGGCATAACTTTATACAACGTACTGTCTCAAGTAGGAGTAACGGAACGCCCGAAACTTTGGTGGCATGGTCGTTGCCATGTCAAATGCGTGGTCGGGGGATGGTTCTGCATACACCAGAGGTTCTTTAAGACGGTCAGCACTGGACTTGAACTGATTGCCAAACAAATAGAAGGGCAAAGTGAAAGAGTCGCTACTTTGATCGGTAGGCACAGCAGCCGGCGTCTGTCCGACGCGTCGCCTCTGCCATCGTAGCAACGCCACGAGGACGCATGCGAAGAATAACAGAGACCAAATAAAAACCATGTCGAAGGTAATAGTGGCTTCAAGGGTAGAACTCAGACTTGAAGCGTACCAAATAGAACAAGAATTATGGTCATCGCCACTCAATACTTATTCATATCTTTCGAGCTCTCAGTCGCCCAGGGCAATTAATACATGCCAGTGAACTAGCGTGAACCGGCGGATGCTCACTGATTTCCGCGCCTAACAGTGAAGGGGCAGAGTTCCAGCTGGGTGGGAATACTGCATCGATCAAATCCCTCTTGTTCATTTGTCTATGGGTGACCCGATTTGGTAGGTATGTCATCTTTGTGACGGGGGATCCTAGCGGACATATCGCGGGGTTGCAAGCACGCACCCCGCAAGTCCCGCATTTCAGCAGACAAAGATAAGCGCGCCTTGTTTATTGTTCAGATCCGTGACAGCGAATTGTCATTATTGGTGACGCATACCAAGTTGGAGATAAGCGCGCCTTAGCCAGAATCCGACCACTACGGACAATTTGAGTTACAACCTCGAGATAAGCGCGCCTTAAGGAGTCATGTTAGCATCAAGCTGAAGTGGGCTTTGCAAGCTAGTAGGGCTTAGATTCTGCCGGTTCTGATAGCAGTAAGCCATTGAACACCAGTGATCTAATAATGTAGGAGTTCGTCGCCTCATCCGTCGCAGTATATCACATCGATGCTGTCCCCAGAACTGGATGAACTAAAGACTCAGCCGTCCAAGATCACATCATACTCGCAAAACTTCAACCTGATTCGTAACTCTCAACATTATGGATGACGAAAAGAAGGGAGCAAACGCTCCGGACCTTCATGACTCTAGCTCTGTGAGCTTCCTCATCTAGCTCTTCGTGCAGCATACGAAAGCTGACCGATGGTGATAGTCGCTGAACGAACGAGGCCAGATTTCTGCCATTCAGCTTTCCAAATATGGAGTTCATAGAGGGTTGCAGTCGCATCACATCCAATTACTGGCAATCTCTGGGGTCATTGGAACAGGTGAGTTGACATAAGAATTCAACCAACCAGGGCACAGGTGTCATGGTCAAAAAGTGAATCCGCGCAATGACTGACAATCCAAGGTCTTTTCGTTGGCACATCGGGCGTGCTTAGCAGTGCTGGACCCGCTGGCCTTCTTATCGGATACTCCATTTGGTGAGAAAATCGCATAGCATAGGCCCTTCACCCATGGCCTGACTTCTGATAGGTGCATTTTTCTTCTTTGCGTTGCTCACGCCATGGGAGAAATGTCGGCATTTTTACCTGTCCCAGGCTCATTCGTCACACGTAAGTGATATGCTGTTATCCACACTGACCGTACGGAATAACTCAACATCTTAGACATTGGACGGTTCATTGATGAGAGTGCCGGTGTGGCCATGGGATGGGTGTACGCGTACAGGTAATGGTTCCGTTGTGAGGCCGCATTCAGCATGCTAACTCTACCCGAATTCAGCATGTGAGTAATCTAAGCACACCAAGCAGAACTTGATAACATGACCTTAACATGACTTCTTTTCTCAGGATGTAAGTTCTGGACTGAGTAAGCGCGGGGATCTTTGAGCTGATAATTTTCCCCGCAGGATTTTCACCGCCGCCGATTGCACTGCCTTGGCTGGCCTTTGGTCTTCCTGGTTCCCGGATATCAATCCCGGCGTCTGGGTAGCCTGCACATTAGGAGTTGTTTTCGTTCTCAACTGCCTTGCGGTCAAGTACTTTGGTGAGATAGAGTTCTATGCTTCAATCTTCAAGATCTTCCTGATCTTTGGTTTTTTGCTGTTCACCTTCGTCGTTGTCCTCGGCGGCAATCCCAAACACGACCGCATCGGCTTCAGATACTGGAGAGACCCTGGGGCTTTCAACGAGACATACACAACGGGAACCACAGGCCGATTCTTATCCATCTGGGGGGTCTTCAACACGGCGGCCTTTGCCATCGGCGGCCCTGACTTCATTGCCAACTGCGCATCGGAGGCCGTCAACCCGCGCCGCAATATCCCCAAGCTGTCAGGCGCGTTATCTATCGGTTGATCTTCTTCTTTATTGCCTCAGTCTTCGCAGTTGGGCTGCTGGTACCGTACAATGATCCCACCATGTGTAAGTTCTAACTCGACGATGTCCCCACAATGCTGACACTGATCTCAGTCACGGCCATCGCAAGTGGCAATGGAGTTGCCAAATCGCCTTTCATTATTGCAATGAACAGACTTGAAATATCCTTCCTTCCTAATCTTTGTAATGCACTTGTGTAAGAACAGTTTGCACCTTCGAGGATAGCATCGCTAACGTCTTATTCTTAGTATCATATCTGCTTAGAGTTGTACAAACTGTCTCCTTTTCCAGGCTTCACGAACCGTATTTGGTCTCGCCAAACATGGAAGAGCACCCAAAATCTTTGCCAAAACAACAAAGACAGGAGTTCCCATTCCGGCATTAATTCTGTCTACCGCCGTTGCTTCTCTTGCCTTCATGACTTGCAATACCGCTTCTGCTGTCGTTCTAAATTGGTTTATCAATCTGGGATCCACGGCTATCATGATTGCCTACATTCTTATGATGGTGAGCCTCGTATGCACTGGATTGATGCTTACTATGAAACGCTAATTCGTGCAGGTGGCAAATTTTCAGTTTCATAAAGGCCTCATGGCGCAGGGAATCGATGCCACAAGTCTTGCTTTTAGAAGCAAGTTAACACGTGAGTACAATGTCCTGGACCTTTCAAACATGACACTGATAGTTTTCAAGCCTACTCCAACTACTTCGCTATCTTCTGGGTCGGCATTATCCTCCTCACGAATGGCTATGGCAAGTCGAGACCCGACGACCTCTAGGAGCGCATTGCTGATACGACACTAGGAGTTTTCATCAAGGGCCATTGGAGTTTCTCTGGGTTTTTTACGGCGTACTTTACGCTTGTGTTTTTCCGTATGCTTTCCACTCAGACTGGTCATGGACTCATGTTTCAGTCTTCGGTATTTCAGTAGGAACGGAGACTGACGCTCTTAGTGATCATATTCGTTGGTTGGAAAATAGTAAAGCGCACGCCAATCGTCAAGCCCGAGGACATGGACTTCAGGACTGGACTAGCTGAAGTTGAAGCGCACGAGGCTGCTTTGGTTATCAAGCCCCCGGCGACGCGTTATGAGAGGTAAGCTTGTTCAAATCACACGTATCCCGACCGCAGCTAACAGGCTAAATTTATGGATTGGTTATGGTGAGAGCGGATAGGGGATAGGGATGTGCTGCACTCCATTAGGCCTGTACACCTGAGCACATAGCGCACTTGAATGCAACTTTGAACGTCGGTGTATGTATTCGTGCTATGCATCGTTTTGTGCTGACTGCAACCTCGGAGAGTGGCATTTGCAACGAAATGAAGATCGTCTTTTTTCACCCAAGGTAGTGACAAGCAATGATCGTCGAATTGAATCGCCGACCATTCCGGCCAAGGTTATGGGAGAAAGGGGATTAGCACCGTCTTGGACTGCCCAGAGAAGTTCCGGTGAGTCTTATCCCCTAGCAAGTTGGAATGCAAAAGCAGGAATACTAGGTGGCCCTGCTGCAGCCCAACGGGAATCGGAGATCCTTTCGCAAGCATCGAGTTTGGACCGCGTGCACTGTCTTCACAGCGTTTTGTCGGGGGTTTTAGAAGGGGGGGCTAGTCCGATCTTAATGGTCAACTATCATCCTTTAGGACATCGAATGCGTTGTCTTGCCGCCTGAAGAAGTGTGCCTTGGGCCCTCTGGGAGTAGTCTGCTTCTGTCAGGTTTACAATTTTGACGCAAGTCAATGACTCTCACCCAGCTGCAACCTCTTAGCTGCATCCACTGCGGCCGTGGGGCAGACGTCTCAATGGCACCTTCGGCAGGGCTATTTATGCGCCTGGCTGAGCAAACTGCAGACAGTGTGTTGGTTGGCAGTGACAATTGGCACACAGGCCCTACAGTGGCACGAAATCCCAGCCGCTTTCTCGCCTCTCATTCGCTCTGAAGCAGCGGTGATGTGTCTCTTGCAGGCATAACATCCGTCGGCGAACATGCCTACTCATTGGCCAGAGTTCGGGTGAGGGGTCGGCCCACCCTGCATTTAAATACATCCCGCGTTCCAGGACACCGTTTTGGCTCGCGCTGGAACCATCTCGCGCTGACCCAGCTTGTCGGTTCAGCCTCATACCACATGGACGACCTCAGCATGGAGGACGTCGACAACTTCGATGTCGCACATGCGGTGGAACATGCCACTTGGCCTAATAACGTGCCCGATCGCGAGGTCGTCATCGAGGCTGACGATCAGGTGATCTTTCATTCTTCTCGTTTACAATTGAGAAGCCTAACCTTTTGATAGGATAACGACTCAGCCATTGGAATTGTCAGTGCCTGCCTCCAATATTTGATGTGATCTTTCGCCATGTGTTCAATCTACCAGCGGAGCTGACTCCGATATCTTGTCCAGCAAACCCTTGCTTCATCAAGAGGGAGTCTTGCAAGTTCTATCATGGACTATCGCGTTGAAAATGGTAGAACTTATCACAGATATAAGGATGGAAGTGAGTATTGTGAAGCAAGGGGAACCGTGCTTCGCCGGGAGATCTAGGCTGAATGAGAATTTCAGAATACAACATTCCCAATGATGAGAAGGAAATTGAGAGACTTGGTGAGTTCCTTTCAATAGTTCAGTTGGTTCACTTATTCTATCAGTGACATGTCTTCCATCATCTTCAGTCATCGGGACTCTGCTCTTATGACCCCTCTATCTGCCCTGACCACCCAATACCTGCACCGTCGCCTTCACCCACTCCAGTGAAGGCCTTTCAACAACCATGCCTTTTGAATCATACACATGTAGGCGGGAGCCAACGCGATCTTTCCCCATCAAGATTCACGTGTCTAATATGCGAGCCAGATTTGCAACATACTCTATTCCTACTCACTTTCAGCGACAAGCTCGGAATGGCCCCTCCCTGCGATAAGGGAGCTAGCGCTGGCCACGTACTCGATATCGGGACTGGGACTGGGATCTGGGCGATAGATTTTGGAGACGAGCACCCAGAAGCAGAGGTTTGTTGTGATCCTCGCAACCCTAATGTTATGCTTATGCGTTGCAGGTTCGTGGGATAGACCTTTCTCCGGTGCAGCCAGATTTGTATAGCCTTGCCCAGCCGCTTCTTATGACCAAACATTGATGCTGATATTCTAGCTTGCCACCAAACGTGCGGTTCGAGATAGCAGACTTTGAGGAGCCATGGCCTTTCGGTCGACATTTTGACTACATCCATAGTCGAATGATGAACTCATCTGTTGGTGACTGGAATGAGTATATTCGAAAATGCTACGAGTAGGTCAACTGCGTCTTCGATGCGAGATCATGCGACCATGCCTAATTTTGTCTCAAGCAATCTCAATCCTGGCGGGTGGCTGGAATTAGTCGAGGTTGATATTACCCCATTATCCGACGATGGCACTTTACGACCAGAGCACTCAGTCTCGAGAACGGCACGATTACTACAGCAGGCGTCAACACTATACGGACGGCCATACCAGGACGTCAAGGAATTGAAATCAATCATGATGGAGGCTGGATTCACTGATGTCACCCTCCTGCATTTCAAGTGGCCTACGAATACATGGCCGAGAGAAATACGACATAAAGAACTGGGGGTCTGGCATAACGAAAACCTGGTCAGAGGATGGGAAGGAATATGTATGGCCCTGCTGACAAGAATGCTCGGCTGGACAAGGGAGAATGTCCTTGCTTTGATGGAAGAGAATCTGAAAGAGTTCTCTGACAGGAATATCCATGCGTATTTCTCAATGTAAGTGGACAAAGCCTGAAGAGCAGTTGCAACTGATGTCTTGCGAGCTAACGAGATCTTTTCAGTTGGTCTATTTACGGAAAACGGCCTGTACAAGCAGGAGGAGTTTCTTCGGGGAGCATTTGAGCGGTCAGACTTGACTTGCAATGGAAGGGATTTGCACACTGTGAAAGCGCGCTGTAGCTTGGGATCTGGCCATATTCACTTGATCAATTTTAAGAAGCGAAGACCTTGTGTCGCGAGGCAAGAACTCAGCCCAATGACTCAACAAGTCCTTTCATCGCCGTACGGTACATACAAGCTGTGAAGGAGAAGTGCAGTCTGTACTTTACACCATACAGACATACTAGCTATTTTGGTAAAACTGAGGTAGATTATTGATTTGCCTCCATGCTCTGAGCTGCCGTCCGGACCCTGTCACCTCGGTTTGACGCGGTGTGGAGAGTGACATGCTCAGGTTGGAGACAGACCGGCGTGCCCTATTCCCGGCGGAAGCCGGATCTCGGCGGCACCTCCACCCATTTCTTCTTTCGAGTCAGGCCTCACACCATAATCCCTTCACCATTCTTCAGTAGAAGGGGAAATAGGAAGCTATGCCAGCACCTAGATCTGAGACCACGTGCTATCAATGTCGAGCTAGAAAGGTAAGCCTCCCAAGCATGTACGTTTACTCGGTGACTAAATCGCCAGTCAGGTCAGATGCCAGGGCTGGCCGAATGGCTGTACAGCCTGCAAACGCCTCGGTTACCGGTGTTCCTTTGAAGCAACTCCCTTGACCTCGGACACGACACCGACGCAATTAGAGCGTCGACGCGGCGAGCGGGCTTGTAGTGAATGTCGCACGCAGAAAATCAAGTGTTCAGGCGAAAGCCCAACTTGCGCCGGCTGTCGGCGGCGGGGTCGAGACTTTGAATATCCAGAAGCAAAACGACGCAGATCCCAAACTCAGACCAAACAATCATTGGGAACGTTCGCCGTTCATGATGAATCCGAGAAAGCCGATGGTTCCAGCGTTTCAGACCCCACCGTGTCTTTGAGTGCTGCAGAGTCAAGTCTTGTCAATCTCGAGCAACCTCGACGAAACTATCATTCGGACCCACGGGCTCAGGCCTTACCACCTACTGACACACAAATCCAATTAGTAGATGATTTCTTCAACCATCTTTATCCTCTTCCTTTGTATTCTTTCTTGCATGAACGGTCAATAAGGCAACGATGTCAAGAGGGAAGCCTCGATAAAAGCCCGATTCTTTCCATATGCGCTTTCTCCGCAACCCGTCTGCGTCGCGCCGCTTTTCATCCAGACTCAACCTCGCTATGGGTTCAGAGGGCAGAGAACCTAGTATGGTCTCATTTGGAGCATTCCACAATCTTCCGTACCCAGGCACTGCTTCTCATCTGCCAGTACCACATCGAGACTGGCGGATTTCAAAAGGCGTTCATGCTTTCATCGATTGTTTCTAGAGCAGCAAGTGCTCTTCGATTGCGGTACGAGCGGACAGACATACACCCACTTGCCCAAGAGATTAGGCGTCGACTTATGTGGTGTTTGATACTTTTGTATGGGCACATCTCGAACGGTCTGCCCGAATGCAAGCTTTGCCCATTTGAGAATGTCTATCTGAAACTCCCTTGCTCTGAAGAGGAACTTACATTGCTCCACAACCCTGAGACCAATGAGGACTCGCCCTCTTTGTCTCTGGAGAGCGATCCTGAGGGCGGGCTTCTCTCCACAACCATTCGAGCGGCTACTAGAAGGAGAGATAGATTGAAAGCGGCAGATGTGGCTCTCTGGAACACCGCTGCCGCAACTTGAAGCTCTAGCAAAGTCATTCTCACATGGTCTCCAGGCGCTGAAGGTCAACCATACTGTAAGGCGGCACTACTAGTTTGGTGGGAACTTACAAGGGGGCACCCATTATTGCAATTGTTCAGAAGACCAGCTGAACACGTAGTAGGAGGTTTGCTTGGTGTGAAGGATAACATCTACCGGCGCGATATTGATGCAAATTCACTTGCTTATAAGAGCTGTAAACTTCCCACATCTTTGACTGGACTGTCATCACGGATATCCCGACCTCTTTCTTTGCGTACTGAATTTCACGCCTGCATACCGCGAGCAACATCATGAAAGGCCAGTTCTCTACGACTCATGTCGAAGACTCTGCCGATAAAGATGGCATTCATGAACTAGATTCAGCTTTTCAAGGGTCAGAAACCTTGACTTTGAGACAGACATTCCGCTATTACTGGAAGGCTGTCGCATGGTCTCTCTGCGTGTCCAATGCAACCATCATGGAGTCACATGACCTTCTCCTAATCAACTCGTTCTACGCTTTTCCGCAATTTCAAAAGAAGTATGGCGTGGAACTACCAAACGGAAGCTATTCTGTGCCGGCGCGCTGGCAAATTGGTCTGTCAATGGCCAACTTGGTCGGCATGATCATCGGAGTGTTTGCCAACGGCTACTGCGCAGATCGATGGGGCTTGCGAAAAGTCATGATGGCTTCGCATGCTGCCTTGATCGGCTTCATTTTCATTACATTCTTCGCGCCATCTGTTGAGGTTCTCACAGTTGGAATGCTCCTGTTGTAAGTCTCATTAAAGGCAACTCTTGGGCAAGAAACTCCAGCTGACTTAGGTTTGTCGATGACAGATCTCTGCCTTGTGGTCTCTTTGCCGCCGCGACCCCTTCTTACGCCGCTGAAGTTAGCCCTCCTCAGCTCAGCGGCTACCTCACGGTCTATGTCAATCTCTGTTGGGTTATGGGTAAGATACTGGCCTTTGGCGTCTTGTCCGGCACTCTCAGCATAGAGGGTGAATGGTACTACAGGATACCTTTCGCGCTCCAGTGGATATGGCCACTGCCCTTGATGATAGCCACATACCTAGCTCCAGAAAGTCCTTGGTGGCTTGCAAGAAAGGGGCGAATTGAGGAGGCTGAAAACAGCCTCCGCAGGTTAGTATCTGCGCCCATTACAGTTATCGACCCCAAAGATTCTCTTGTCACAATTGTCCGTACTATTTAGGCAGAACGCCTGATGAGCATCGAAGGGTCATATTTGGACTGCTTCAGAGGTGACAGCCTGCGCCGGACAGAAATTGCAATGGTCAGCTGGGGCTGCCAAATCCTGCCCGGACTCGCCATCCAAAACTATATCACCTACTTCTTTACCCTTGCTGGCCTCGACTCGTCGGACTCCTTCAATCTGTCGATAGGTGAGTGCGGTTTTGGCTCACATGTAATCACGCTGACCAGGGATACCTTTCAGGCAATGCTGGCCTTGCGTTCGTAGGTACGGTGTCGTCGTGGGCTTGGATGACAAAATTCGGTTGGCGTACGATGTACCTTGGTGGGCTAATTGCCATGTTCCCGGTCACGTCTCTCGTCGGTTTCCTTGACTTGGCAACAAGCACGCCTTCCGGAGACAACGTGAGATGGGCCCAGTGCGCCATGCTTTTGGTCTGGTTCTTCATTTACGGTAAGTGCTCTACGTATCATCGCCCGGTAAGCCCAAGCTGATGTGCCGACCAGGTGCAAGCATTGGACCCGTACCTTACGGCATCGCTGCCAATGTTGGTGCAACCAATATCAGGGTCAAGACAATCTCGCTTGGGAGGAACACCTATTATTTTCTTTCAATTATCAACACGATCGCATCTCCGTACTTATTGAACCCACAAGAGGGTAATTTGAAGGGAAAGGCAGCCTTCCCCGCGGTGGCGTTCACGTTGCTGTTAATTGTCTGGGCTTTCTTCCGGCTTCCAGAGATTAAGGGCATGTCGCCCGAAGTTCTCAATCAGCTATTCGAGCAGAAAGTCCCTGCGAGGAAGTTTTTACAAGATTCAAGGAAGTATCAATGAGAAATTGGGAGGGGGGGTTCTCTGACCAGCAAGTTTGACTGGAGTCTCTGAGGGTTATCATCTGACAAGGTCTGATGCTACATGTATGTAGAGCGAGATCTCTCCAAGTACAATCAATGTAGAACCATTTTTTCGCAGCACTCTTCAGACGATGATGGGTAGGTAGGTATTTGAGGCTATGTAGTCTAAACAATCGAAGTAAGCTCCCTAGGATGACAGAGCGTGAAGACACGTGGAATCCTTGATTCTGCACTTGAGACACCAAAAGGCAAGCACAGCCACTCCACTCTCAGAATATCTTCACCATCGTTCGGCTTCCTCCAAGGTGTGTGCACCCCCCATAGCGTAGTATATCATATCCGACGTAGGGCGCCAACGTTTTGGTTTCGGCGGCGTTGTGAAGTGTTTCGGAGGCCAAACATAATGGTCGACATGGTTGTATGCGTCGACCTCAACTTCCATGGGGTCATCGTTGTCTTCCTCTCTGATCTCGTGTGCGTCAGGGTCATAGATACGTGCTCTTATGCGGAACAAGCTTTGGCCTGGTTCTTCCAACCCCCATTTGCGAATGTGTGTCCAACTTTTGCTGCCAAAATCTTCCTGAATATCGCTTTGAAGAATGTCACTTCCACTAAGTGGGAGGCTTTCTCTGTGATCCTCTTCTCGTCCTCTCTTGACAATCACCATGATTTCTTTCCTCTTCTCCTCCCCTTTCATAAACTCTCCCTGAACTCCAAAATTGCCCGGCGAGCGCGCATCCTGGGAGATTGGAAGACGCGTGCTCGTATCAAGGACAGTGCATGCTTTCCCGAAAAAAGTAGAGCGGTAGATTTTGACAGTAGCGCCAACGTCGAGATCGTCCAACAGCTTTTGCCACGTGTACGGCTGAGGCCATCGCAGGTATCTATCCAAAATTGACTCGTCATGGAATATACGGCCGAATGGCACAGCTTCGTCCATATGGGCTACCAGATCCAGGCGACTTGCTGGTTCCCTGACCATCGCACCGAACGGTCCGTAACCTAGCAGTGCTGAGCTATGGCTGATATATCGAAGCTCCTTCCATCCATGGCTAACACCAAGCAGACCCGTGAGAGTGCTGTAACTGATTGGAGGAGATCGAGTACCAAGCACAGTGAGTGTTTCCAGACATAGACCCGGGAGAAGCTTGAAAACAGAGGCTAACTGATAGAAAACGCAAAGGTCGCTGCGTCTTGGGTAGTCAACTGCCAGCTGGAGAGGATCACCCACAACACGCATATGCCTGATTTTCGGTATGGTTCCAGGAGGTGCCGACAGCAGCATGTCGAGCATCGTCTCAGGATCCTCGAAATGGAAGAGTACGTGGTCGATCCAGGTGTCTCCGATTGAGTTATAAGCTGCTCGACAGGTTCGCAATATGGCGAGGGCATTTGGAGCTGGTTTGATCCTGATTCGTTTCAGTCTATCGACGTATCGCTTCCCATGACCGAGCCTCGTAGAAGCGAAAAGGTGCAAGAAAATGTTGTTGCGTAGCTCTTGGGGTATGCCGTGGAAGAGCCAATCCTCTCCGCTCATGTCGTTGTTTTTTGCTTGCTGATTGTGCATCCGTCGTGGTGGGTGGGTGACAGCCATTTCGTGATCGGCTATCGACGTAGGAGATATTTTCATGGAGAGATACTAATAGGTATATATCAAGTGATGTCAAGGGACTGCATGGTGCGCATGTGTCGTATTTGTCTTCAGCACGTCTCACATAGAGTAGACCTGGTGGTTTGTGCGTCGCTCCCCTATTCCTGTTTGTCTGACGACAATATGCACATCCGCAGAGATGCCACAGGATCCATGCATCGTGGCACAGCAACAACCATTCCCTACATTTGTATTGTCGATTACCTTTTTTTCCCCCTTGACCTTGATTCTTGGCCCCTGACGACGGCGACGACGACGACCGCCTCTCTCCGTGGCTTCCGCCGCAGCACACGATCGGCTAGTGTGCTCGGTTTCGCAACTTAAAACACATGCACTGGGCAATCAACGATGAATGGCCCAGCCAAGAACGGCTAAAATTGGGTAAGCTTGATCATGGACACAGCAGTAGATCTCTGTGGCCCCAGATGCTATAAGATCGTGATTTTCCCAGGCTATCTATCCAGCTGATCCACCAGGATGGTCTCCAAAGAATGAACCGACCTGGAGAAATGCCTGTCGCAGACTGAGACACGAAGATGACAGGCTGGATGCGTCAAGTCTCGACGTAGTTTGTGAATCCCCAACCAAGATCGTACTGACAGTTTCGGCGAAGTTGAACCTGAGAAACCATTGATTTCATAGGCTTACCTGTGTTCCGATTCAAAGCCTTCGCTTTCCCCCCTTGGGCGCATCTCAATGTCATTGCCGCCCTGCCGTTTCCACTGCCGACGTTTTAAGAGCCCGTTCCTAAGGCCCGTGAAGAGCGGCGACGGCATGCCCCCATTCTGTTGACTGCGAAGATGCTTTGATTGAATGACATTGGAAACGCTTGACCACAGGTACCATGCCAAGAAGGTTAGGCCCACCAGAGACAATGACAACAAGACATACTCCCAGATGCGATGGGCTCGGTCTTCACCAGTTATCTCATAAGTAGATATTCATACCGTAGATACTCTTAGTTGATGACTTTGATCAGCAGGAGGTAGCTTGGAACTCTACACAGATACAGGCTTACCGCAGCGATTTGCAAAGGCAAGTAAAAGAAAGTCAGCAACGCTACACGTCGGATGCTAGCTGCGAGGCTATTCGCCGCCTTGGTCTCCTGGATAGCTACAGCCGTGTCCGTGAACGAAGCAAGCTGGAATATCTTCACAGTTCCGCAGATCAGCCCTTTTGTCTTGATATTTCAGTAGCTCATCATCCTCTTACTAAATTGACTAGTACTTTAGTGGTTGCATCAAGATTTTCAATCCTCTTCTCTTGAGCATTAAAATCATACTCTATTCTTCTCAGAGAGTTTCTAAGAGGCTCGAACTCTGGCGCTTGCGAGACAATGTCGTTGTGGCGCATGTAGTCCACAACTCGGGCTGCTTTTTCAACGCGGCTGCGGGCGCCTGCCCAGAGCCTAGAGAATTTGTGAAGGGAAACTGAGAGTTCTTTTTGGCGCTCATGTGACGTCTGTTGCTCTGTGATGGTCTGACTCTGTTTCAGGCATGGCATTAGCTACGCCTGCGCGGTCTCACAAATTACTGCTCACAATTTCGTCCAAATGCTCCTCGACTTCAGCGATGAAAATTGACCAGTTATGCGCAATTATTTGGAGCAACTGAGGAATGATTTGATTCAATCCATGACAGCCTTCTTTGGTCCCCAGCAATAGGTTGTGTTCTCTGCGCACAAGCCTCTTTAGCCCCTCAGAGATGAGCGCGTCAGCAGTGTCAAGCAGAATCAGCCCGCCGCCGCTAAATTCAGCATCAGGCGAGATATCTTCATGATGAGACTCGGAGGCACGGAAAAGATAGAAAAAGTCTATTCGCGTCACAAGCCATGTGTGGCCATCATCGAAATTGGCGGTCGGGGAGGTTGGATGCCTTGTTGATTCAACCGGATTGATGCCAGTGGGGTACATGTCCATGACTTGGAGATTGAAGTAGATTTCTGCCAATGTAGGTCAATGTGGGATTAGACGGTCTTTCGGAGCTTCAGTACGTACGCATTGGGCTACCCAGTCCCACACTTCGAGGAACGTAATGGAAGTTGAACAAGCTTGATGGTATGCCCATGTAGTACCCCAATATCTGCACAACTCTCGGGCAAATTTCGGTAGCGATGCTGTTGGCTGATTGATTTCTGCATTGCCATATAATGGTGACTGATCACAAGAAAGAGACGACTTACAAGGGGCTACTCGCCGACTTAATTATGAGGAGAGTGCCACATTTGGGCGACGTCCAATAAGTAAGGCAAGGCATTCGCGTCATGTCCAAAGTAACGTCTAAAGTGTGTAGCAGCATCTCAGGACGAGACTCGTTCCACGGCCAGGCAAGATAGGATTCGTCGTGGTCCTCGTCAGCCACAGGAGCCACATCCTGGCCTTTCATCCACCAAGCTTTCGCAAGAGCCATGATGAGGATGACTGGGATCTTGAAGAGCTTTAGCAGGAGTCAAGACAACATCTTTAGAAGAGGTCAGGCAGCAATTTGCACATGTATGCAGCCTAATCCGTGTGATCTAGATAGCTTGGCAGCTCTTCCCGCTCACGTGATATGCACAATGAATCGGCGCTTCCAATCTGAAGCCACCATTGGTTACATGTTATCCTTCATATTCAGCATGTCATTGACAAACGAACTTGAACGGTCGACGAGGATTTAATAATACTAGCCACTTTCTCGTTCTATCTACTCAAACTCCGCCTCATCAACGTTCCTCAAGAACGAAGTGTACCACTTGACCAAATTAATATGTCCCTTGACACTCGTCTTTTCATCGACGGTGTGAATACCAGCCCACTCGTCGCTCTCCGGATCATACCCAGGCAAAAACCTGAAAATATGCGCCGTCAGATCCCAGTAGTACCGCGTGTCCGTGTTACCCGTCATAATCCCCGGCGAGACAACCACCTCCTCGCCATACAGCGCCCTCGTCGTCCCGCTCAGCACCCCATAAGGCGTTACGCCCTCCACGCTCGTGGGCGTCACCGGCGCGGGCTCAAGCTTCTTATCGTTCCCGCTCAGCGAGATACTCGACGGCGTCTCCTTGCCGTCGAACGCGTGCAGCGTCAGGTTGTACTTCTCCGCAACGGGCGCGATCAGCGCGGCGATGTGCTTCTTGACCGACTCGGTGCTGTCGCCGACGTTGACGCGGTGGTTCACCACGACGCGCACCCGCTCCGGCAGCGCGTTAATCTTGACACCGCCCTCAATAATGTCCGTCGCCACCGAGGTCGTGAAGAGGTACTTCACCTGCGGGCCGGCCTTGGCCGCCTCCTCGGCGAGCTTGTCCGACCTGCGCTTGCACGTTTTCTGGCTTCCCGAGGGGAGGAGCTTCTTCAGGTTGGAGGGGAACTCCGGGGCGTACGAGGCGCCGCACTGCAGCTTGCCAAGGTACGGGTTGCCCTCGAGGAGCTCGGACTTGTAGGGGCTGCCCTCGATCTTGGTGACGAGCTCGGAGAGGATGCCGATGCCGGTGTGCGGGGGCGGGATGGAGGAGTGGCCGCCGGGGGTGCGGACGACGACCTCGACGTCGATGTAGCCCTTCTCGGCGGTGCCGGGGAGGGCGAAGGTCTGGCCCCACTGGGAGTCGAAGCCGGAGCCCTCGTCGATGAGGATGGCGGCGCCATCCTTGCCGTAGCGCTCGAGGAGGAAGGGAGCAAGGTGGCCGGCGCCGCGCTCGCCGGAGATCTCCTCGTCGAAGCCGAAGGAGAGGACGATGGTGCGCTTGGGGGCGAAGCCAGCGGCGAGGAGCAGCTCGACGGACTCGAGGATGCCGATGAGGGAGTTCTTGCAGTCCATGGCGCCGCGGCCCCAGACGAAGTAGCCGTCGTAGGCGCCGCTGAAGGGCGGGTGCGTCCAGCTGTCGATGGTTGTGGGCGCGACGGGGACGGTGTCCTGGTGGGCCATCAGCACGGTGGGCTTGAGGGAGGCGTCGGAGCCGGTCCAGGTGTAGAGCAGGCCGTGGGTGTTGACGCGCTCGAGGGAGAGCTGCTCGTGGACCTTGGGGAAGGTCTTTTTGAGGTACGCCGAGAAGGCGAAGAGCTTGTCCCAGCGGTCATCCACGCCGACGTTGCCGTAGTTGTCGAAGGACTCGGTGGGGATCTGGATGGCGCCGGAGAGACGGGCGATGGTCTCATTGCGGAACTTGGGCGTGTCGAGGAACTTGTTCAGGTCGGAGAGGGCCGCGGTGGTGAGGGTCGGGAAGAGGGGATCGACCTGGCGGCAGGCCGGCGCGGCGGACGACCCGGCGCCGGGATGGGTGAAGGCAGGAATTGGGATCGCGGAGGGGGAATGGAGGTATGTCAGGAGGAGGGCGGCCGGGAGGAGGGACCACCACGCCGATGCACGACGCGGGGCCGAGGCCGACGGGCCGTTGTTGGTCAAGGGGAGCTTCTCAGACATGGTCTGTCTCGGTCGCAGCCGTTTGGATTACCTAGTAAGTTTGCCAAGTCCCAATTGAACCGAGTCAATTGCATATGAGAGGAAGAAAAGGAAGGAGAAAAAGACAAAGGGTTTGCTGGACAAGAGAAGACAGAAAGATAAGGCGAATCGATGATGTGCTCGCCTATGACAAATCGGCCGCCATCGCCCCGTTGCCGAAACCTCTGACGAGCACGAAAGCAAAGCTAAGCTTGTGCGGGGCCGTTTCGCAGAGCTTCGAGCTTCCGTATCGGGTACGAGTGGAGGTCCCAACGGACCGGGATCAGTGCTGCTGCGACTGCTCGGCTATCGGGCGCTTTGCTCGGCTGTTCGTCTGATTCTGGATGGCTGCGCACTGATGCGGAGACACATGATCGGCACGTTGAGCCGGGTAGAAGGACTGGCCAGTTGTGATATTACTATTGTGATCAAATCATGAGGTATCCGCTATGCTAATATCTAAACATCAAGCCACATTGGATCTAAATGGAACTTCAATTTCCCTTCAACTTATCTAAGCGCGTCCTCGCGGCGCGAAGGAGAGCCCACGCCACAAGGCGGTAGATGATGACGCACGCTGCCAACGCCGCAATGTTTACGCTGGGGTTGACATTGAACTTGTACAGCTGCAAAACCTCTTCGCCCGTCTCAATCGGGCACTGTCCATTCGGCAGTCTCTGGTCGTCATTACAGGAAAACTCGATGCCTCGTAGACTGTACGGCGCAACTGCCCGTGTGGCATATCTGATCGGAGACAGGTAGTTGAAGATCTTGTACAGCTTCGGCATGTCAATGGACATAATACCCGCCATGGTGTTTGCGACCGACATCAAGACGGAGATGATGTTGACGGCGAAACCAGTGTGGTTGAAGAGCGTGTTGAACATGATGCCCACAGACTCGCCGCAGGAGACGATGCCGAAGCAGGCAAAGGAGCAGACAAAGTACATCTCCACCGTCCGCGGGAGGCCGACTGCGAAGTCTGCCAGCACACCAAAGATGAGGGAGCTGATGATCTCGAACGGGAACTCGAGGACAGAGTAGGCAGCTAGAAAGACCTCCACGCTGTATGCCCCGTCGTCGTCCTCGCGATAGAAGACGTCTCGCTCGGCGGGAAACACGGCGACGTTCTGCAGCATGCCCACGAAGTAGAACGCGGCGATTTCTTGGATGAAACCCATCCGGTTCTGGACCGAAAAGTAATCCTTTTTGAGAGGCGCAAAGAAGAGAGCGAGGACGACGCCCAGGGACACCACCTGCGCTATCCGTGCAACGAGGAGTGGTGGCTGTCGACGGAAATTGATGAGGCCTCGGTGCAAGAGAATGGGAAAGGCCGTGAGGAAGGAGGCTCGTTTGCGGACCAGGGCGCCAAGTTCTGCAGGAGTGGCTAGGGACGCCTTGTTGAAGGATTTGCGGGGAATGGAGGGAGCATTAGAGGGTGATTTTGTAATGGCGTCTCGAGCTTCATCTGCTTTGGCATCAAGACTTTGCGTCTTTACCGACTTTGTGGAGTTGCCCTCTTCGCCTTCTTCGATGCCCGGAAGGCGCTTATCCAACGTATCTTGAACATCGCTGCCAGATTGTGTTCGCCATGCCTCGACGAGCTTTCTGACCTTTTCACGGCTCTCAGCTTCTCTCTGCTCGTGTTGCAGGTCGATAGTGATGAGATCGAGTGCAAAGTCCGCAGGATTGCTGTGCGCAGGACACTCGAATCCCTGGCGGGTGAAATACGCCAGCATTTCTTTTGCTGGCCCGGCATACGCTGCGGAGCCCCCTCTAGCAAGGAGAAGGACGTTGCCAAAGTGCTGGAACAGGTCGGACCGAGCTTGGTGGATGGTCAAGATGAGCGTCCGGCCTTCGTTGGCGAGACCTTGCAACACTTCCATGATGGAATTGGCCGTAAAGGCGTCTAGACCACTAGTAGGCTCATCCAAAAGGAGCACTCGGGGATCGCTGAGAAGCTGTACGGCGATGGTGACTCGTCGCTTCTCGCCGCCAGAGATACCTTTGACGAGCTCGTTTCCGACGAGGTTATCCGCGCAATCTTTAAGACCCATCTTGAGGAGCACTTCCTCCGCGCGTCGGCACTTTTCGTCCTTGCTCATATGTGAGGGCAGGCGGAGGCCAGCTGAGAATCGAAGAGTTTCGCGAACAGTCAGAGACGGCAACAGCGCATCATCATCCTGACAAACATAGGAGCACACGGAACGGATCACCGTGTTGGAAGGAGCAGCTCCGTTGAAAGTCAGCTTGCCGGACGGCAGATACCGCGTGCCGATGCTGTTGCGAAGTCGCAAGGCCATGGCATTCAGAAGGGAAGTTTTGCCGCTGCCCGAAGGGCCCATGATGATGTTCAGCTTTCCAGCCTGGAAGGTCGTGTTGACTGGGTTGAGGATGGTCTTTCTTGGAAGCTTCTTCCCCGATGGAGCCCTCTTATCCAGGTCCAAGGCAAATTCATCCAGGCCGATATCAATAGTGCGCATTTCCGAGATGGAGCGTACTTTCATCTTTTCCTTGCCTGCTGACAGATCAGTGTCGGAAACCCGGGCGCGGGCGATAGTCATCTCCTGCTTGATAGACTGAAGGCCAAAGGCAGATATCAGGCAGAAGAAGATGACGAAAGAAGCCATTATGACGATTGGCCGCCAGGTCCAGTTCGGCGGAAAGCCCAGGGAGTTCATCACAAAGTTGCCGGTATACTGGTTGCACTCCGGATTCGAGAAGCCCCCTTCAAAGGGACAATCGTATAGCGCGTTTGTGAACTCGTTGCCGCAATAAGCGCCGAACCCGTAGAACTACAGGTGTTAGCGATCATATCTCGAATGAATTGCGATGACATTACCTGGTACGTAATCCACTTGAGCCATCTCACATAGACCGGGATGGTGTTCGACTGGATAAAGTATCCGCAAGCCATGCTTTGCAGCGTAAACACCATGTTTGCAATCAAACTGGCGCCCGGGAAATTGCGAGACGCTGTTACGCACGTCATGGCGCACGTAACTGCGATGTAGTGGCTGATGAGGGTGATGGCAAAGAAGGTGAAGAACTGTGTAGCATCATTGTCGAAGCCGGCCATGAAGTAGAAGATGACCGAGAAAAGAAACGGCACAGGAAGATCTTCGGTGAAGAGCCGGGCAAGGCGGCGTGAAAGGAGGAAAGGAATGGCACTAACACAGTGTTCGCTGTGCTCGCGGTCGTATGTCGGGATGTCTAATGTGAGCCGATACACCTCGAACACGAGCATCAGGTAACCCTGCAGACCGGAAATGGTGTAGAGTGCACCTTGCCGAGATCGGATACCAGATAGGTCCTTGGGCAGATCGGAAAAGATGTAGCCGGTGATGATTGCCATCAGAATGGCTTCCATGATGGCGGCGGCCATGCCCATGGGGTCACGGTAGGTGATTTTGAAAGTTCGATCGGTCAACACGCGAAGCTGTCGGCCGTATGTGGCATGCTTCGTGGTAGCAGACCTGAGACTCCGTCTCCGGCCTGACGTCTCCACGACCTTTTCCGATGGCACGTATTTTCGCTGGCTCTCATGGATCCACGCCGCCTTCAGTCGATCAACCCGAGCTGTCGATTCCTCCTCGAGCTCAGGGGTGCGGTTGTCAATGGCAGCGACATCGATAACGTACTCGGCCGGGTTGACGAATGGGGGAAGCTTGAAGTTCATACCCTCGAACCACGGCACGCAGTCCTTAGCAAGGCCAGAGAATACCGGGCTGCCCTTGGTGAGAATAATGAGGTTGTCGAAAAGGTCCCAAATCTCGGATCGAGGCTGGTGGATCGTGGTGATGACCGTTCTTCCCTTCGTGGCCAGCTTCTTCAAAGTGCGCACCAACTGGAAAGCGCTCGTCGCATCAAGACCGGTTGTAGGCTCGTCGAGAAAAACTACCGAAGGGTTTGCTAAAAGCTGCACGCCAATGCTGACCCTCCTCTTTTCACCTCCAGAACACCCGCGATGCTGGTTGTTTCCTATCCTCGTGTTGGCGCATTCCTTCAGTCCCAATTCCAGGATGACTTCTTCGACGATGCGCCGTCGCTCCTCGGCGGTCGTTGGCGGCGGCAATCGCAAGTCAGCAGAATACTGCAGCGTCTCACGCACAGTCAAGGTCGGCAGAAGAATATCCTGCTGCATGACATATGCATGACGAGCATTGTGTACGCCCTCGTTTCCATTGAAAGTAACAGACCCGCCCTGTGACAATCGAGTGCTGAACATGCGCTCCGACATGGTGTTGAGCAGCGTCGTCTTGCCGGAGCCACTTCCGCCGATGATTGCTGTCAGGGTCCCAGCGGGCAGGGAAGCGCTGACATGGTGCAACAAGGTTTTGGAGCTCGACTGGGGGTTAAACTTTGCCTTTGCAAGCTCTAGGTATGGTGCAGGGTCGAACCATGAAGGCGAGGTGTCCACGCTCACTGCCAGGTCGCGAATCTGAACGTCGACGGCCTCAACATCGTCGAGAGAGATGTGGCCAGCGCCGGAGAGAGAGAATCGCCGCGCCAGGCCTGTCTGATCAGCCAGCGTATTTTGATCCATCGTTGTGTCGACAGAGCTCGCGCGATCGATTTTGTCAACGTCGACCGCGACAGGTTGATCGTCGGCTGGCGGAGTGGTTTGCGACAGCTGGGGGTCAGAAGCCATATTTGCTTTTGGTTCTGACATGGCGAGAACGGGCTCGGCGACTTTTCACTCTAACTCGTCCTCCTCCTGGGCATGCTGCCTCTTCAACGTTGCTGGTTGGGCCGAGAAGTGGACGGTGAGATCTTGGCGATAACCATGTAGTTGATGTGGACGAGGGGCACGGGTTAAAAGGCGATCGAAAAGCTGACAGCAGAAGCGGCAGCTGGACTAACAACGGGTTCGGATTGGAGACGAGGTATCGACGGGCCGCGAGGTGAGAAGATGACGGCGTGTGAGAATGTCTCACAAGCAGCTGCTTCGAGAAGGAAAGCGACCACGAACTTCCGTTTGGGGGTGATGGCGCCGATAATCACCTGGTTCCCAGGACGAGGCTTCGACTCGGATCGCGGAGAGTAAAACGGTCTGGAGGAACAAGTCGCGAGCAGACTATTCGGTGTTGATCGAGGACAGAGGGCTCCAAGGAAAAGGTCGCAGGAGTCGCAAAGAAGTCAAATGTCAGCCTGCAGCAATAGACAAGATATCTACCGAAACCATGTGAGGAAAGGCTGGTAGACACGAAGACAAAAAGCGCCCCGAAGAAGATAGAAAAATGAGATGCGGCTGGGTGGTGGATGCAACCTCGAGCTCCCTCCCTCCGTATGCTGGTGGTCGATCTCTCGCTCACAGCTCACCGTCCAAGACCCCGGCACGAGCGTTGAGATCCGGTCAGAGTGCTTGAGTGCTTCGTTTCTCGTGCAGGCGAAGGGCGAAGCGAGGAGGCCAAGCCAGGATCAGAGCTGCACATTGCTTTTCCCCTCCACACGAGTCCACACACTCAGTCCCGCAGTCCACAGGCCCCCTCTCCCCTCGTCTTCGGTTGCAGTCACGGGCCAGCAGGGTCCATGGCGACATAGTCAATAGACGTAAAGTATTGGCGCGAGTGCGTCGTCTGTTGGTCGGTGCCGAGGCATTATGTCTGTTGGCGCGCAGACGTCTGTTCTCCATGCTGTCTTTTGGCGGCCCAGGCCCATGCCTCTGGCATTGACGGCGTCCATGACAGCGCGGACGGCGTGCGGGAGGCGGTCGTTGGCAATGCGACCCAGCCAGCTCGGTTGCTCGACAGGAACATGGGTGGGCGGGTTCTGGGCTGGGAGGGATGGCGAGATTTGGAGATAACCAGGCGGTTGGCGCATGTCAATGACACGCCGATGGCCATCGACTCGACAGATGCAACCCAAGCCAAGCTGTACCGTGCTGTGCTGTGTGGCCTCGGACCTCGTTTGCTTGTCGCTCTTCCGTGGCTTCGGATCCGTGACAGAGTGACTGATCTGCGGTTGGTGGATCGGACATTGTGAGATTGACAGGCTGAGACCAAGCCATCTGGCAGATCGTGTCTCTTTCTCTCCCTGGCTTGAGGCTGGCTGGCTGGAGATTGAAAACGAGAACGCCATCCCGTCGACAAGTTGTTTCCTCATCAAGAAAACGCATGTCACCGACAGGAAACCACCACTGGGCAGTGACTGCTTCCAGGGTGTACCTTCGATTTCTACTGCTCGCTTGCCTGCACAGTGGATCCGGGTACGTACTTATCTGCCTAGGTACCTAGAAACCCGTTGGACCCCTGACATCGCTTAGCTCGTATCATTCGGTTAAGGTCGTGCTCGCTTAGAAGCGTACGGGCGATAATAGCTTGGGGGCTGCACCGGAGCTTCAGCAAACGAAACACTGTGAATCCACTGAAGCGTGGATCACGGAGTCCCTGGACGTCGCGACTTGTTGACGGCGGTCGTCGACTGTCGTCAAGTGTTTGCTACAGGCACAATGTCTACCTAAGGTAGGTACAGATTCCCAGCTCTGTGCGACGAAAGACAAACTGTTTCCCACTGATTTGGATGCCACAATTCCACGTGAGATGGCGACTTCGGTCTTGGAAGTAAGCATGTTTTCTACGTCGTCTCCCAGGCCACACAGCTCGGAATGTCTCACGTCCTCATTGCCAATACTACCTCAAAGCCCAGCTTGCGCGTCGCCGTTTGGAAGTCGGGAACCAAACTCGTCAAATTCTCCCAATGCAATCTCAATCTCAAAGAACCAAAAAAGAGCCCCACGAGGCCAAGTCCGGTCCCACGTCGCTTAGACGCCGCCAGTTTGACAGCCCGCATAGCAGCATGCTCGGTTCGCAAGCGAGGCCAACTCCAGGTATCCGCACGTCTCTATCATCTCCATCTTCATCTCCCTCGTCGAGGCGACTGGTCTCTGGCCCGGCCTCTCACCGATTCTTCAACGGGAACTTCTCATAAAATGTACCAGTGGTCGGTCATCTCCGCGCCACCAACAGAAAAATCACAAACCGAGCGCCGCAATGTTTGTCAAGAGCTGGGCTGAGACCTGACTGATCGGCGGGATGCATGCCCGGGAGATCGCGTCCCCCTCGCCTCGAGCACCTCGGATAACTGTAATTACCCTCCAACGACAGTCCCCCCATGCACGTCCTCCACTAGCTGGTTCAACGGCGACTACTGTCTGGATCATCGTGAGCTCCATGACTCGATTGTCCACGAAAGAACCCGGTCTTCACTAGTGTGAGGATTCTTCTTGTCCGCCTCAGTCTGGCGACATTCACAGAGGTTCTTTACCCGTTCACACAGGCAATCGAGTTCGCATATAAACACAGACGACAGTTGGTCTCCTCAAGAACAGCCTGCTTCTTAGCAGCCAGGGGATTGATTTCAACATATCCTCAGTCTATCAAGTGATGGGCATCTTGGACAGCGCCAAGATCCAAGTTACATTGCTTTCTACGTTTTGTGATTCCAAGCATGGTTTCTCGACGAGACGTCGATAGTTCTCCGCCAACTTCGAACACGCGATAACTCATGGTCAAGAACAACCACGGAAGTAGACAGTTGGACTCGTCAAATATATGCTCATTACAATTCTACCAAGAGCTGAGCTCAAGCATTATCCAAAAAGATATCACCATTACCAAAATGCGCGCTACAAAACTCCATCCGTGCAAAAAGCCCCACTCTATCCTCACTTCGTCCTCCTCTCGACGATAGCCTCACCCACAGGCTTGCCCTCAATAAACCCGCCATTCGCACCGCCAAACTCCCACACCTTGCGCCCCCTCACCCACGTCTCCAGCACCCGTCCAGTAAACTCCTTGCCCTCCCACGGCGAGCACTTGTTCTTCCACCGCATGTCCCCGCTCCGCAGCGTCCACACATCCGCATCATCAAACACGCAAACGTCCGCGTCCATCCCGACCTTCAGCGCTCCCTTGCGGTGTCCCAACCCGACCTGCGCCGCCGTCTCTCGCGCGCACAGCCGTACAATATCCACGATCCCCGGCGCCGCCCCCGCCCCGCCCTCCCGGATCCGCGCCTGCGCCGCCGAGTGCACGATCGGCAACCCCAACCCCACGGACGAGATCCCGCCCCACGCAGCGAAGAAGTCGCCCCGCGCGCTCGCGTCCGCCGTTGCCACAGCCTGCTCCTCCGCCAGCTTCTCCGCAATGATCTTGTCGACGCTCTCCCCGGGGATCGTCATGTCAATACCGGAATCGGAGTGGTGAATGTTCAGCGGCGGGCTGTCCTGGCCGCTGGTGACGGTCGTCGGCTCGAGACTCGCCGGGAGGAGTTTCAGCTGCGGCGTGCAGGGCGAGTGGTCCGAGACGATGGTGCGGATGCACGAGTCTGGCGCGACGAGCTCCTCCCACAGCCCGTCGCGGTTCGAGCGCTCGCGGATCGGCGGGCAGCACTTGTGCCGCGTGTCGCCGTCCTCAATGTCCTCGGACGCGAAGCCGAGGTAGTGGAAGCACGTCTCGGCGGTGATGTTGATGCCGCTCTTGCGGGCGGCGCGGAGGAGCGGGATGGCCTGCGTCGCGGAGAGGTGGACGATATGCAGGTGCAGGTCCGGGGCGAGGTGCGCCAGAGACAGGATCTCGTCGACGGCGTAGGTTTCAAAGGAGGGCGGGCGGGACTCGAGGAAGGTGTTGTAGGAGGTGAGTTCGCCTGTGGGCGCGGCCGGGGGCTCGGATTGCTGGACGGCGTCGCCGACGGAGTCTGCGATGGGCGGGATCATCTCGGCGTGGAACATGAGCGTTGTCGGGGTTCCGTTGAGGGTCTCCATGGCGAGGGCGACGTCAGAGGATGAGACGGCGGGGAACTCGTCGACCTGGGTGATGTTAGTTGAGGAGACTATCACATGGAAAGAATGGTGCTTACACCGGACTCGATGAGGAAGCCCTTGAATCCTCGCACACCGGCCTCAACAAGGGGGAGGAGCTCGTCCGCGTTGCCGGGGATCACGCCACCGTAGAAGCCAACGTCAACCCAGCATTGTCCTTGACTGGCAGCGAGCTTCTCCTTGAAGCCGGCGACGGTGGTGGTGGGCGGGATGGCGTTCAGCGGCATGTCGATGACGGTGGTGACGCCTCCCGACGCCGCGGCGCGGGTGCCGGTCCAGAAACCCTCCCATTCGGTGCGGCCGGGCTCGTTGAGGTGAACATGAGCATCGACGAGGCCGGGCAGGAGGAGCTTGTTGCCGTGGTTGATGTACACCGTCGACGCCGGGAACGAAGTCTTGGGCAGGACGGCGGGGATGATGTTTGTGATCTTGCCGGTGGAGGGCGAGACTGTGATTGTGGCAGGAGTGAGGACGAGGTTGTCCTCGACGGTGAGGACTGCGCGTGTCGAGACAAGCACGACGAGCGGCGCCGCTGGCTCTTCGGGGGCTGTCATGGTGAAGGGCCGATAAGAGCTTTGGGGGCCGGTGATAAGATATGAAGGTGGTTAGGGAGCTGTGAGCTTTCCCCAGGTTCAAAAAAGTTGGTTTCTGGGGGTGCTGCGAGCTTATCTCTCGCGGGGTGTTGGTGGCGGGGTGATCGAGATAAGACCTCAACGACGGTTGTTGCGGCGTGGCTTGTGATAAGAGGTGAGAGTCAAGACGAGTGAGTGGTGTTGGGTATCTGACGAAACTCTATGAACTCAAATCTCGCAGCGTCTACAGGTAGGCGGTAGTGTGTGTGTGAGAAGTGAGAAAAGAAGAGAATGAGAAAGAGAAGGAAGAGAAAAAGAAGAGAGAAAAGAGGGCGTCAACGACAATCTCACAGGAAGAAGTCGTCCGTCAGTCGATCCACAGCCCACCGCCTCGCCCATCGCTCACCACAGCCATCCCGTCCTTCGTTCCAGGCCGCACTGATTGCCCCCCTTCTTCCCAGCTTCCATTCTCAGTCCCGTCCCGATGTCCCGATAAGATAACATTTGCTCTGACAAGCAGGACACACGACAAAGGGAATGAACGGCCGCCCGTCAGCCAACGACATCACAGGCCGAGACCTCCCACACCCCTCGTGTTTGGCTGCCGTGGGGTGCGTTATCGAAGCCTTCCTGAGTTCCTTTGACTTCAAGGTTCCCAAAGTCGCGCACCCCGGGGGACCCTGAATGTCTTCATTGCTGTTATCAGCAGCCTGTGATTGGCCGGCCGCCATCGGATGAGGCCGTTTCCCGATCTAGAAGGCTTTGGTAAGCAGCCTATGTCCAATGAGGGCGCGTCCCAGCGACGGGGGCAGATGAGTCCACCTCGGGGGTGTCCATCGGCCGTTCTCGGCAAGGCTTCCTCGGGCTTTCTTCCTCCTTTCTTATTTTTCTTCTTTTTATTTCCGATGGGATTTTGGCTTTGTGGTGGTCATCGCCGGAGTCGACAGAGGGACCGAGCTTTCAGCCTTTGCGAGTTTCGATCGAGTAATGATCGAGTAACAACATGGCTTCTTTGGGGAGTCTGGCCCGCCCATTGTTCATGCACGCCAGCAATGGAACCTGTGGATTCTGCTTAGGGTTTCCTTTTTCTGCAGAATTTCCCTGGATGTGATGCGACCTGGTCTTGGCCTAGACCTGCTGCGTGTGGTGTTTGCCAATGGGACAATTCACGATGAAGGCAACCCAAGCCTGGCCTAGATACGGTGGGCGGCGAATTAGAGACGCTCCGATGGCGGTGATCACGCACCACCTACCACGCAAAACCACGCCGTCCCCGTGCCCCCGAGTCATCGACTAGCCCATCCGCGAGGAAATGCGTGAAGCGGTGACGATGCATTCGCTGACTGACCGACCCGGCCCCGACACCCGGGGTCTTCTTCTGCCGTTCTCCCGTTCACCCAGCCCTACGACCCCCGTCCTGGAACGCGTTTCGAGAGCACCGACGGTGGAAGACGTTGTTTGATCTGTGCTTGGCACATGCTTTTAGTTTTCTTCACTCATGTTCCCTCTTTTCTCTGTCAGAAATAAAACTCTTCCTTCGTCCACGGCAGCTGAGATCAGATGAGACTTGAGCAGGAGAGTTCATCGGCTGAAGGCGGGAAACATGGGACCGGCCGCCAGGCTAAGCTTCGCTGGTCCCTGACCGATCCCTGCGTCTGATCGTGCTGGCCCTTTCGGGGCGCTGCAAGCACGTACACCCTCTCCACGGAGGTCGCCGTCCGCTCAGGAACCCGTCGGCCCTGTCGAGGCCTTGTCGGCTTTTGAGTTTCTGGGGGACTGCATTTTGATCGAGTAAAAGATTCCCGTCTCTCCAATCACTCGCTCAGTCTGGCCATGCAGTCAGTTCAATCCCCGACGGCTGAGTCGACGTCGAGGCAGGTCCATCACCACTCCCGAAACCCCGCGTCCGCAGGCTTGTGTCGAGTTTCGTATCAAAATGGGAAAGTTGTGTGGTATTGAGCTGCAGGTTTTTGGTCCTCTACCTTACCTCGCTGAGTCCCGAATGCCTTCCCCTCCGCTCACCCCGCGAGCCGCCGTCTAAGAGTGTTGTATATGATATCGTTACATGTACTCGCCAAAGAGCCCAGAGATTCTGTTGTACACGTCGAATGCAACATACCATAATGCATGCATTCCAGGTTTTTGTTTGTACAGTTTTGCGTGTGGTCTGCCGATCATTCTCGGCCGCGCTGCCGCCACGCACTTGTTTACTTCGTCCTCTTCAACGCCTTGACGGCCATCTCAATAAGCCCGTCCTTGGCCTCGCTGTCCGGGAACTCGCTAATGGCCGCGATCGCCCGCTCCGAGTAATCCTGCGCTAATGCCCTCGTCTGCTCAATACCGTCGCTCTGCAGAACCAGCTCGCGTGCCTGAAACCATGTTAGCTAAGCTTTCGTCCGGACTGTTGAACGAGCTTACCCTTGTCACGTCGCCCTCCTGCTCGAACTTCCTGCCTACCAACGCGCCCAACTCCGCGTTCTCCTTCCACGCGAACAGTAGCGGGGCTGTCGCCAAACCCAGCTCCAAGTCGGCTCCCGCCGGCTTACCAAGCTCCTTCTCGCTCCTCGTGTAGTCCAACATGTCATCGACCAGCTGGAACGCAAGACCCAGATTCTTGCCGTAGGCGTAGGCGGCCTCGACCGAAGCAGCATCCGAACCGCCGAGAATAGCGGCGGCACGGCATGACTTGGAGATCAGACTGGCCGTCTTGAGGTACGTCTTTTGCAGGTAGTAGCTCAGAGTCTCCTCCGAGTATACCGGCTTGCGCTCATCCTGGGCCGTGTTCTTCAGCTGCATGAACTCGCCCTCGACGAGGTTCGCAATGACGGTAGCCAGCAGCTCTATTACCTCGGCATTCCTCAAGCGAGCCAGCGCAACGGAGGCCCTTCCGAGGAGGAAGTCTCCGGCCAAAACGGCCATCTTGTTGCCAAACTCGAGGTTGGCCGAGGGGGAGCCGCGGCGTGCTACGGAATGATCGATGACATCGTCGTGGAGGAGCGAGGCGGTGTGGATCAGCTCGGTGATCTCGGCGAGACGGCGCTGAGAGGGAAGGATATCGGATTCCGAAGTCTCAATAGGGTCGGCGGATGTCAGCGGAGAGCTGGGGTTGACATCGACGAGGATGCCGGGAGGAGATATCGCGGTATCAACACCGCCGGAGGGGGGCTGCATGCGGGGACCCTTGGGGCATTGCGCTGTCGCTCTTGACATCAGCAGGACAATCAAGGGTCGCATGTGCTTCCCCTCTGCCTGTGTGTAGTACTTGGCGACACGGTCCAGAGACGGATGACCTGAGCCGAGTAGCTTGCGAATGTTGCCCGTCAGAAACTTCATCTCCTTGGCCACTGTCCGCAGCGGGTCGATGTGCATGTCGCCCTTCGGCACCACCCGATTAATAGCATTGGAAGCAATGTTGGAGGCGACGGATACAGCAGCTCCCCATGCTGAGTTTCGATTCGGAGTAGAATGGTAGAGGGCCGCGGTCACGGGTAACCGAGTATCGAGGGGCGCAATTCGCCTACATTGGGCGCATCGGGAGTAGCGGAGGAGAGATCGTGACGTTGTGGTGTAGGTGCTGCGCAGCACCGCTGCTCCCGGTCGGAGCTGCATGGCTCCGGTAGTGCTCCAAAGGGTTTCAATGGAGAGAATAGGAAGTCGCCAGAGATCCCAACGGCATCTGTATCGTTTTGACGCACTCAAGACCCGTGGTTGTGGCAATTGGCAGCTGGAGGCGAGTGGTGATGATACGACCTGATGACTTTTTTTTTTCCTGCTTTCCATCTCAGGCCGCACCAAGCCCGGTCCTTCCCTTCCAATGTGGCTCTTAGGTAAGGTACGTACCGCGGGACGAGCTGCTGGGCGATCCAGGCACAGCTGGTCAGCTACGTACTTTTTGGGGAAAGTGGCGGAACAGAGGCACTGTGATTGGCTGCTCTGGCTTCCTGCTTGGATGACAAGCTGTGCTGTGTGCCTGCCTCGGTGTCGCATTGGAAAGGGACCTAGACTTTCCAACCGTGTTGTTGGAGTCGAGACTTTGGAGAAGCAACACAATTACCCCGATCTGACGGTCATTTCTCCGGGCTGCAAACCATTCTGAACCGGATTTTTATCGTCAAGCGGTACGAGCACATCGACAACATGGTACGACTTACGATGTCGCCTTCCATCGTGGAGGGTCTGCAGAAGCTGGCTGAGGCCAGGCCGGAGATGGACGATACGAAAGTCGACGAAGCAAAGACAGACGATGCAGAGCAAACGCCAGAGCCGACACCTGCATCAGGAACAGAGGACAATACTTCAACACCAGAAGAGCCGAGTCTTGACGAACCTGCTGTCGGAAACCCCATCACCCACAGTCAGGTACTGGATCTGTGGAGGAACCTCAAGCAAGAAGAGGTCGATGGCTTCTCCCTAGAAAGCTTGCTGCGGGGAGCCAAGGTGTACATCCCGCCGCCGCCCCCCAAACCTGAACCGGTAAGGGACTCCGATCGTGTCAATTCGCCTTCTTCAACTAATAACTTTATCGCAGTCCGACGAGTACAAGGCCCTCATGGCCCGCCTACGACGCGAAGAGGAAGAGCGAACCTACCAGCGCATGTTGAAGCAGCCCTCCCGAATGGAGGCCTTCTCGCAGCAATTCCCGAACGCCTCTTCCAGAGCACACGTCTTCGCCGAGGTCAACCGGCCGATGCGCGAATCCGACAACGGCGACGACGAAGTTACATTCGGTGATGTTCAAAAGCAGGTCATGGTCATTCTCAACTTCCTTCTGAGCGTCGTCGGCGTAGGTGCGACAATCTGGATCGCGGCTCGCTGGTGGAGCCTCACGTCTCGCATTTTCTTGACTATGGGTGGATGCATCGTGGTGTTGATCGCTGAGGTCGCCGTGTACTCTGGCTATGTCTGGAGAATGACAGAGGCCAAGGCGAGTCGGAAGGAGCCCAAAGAAATCAGGGAGGTGATGCAAACATGGGTCGTGGGCCAAGACGAAAAGACAAGCGACGGGGACACGGTGTTGCTCGACACGAAGATGCAAGATACGGACGAGGGTATACGACGACGACTGAAGGGCTCGACATAGCCGTTTATTCATATCGAATTGTTAAGAGTTCTATGGCAACGAGAAGATGCGCATGCGCATGTACGTGCGTGTGGCGGTCATCCAATCGTGCCGCAAGCTTCTGACTGAGCAGCCTGCCACTTGGCTTTGGGATCAGTACCAATCATCCAGATGGCAGTAACCAGCATATCCATACCATGCAATGATGGTGGTTACTCGTCTCGACTGCTGAATGTTAGTCAGAAAAGCAAGCCAAGTTCACGTTCTGTCACGGAGCAGCCCGGCCGTCTGGGCCAACAAACTCGGCGCCGATTCACATGTCCGGTTGTAACCCGGCAAGCGGGGCCACACGAAAAGCACAAGATCTCGCCGATTAGCAACCCCTGCACTTTGACATTTGCGCATTAAACTCAATCCATGTCATATTCCAATATCAAAAGCGTTTGGGCGCGAATGCAGGCGCCACACGTGACCTTGGTGGGTGGACAACGCGACTCGACGCGGTCGATGCACGTCATTCCTGCCGCGACGCGCTTCGGTGGGGCCCCGAAAGCTCTCGATCGATCCGCCATCGCCCTGCGAGGCAAAGACAAGACACCACCACAGCATTGACCTTGATACCCGTTTGTCTCTATTTATTGCTTCTGGGTTGGCGTACTGTCGGTGTTTTTTGATCGCACTCATACCCTCGATATATAGGCATGCTCTTCTAATCTTTCAACAACATCTGCGGGCGTGTCTCGTCTACAATAACACGGCACACGCGTCGCGTCGCATTCTACCAAATCTCAACTTCCACCCGCCCCGACAGAGCCCTCAAGGTTTTCATCCGAACAATGGAACAGTCTGGGGAGATTGAAGTCTCCTCAATTTCACGCGATATCTCTCGTCCGACGACCGAGAAACGGTACGAAATCTCCCCACACTCTAACGCGCATTGCTCGCTAATACCGTTCAGACGGACCTTGCGAACATACAGCAAGCGGTCGCGAGTAACTGAAGACGAGCCAACCTCGAAGCCTGCCAAGAAACAAAAGATCGTCATCGAAGACGCCCTCGCGAAACAACCAGAGCTTCCTCGTATCCCACCTCCGCTACCGGCACACACGAGCAATATTCCCAAGAGCTCCATCCTCAGCTACTTCAAGCCCTGCCGCTCTAGCTCTGCAACGGAACCCTCAGATCCCTCAGATCCTCTGTCCGACTCGGAAAAGCTAATCGACACGCCCCCTTCATCACCGCCGATTGTTAGAAGGATACGAGAGCCAAGGAGACTGCGCCTGCGACACAGTCTGCCTTCTCCAGATGGCGACGATGTGGAGGCCGACAAGCTGAACAGGGGCAAAGACGAAGAGACGGCAACACGGATCACGCGATCAAGTCGACGAGAAGGAAAGCAACTGCAGGAGGCGAAGGAAAGCAAGTTGAATGAACAGAAGGAGAGTCCCGAGCCGAAGTCGAAAGCCGCGACAGCCAAACCAAAGGCAAAGTCGAAGCCGGTTGCGACGATACAGACAACCATCAACATCTCGTCAAAGCCCACGTTTGAGGAGTGCAAGGTATGCCGGATGGTGTACAACCCACTGCACCCCCCTGATGTCAAGTTTCACACGCAAACGCATGCTGCACATCTTCGCAAAAAGGCGAAGGCGAGGGCATAGGCAACTACGTGGATGAAGTTGGGAAAAGTCTTTAAAACGGTAGATGATGGAAGGAGACGAAGATTGGATCAGGAGCTGCTGTCAGACTTTGACAAGAGACTGGCATGATACCACTTAGGAGATGATAATCAATGATACCCCTTAGCAATACAAAACAACTTGCATTTCATTCCGTTCGTAACAGCTATCCAGAAGCAACATGTACTAAGCGAGTGACAAAAAGCGAATGACAAAGTGAATGACAGAATAGTATGTTGAGCACCAAGCTCAGCCAACCCTCCCCCTGACCGATCAACAGCCGCAACCACACATCCCCTCGATCCCGCCATGCCCATTCCCTTCTACCCCCTATTTCGATCCCCCTTCAGGCCTCTCAACCAATGCGGGCCTGGAGGAATCGCGGGGCCGCAACAGCCGCATCAGTCTGGTACAAAAAGTGCGCCGGCAGGATGAACAGGGTGCCGTAGCAGACCGCGTCCGCAATGTCGCAGTAGACCTCGGTCTTGGACGTCTCGAAGTTGGGGATGCGGCCCAGGTTCTGCAGGTTCTTGGTGTACCCGAACAGCACGACGCCCTTGATCTGGTTCTTGATCGTGGTGCTGAGACCCGAGATGGAGCCCGCCATCACGGCGGTGCCCTGGCTGTAGCCGCCCGAGACGATGGCCGCGTTGGGGCACTTGGTGTTGGCGAGGGTGAAGAGGCGCCTGGCCTCATTGATGGCGGCCGAGGAGGTGCCGTCAGGCAGGAAGTTGGAGGCCAGGTCGGCGAGGTAGGGGCCGCCTACGCCCTGGACCCAGACGTCGTTGGCGCCGTAGATTCTCTCCAGGGCGTCGGCGACGATGGGGCCTGCGCTGACTCCCTTTTCCAGATGTCAACATGGGCCTTTGAAAATAGGATAAAAGAAGCCTTACCATATTACCGGGCTCAGTCGAGGCACGGGCAAAGATGTAGATGACCTTGGGGCAGGCGGAGCTGCTGCCGGTCTCAAGCTCGTTGCGAGTGGACGACTGACGGGTCTCGAGGGCGACGCCGGTCTCGACTTCGACGGGAGCCGCCGCGGCGAGGGTGATGGCCAGGGACACGATGCTGAGGAACTTCATTTTGGATGTTTGGGGACGGGGCGTTGTCTGAAGAGAGTGGTCTCTGAGGGAATGTGCTGCGTCGGCTTGGAGCGAAGGAGAAGGCGGAGCTGTCAGTCTGAGCAAGGGCTTGAGTCTGATGATCCAAAAGAAAATCGTGTTTGAGAGGATCGTGAGGCCCTATTTATGTTGTTTGGTTTCCACGGTTGTCATCGTTTCGTCTTGACAGTTGACACTTCATGACAGGCGGAGGTAGATCCGAGAGATGTACCGAGTACAAGATCTGTTGAAGGTGATCACCAGATGAAAAGCACGAGATCTTGCAAGACAACTCATGCAAGCTCAGTGAGTTCACGATGAAGAGCAGATGTCAAAGTGACATGTCAGTTCATCCCATCGAGAACCTTGACGACTTTGATCCTTCACGAGCTTCGATCTATGCCTGAAAGCAGCGACTAACCTAGCTGACCCTGATCCTCAAAATCGCTCGTCAACAAGGTTCCCTCAATCAGAGTCATGGACTCCGTTATTCCTCCGCCAGTCGCATCTTGAAGCAATCCTCATCACCAAGATTCCACAGTCGGTGAGCTGGGCGTTCCAAGGCCCACGATGCCACGTGAGGGTCGCCATTTCGCAAGTTTCCATCAAATTGGGTATGGTCGGAAGACGCTCCGCAATCCCTCTAGTTGTAGCAATAGCGAGCCAGAAGAAAAAGGGGGCGAGCCTCGGGACAAGACCTAGCATCAGGGAAGATAGCTCGAGGTCTGGAATGAGGGGCCTGATGCGGCTTATGGCTGTTTCCGGCGGGTAATTCCTGTTGGGTGAGGATGGCTCTTGTGGTTTGAGCCAACGGGAATCGTGGAAGTCCTTCAATTTCTTCTGGTTCAGGAAAGGACCAGGCATGATGGATGGTACTCCATTTACCAGTCGCCCAGAAACCAACAAAACCCAGCGCAACGGGAAACCCTTGGCCCTGCAAGTCGGCCGGTAGAGATATGCGGCCCCGCAGAACCCCGCAACTCGGCGACGTTGGATGCCTCGGCTCGGGCGTCTGACTAAGTCGTTTTCGGAACGGCTCGCAGAGTTTTCAGGCTTGATCAAGTTCCCAAGAGCTCATCTTCGACGTCTTACTGGTTGGGAGTTGTGAGTTGCGAAGGTCAGCCAAGCTGGGCCCGACCGTTGAGCTGCATGTACAGGTATGCTTGGAGCGCGTGTGCTACACCGGCGGCCGGTACTTACCAGTTTGAAGTGTGGGTTGTCTGGGGGGCATGAGAGTTGCATGCGATGAGCTAGTCCTCATTGTGTAAAAGTTGCGAATTTCTTTTCCTTGGCTGAGAGAGTCTCACCAACGGGCTCGCATGCGTACGCGTGAAAGATCTGTTCCCCAACATCATGCGACAAGCACGTTTTCACCGGGGGGCTAGAACACTGTGGAGACAATTGATAATGGTTGTACTAGTGAGAGAGACGATCACGGATGATAGTCAACGACGTTGCCAAGTCAAGGCCGAACTATTGACTGGGCCAGAGATCTTTGCCGAATTTCGTACTGAGACCCCATGATCCACCAGAGACATTTGACTCAAAGGTCATCGACCAGAGGGCTGGGGCCTTGCGGCATACCGATTCTATCCTCGAACATCATTCGAAGAGCCTCCACTCTACCACGATCCGACATGAAGCGAAGGTATTCAGCAGAGTTGGCCGTGTCCATATCCAAAATACCCGAGTAGCCTCCAGGGGCAGGAACATCCTTGCGGGCGCTCCATTGCGATGAGTTGCGCTGGAACTCATCACTCAAGAGGAAGTTGGCAAAGAGCTTGGAAGACTCGGGGTGGGGTGCGTCCTTGAAAATGGCAACGGATCTGTGCCAGCTGACGAAGAGTCCCTCGGCAGGAAATGATGCGTTAAGGCTTCCTGAGGCCCGGAGACCGATACTAGCGGTGAACGTCACAGACTGCGTGCTGTTGGGCTGACGGAGGACGGCCAAAGGCGAGCCAGTGCCGCGAACCCAGCGGACATTATTAGCCAAGAGGCCATCGAACCATCCGGGGCCGTACTGATTCATCCTGAAAAAGGTTAGCAATATTTCTCTTCGAGTGAGTCAAGCATCATACATGAGGTCAAAGATGTATGCGATCGCATCGTCATCGCTCGGCTGAGTCAAGACGATCTTGTCCTTGTATTCCGGCTTCAGAAAGTCAGGCCACTCGCGTGGCGGGTTCGCCAGTTTTTGCGTGTTCCAGACGGTTGACCACGCGTTCATGGCAAAGCCGTAGTATGCGGCGCGAATGTGTCTGAAAGGTGCCAGAACTTTCATGTAGTTGCTGGGCGCGTAGTGCACCAGCGCTCCCTGATCATCCCAGCGGGGGTAGTCCTGAAGCGCTTGGAGGATGATCGTGTCGACTTCGAGAGGTTGGCCTGAAGCGAGCTGCTTGTCGATGTTGAAGCTGTGGTATTTGGAGCGGTTGACCGTGACGTTGAGTGTCATGCCCGGAAAGCGTGTCTGGAAGGCACGCTTGAGGCCGTCTTGTTGATTCACTTCATCACCGCCGTGCCAGCTGGTGACTACACCACCTTCTGCGAGGTCTGCTTGGTACATCTCGTCAATAGTGCGGTTCTCGTTGACTTGGGGTGTGTTGAAGCCAAGAGAAGTGTCGTAAGAGACGACATTCTGGGCCAGCAAGGCGACGATGATGGCATGAGCAAAACGCATCTTAGAACAGCAAAGGGAAGACTGGGCTTGTCTGAACGAGTGACTTTGGATGAAAGATTCGTCTCATTTTTGGATTCAAGCGCATTTATGTCTCTAGGAAGACATGATTTGGGCCCCTCTGCGATCCAAACAAGGCTTGGGAGAAAAGAATATCATGATGCTTGGCAGCCGCGTAATATTCCACGTCTTTACACTGCCCCAGGTCCAAGTCATTTCCTTCACCAAGACTTTAGCGATGCTTGTTTTCGCGACACGATCAAACGGCCAGGGTGATGGTCCATGTTGATACTCTCAAGACCACTTTCCTTCCAGAGAGAGTTAGCGCCAATCAACATGATGGCTGACGTTCATACCGGTCTTTGCCTTACCGCCGAAGGTCAGGTCGGGATCCGACAGACTATACTACAGAAGACTGGCCTTAGTCATCTTGCGCATAGATCTATCCCCCTATCTCGTTACAAGTGTAGTCGCGCGCGCGCGTATCTTGACTCGCGGTAGTAGTGCACTTGTGTTAGTCTGTCTACCGGGCTTTCCTAATGGGGTAATATTTCGCCTCTGAATACAGAGTTTACAAGTTTCCATCACCGCCTCAGTGCGGTTAATGAGAGTGGTTCAATTTGGTTCTATGAAAGTTCAACGAGGCAGGAAAAGGTTCATCAATTCGTCAAAACCAAAGAAGTCCGCGATACCGCAAATAGCAAGCAATCTTCTTAACCGGAGGCTGACATCCAATACAAACGACACCTGACAGACGTACAGTCTTGGTCGTGACGCTGTCTCTTGTGCCAAGATCATGTCTGAGGCATGTTGCCTCCTTGGTAAGGGACTCTATTCGGGCCGCCCTGGGCTCCATCTCTGTACGTGTAGCCTGGATGAGGGATGTCTCTGGGATCTGACTGTACTCTTGGAGTTGTGCTCCGCATTGCGTCCGCCTGAAGCTCACTGCTGTACCCATACTGTATTGACTGCGGCTGAGCAGGACGATGGGGCAGAGGAGAACCATCGTGGCTCATACTTGGGTGTAGATGAGCCTCTCCAGAATGTGCAGGCTGCAGTCCAGCCTGCGGCGATTGGTACAGGGGAGCTTCTTGACTCTCCATCTGGAAATGAGTATCCGTCTGAGCGTGTTGGCCGTGCATCTGTTGGTCATGCGCCGGTGAGTTCCCATAGTCTCTGAAGCTACTACCTGGGGTTTGGTTATACGGGGCTGCGTTCCCGTAGCCTTGCGCTTGTGAGCTAGCTGTGCTAGAATATTGTCTCTGGTGGCGATGCTGGTCATGGTGAAATACTTCAGTCTTTGTGTTGAAGGAGGGTGACATGTCCGACAATCTGCTGTTAGCGTGGTGTGGCCGTCGGCGTTGTCCGGGACCTGGTCGGGCGTCGAACAGGCTTTGTTTCTCAAAGGGCGTGTTTTTCCTTGCACGGAGTCGTTGCTGAAATGCTCGGTCATCGCCTTCAGTGCCCTGAATATCAGCCAAGTACTCGCCAAAGTCGAGGTAGGCTTTCTGAACAATCTTGAAGTACTTGAGCTGGAGTGATACAATGGCGGATTTGTCAATCTCCAAGCTGATTTCTGACCCGTTCTTTTGAGCATCAAACTCGGCAAGTGCCAGTGCAGTATGGCAGGCATTGCGGATTTGCCGCCCATTCCATCGGTTATATGGTTGATCGGCGTAATGCTGACTGGCAAAGTCTTCAATTGATGATATGTCGAATGTGATCGTTCGACCTTGCTTCTTGAACCTCTGTTCCATGAGATCAATATGAAGTCTGAAAACCTTCAGAGTCTTCAGCTCGTCAAGCTCCGGGTAGTGAAGACTCATTTGTATTCTCGAAGCGAAGGCTTCGTCGAGGTCCCCAATGCGATTAGTGGTGAGGAATAGAATGCCGGTATAGTACTCAAGAACCCGGAGGAAAACTGCGTTCAAGATGCTAAGTTAGGTTTGGGCTTGCCAACTTCAATAATGAGTTGATATTGTGGAAGGACCCACCAGCAACCAAGCCGTTGCAAGCGAAATCATTTCTAGAACGCGCAGCGAGGAACACGTCTGCTTCATCAAGAAGCAGAATGCAACCCCATCTACTTGCTAGCGCAAAGCTTCTCTCAAGGTCTTTTTCAACTTCCTTGGCGGTGGTACCTAAGTCCCCTGATCGAAAGAGAATGCATTGTCAGAATAGACATACTGAAGGCTTCTAACATAGGTGGCAGGTTGTGAAGAATGCTTTTGTGAATTTTTGTATAACTAGGGATATATAAGAGGTCCCCCTTACTCTAACTACCTTTTATATATCTAACTACCTTTATTAACTATTACTCTATTAAACTATAGTACTACTTTAAGTTCTACTAATAAGCTTTTTTACTTTAGATAATTTAACTAATTTACTTTATAATACTAGTTATTAATTATTTTATTATTTTTAAATATTTTAGTAATATCTTTAAATTTATTAAATATTTTAAAAAGAGATAGATTATTATAGTTATATTAATAGAGGATAATATATACTAATAAGTAATAGAAGAATATTATAGTTAGCTATCTAATAGTAAGGTCTACTAATAGAAGCTAGAGATTAACGCGTAGTAATAGTATACTAAGGTTATAGTCTAAGTTATAAGTTATAAGCTTATTATAGATTAGTTTTTAGAGGCTAAAGTGATCAGTTTTAGACTTAATAAGTTATTTATAGTAAAAGTAAACTAAAAGTATTTTAAAAATATTTATAAGTTAATTACTAAAGAGCTATAGAAGTCTAACTATAAACTAAGTTTAAAGTTATACTATATATAAGTCTAATTCTAAATATATTCTTTTATACTTTAAATCGTTTTAGATTATTTTAATTCTAAATAACTATTTAGTTTCTAAATTATATTAGGTTATTTTAATCTAAAATAATTATTATTTTATTATTATATAACTTATACTATAGTTCTTCTATTTTCTAAGTAGATCTCTATTACTCCTATAATTTTATAAGTATAAATGTCCTATTCTAGTTACTTAACGTCTAAGTAGATTAGTTATCTATTATTCTTACTTGTAAGTTATAATATTAGGTTCCTTCTCTAAAGGTTTTATTTTTAAGACCTAATATAAGTAAGTTATTAGTTTTAGGTTAGAGATCTATTAATTATAATTTCTAATTTATCTATAATACTAATATTATATTAAGTTATATCTAAAAACCTAATTTTTATAAAACTTATAGCGTTTAGATCTAGTATAATTATTAAGTATTTAGTACTCTTATTAGATATTATAGTTATAACGCTATACTTTGTTCTCTATACTTTTAGTATAATTAAGTGTATAAAATAGACCTTACTAATTTAAAATATTATAATAAGTATATTAAGTATAAGTTCTTAAATTATAATAGTAGTAATATAGTAAATACTTATAAGTAGCTAATATATTTTTATATTTTATCTCTAATAGTAGCTAATTAATTATAGTAAATTATTATTTTAATAAATAAAAAAAGGTAGAGTAAGAAGAAGAGGAGGCTAAAGAGATATTAGAAGTTTTATAAACTTAACTAGCTACTATTTTAAGTTATTTATTCTATTTTTATAAGTATAAGAGGTTTTTAAAAGAGTATAGTTTAAACCTAATCTATTATAGAATATAGTCTATTAATAAATAAGAGGTAGAGAAGTATATTTTTAAAGTATAGAAGTCTTAAGTAATAGAGGATTTATTATTATAAAATACTTCTAATAAAGTAGACTAGTTTTCCTTAGGTATTAATATTATAGATTTAAGTATTCCTCTAAACGTAGGGTTTTGTAAGGTTTCTTAGTTAGTTTTTAGTATTTCTAATTAAATAAGTAGTTTCTTTATCTTAATTAATCTACTTCTATTAGTAGTTAGATATATCTATAGAGATATCTAATTTATAGATAACTAGAGGTGTTTATTAAAATAGTTAGTTTAACTAATATAGGTGTTATTTCTTATTTTTAGTATTATTATTAATAGATTTTAAGTTCTTCTATTATATTAGTGATACTTTTAGTAGGTTTCTATATATTATCTTTATATCTATATCTTTTCTACTTAATAAAGTATTAATAACTTTCTAGTTCTTTAAAGTAGTTAATAATTTATCTAACTTTATATTCTAGTTTATTATTTTCTATAATAATAATATTATTTATTTATAATCTCTATAGTATTAGTTTAAGAAGTGAGATATAGAATACTCAATAATATTTTATAGGTTCTAAAAATTTAAGTTTATAGTTAACTAGTGAAATTACTTATATAATTTTAAAAAGTTTAAGTGTTTTAAAGTTAAGTTTATTATTTAGTTATTTTATTTTAATATTTTGCTATATAAAATGGGCGCTTTCTCTCTTTTTTAAAGTTAGTCCTTTAATTCTTTATTAATTACTAAACTATACTATTTATTATTATATAAATTTAAGTTCTTTATATATATTATCTTAAATATCTTTGGCCTCTGGCTGTTTACTGTGATTTTACCTGCTTAGAGCGACAGACCTCCTAACTCCGCGCCTCCTGACAATGCATACAGCCTTTGGTTATGTGATCCCTGACGACCTCCTAAGTCTCCGACCACCTCTCCCAACCTCAGCCGCACTTATATGTGCACACAACCTCACGATCTTCAACTTCACTTTGGCAACGATGTGGTTTGTGATTACTTAATTACTGACTACTGAACTGTCGACCTATCCTCTCTCTCGCGCATTATCTGCGCCGCCGTCAAACACCGTCTCCATCACTGCTTCGCCGTCCGCCATAGTGGCTTCTTTGGAACAGCTGTGCCGTCGTCAGCAACGTTCTCTCTGTCAGTCGGCGCAAGGCGCACTCACTGATCCCTACTGGGCCTGGGCTTAGGCTGCCTCTGCTTTAGCATTGCGGAGGGCTTGCGCGAAGAAGGGCTACTCCTTAGGATGGCTAGAAACGCGCGTAGCCTCTGCGTGGAGGCGTCTAGGGCTGTCGTTTATCGCTTTGATTGTAGCGTAGAGAGGGTCCCCTCTAGGGGTATTTATGAGGGCTCTAGCTATGGCTACCCTGATGATATGCTGCTGATTGGCGAAAGAGTGTTTGCTGAATTTGAGGGCTTTGTTTATCGTATGAATGTTGTTCTGCGTAGCGATGCCCTCAGTTGTTTGCTTGTAGAAGGGTGTACCTCGCGGGGGATTGGCGTTCTTGTATATCTCTCGTGGTGCAGATATTGTGAAGCTTTAGGATTTGTTGTGGGTTGGTGAGGAAGAGGAAGAGGGATGGGCGTAAGGCCCTGCGCGCAGCAGAGCTTTTTATGCTTCTGGCTGTGAGAACCTCTTGTGACGACCTCTTTAGTTAAGGAGTCATCTCTTGTGTGGTAGCGTTCACCTCGCTGGAAGGTTTAGCGAAGCTGTTGCTAGGCTATGAGAGCCTCAGTGACCTGTTCGGCCCCGATGTGATCGGCCCCACGCCGCGCGGCCGGCGCCGTTGCTGTTCCGCCGGTCTATTCGGCTAGGGTGCGCGTTCGACTTTGTGCGAGGGTTTGCCTGCTAGCAGGAACGTATGGGGTTTCTGTACTGTTTTCCTTAATTAGTAGAGGGCATAGGTTAAAGTGCCTATATAGTGTTTCCAGAATTGTGCCTGCGTATGGGGTGAATTTTGCTGTAGTCTTTTTGCGGGGGGGCTGCGTTGTAACTACAAACTTAATCTTAAATATCTTTAATTTATTATATTAAACTAATAGCTTTAACTATAGCTAGGCTTAGTTATATATCTCTATAAGTAGTTAGTTTAAATCTATAGTTAAAGTAAAAAGAGAATTTCTTAGTATTTTCTCTAATTATACTATTATAAGTAAATTAAGTAATTAATAGTAGTATAATTTAATTATTTTAGTTATAATTAATATAAGCGTAGAGATATATTTTGAGGATTTAGTTAACTTTTTCTATTTATCTATTAGTCTATAGGTAAAATATAGTAGATATTACTTATTTAATACTAAGTTATAATATAATTAATTTTTAGAATTTAGATATAAAGATCTTATTTCTATCTAATATAATTTCCTTAGGTGTTCTATAGTTAGTAATAATATATTTAAGAAATATATAGGTAAATTCTTTAGTATTACTTAATTCTTTATATAGAATAAAGTAAGTATACTTTATAAGTTAGTTTATAATAATAAGAATACTATTAAAATATACTTCTATAAGGAGTTTTTAAGACTTTAATAGCTTAATAATAAAGTTAAGGGATATAGAGTACTAGGTAGTTTATAGTATAAGTAAAGGTTATAGTATATTATAAGGTTAATATTAAGTAGATTTGCTTTTGAAGTATACTTTATAATCTTTAATTACTTTTACTATATATTCTCTAGTAGCTTTTTCTCTGTCTTATTATTATAGTTATTTCTAGGTTTTTATAATTTCTTAGTAACTATATATAGAGTAAATATAGAATTCTATAATAACTTTATTATTTAGTTTACTAAGTAGACTAATATTAAATTATTTAGTTATTATTAAAAGTTTAGTTACTAGTATTAAGTCTTTATTATAATAATATTTAAGGATCACTTAGGTTTCTTCTAGTATTAAAACGTTATAGTTTAGTTATCTACTAAGAGCGTTAGCTCTACTGTTTTCTAATCCTTTTTAATAGATAATTTAGAAGTTAAATTCTAAGAGGAATTCTAACTATTATACTTATTATTTATTTAATACTTTTAAAGTTATAAAGTATAAGTATTTTATAAATTATCCCTAAAAGTTCTAGTCTTTATTTCTTAAAGGCTTTAATAATTACTATAAGCTCTTTATTATAAATGAAGTAATTAAGTTTTAATTTATAGAGTTTATAAAAGAAGAAAGTATAGAAATATAGATATCTTTCTAAGTTTTATTAGGATAATTATACTCTAAAAGTGAAATCTAAAGTGTTTATTTTTAGTTTAAATTACTCTTATAGGTTTAAGATTATTAAAACTAGTTTACTAAATATATAATTTTTAATTTTCTAGAAAACTATATTTTAAGCTTTTTATTTATTTAAATAGTTAGTCTTTATAGCTAAGATCTATAAGAGGTGTATTAATTTTACTATAGTATTTAATGAATTTTTAGTAAAAGTTAATTAATCTAAGAAAACTCTATATTTCTTTAAGGTTTATTAGTATTAGCTATTCTTTAATAGCTTAAACTTTCTTTTTTAATATACTAATATATCTTAAAGTAATAGTAAATCTAAAGTATTCTACTTCTTAAGTATAAAATATGCTTTTCTCTAGTTTAACTAAAAGTTTAGTATTTTAAAGAGCTTATAGTATAAAGTATATATATTCTTTATATTATTCTATTATAAGGGAGAAGATAAAAGTATTATTAAAGTAGATAACTATAAAGATATTATAATAGAATAAGGGAGAAAACTTATTAATCGTGCTAAGCACTCCACTCTAAACAGAAAACCCCTAAAAATACCCTAAACACTTATATATCAATTTTCTAAATAACTATAAGAGATATAAAAGTGAATATATAAATATAAGCTTAACTAACTTATACTTTATCTATATTTTCTACTCTTTTTATATCTTAAGTTATATAATTTCTTAAGAGAAAATAAGCTACTAAGAAGAAGTTTAGTAATATTATCTCTATAGTATTCTACCCTATTATTACTTTAAATAATTAAAGAAGTATAGTAAGGATTAAGAGAGAGGATAAAAGTAGAGCTAGCTAAAGCTAGAGAAGCTTAAAAATACTTATTTTTATTTAATTTTTAAAAAGTAAGAATTAATAGGTTTTTTCTATAAACTAAGCTAAAGAACCCTAAAAGCTCTTCTAAGAGGGTAGTTACTAAAGTTATTAAGGGAAAATAAGAAATTATATAAAAATAAATATATTTCTTATTTATCTATTTAGTCTTTTTTATTATAAGTTAACTAAACCTCTATTTATTTATATAAGCTTTTTCCTCTTATAATAACACTTAACGTTTATAAAAACGCTTATTTAACCTCTTACTTTTTAGGTTAGAATTACTAAAAATTCTAAAAACTCTACCTCCTTTTATATATCCCCTAAGTTTTCTATATACTAAAAAGAAAAAGACTTAATTAACTTTACTTTATATACTTAATATTCTATCTAGCTTTTAAACTATATCCTCTACTTTTCTAGTTAGTAACTAGTCTCTCTATTAATTCTTTCTTAATATAAGCTTAATTATAGTCTTCTTTTTAGATCTCTTTAGCTTACTATATACTAAGTACTATCTATTCCTTTAATATAGTTAGAACTAAAAAGGCGTTTTAAAGTTATATAGCTTAAGCTATATCTTTAATTAGGTTATCTTAAGTAATAAGAAATTACTTTAAAGTTAAATTACTAAGCCTATTTACTATAAGTAGTTTAAGCTTTCTAACTCTTCTTTTAATTTTTATATAGTAGAGCTCTCTTTACTTATTCTCTATCTAAACCTATATATCTTTAACTTTATTTAATACTTCTCTAAAGTAGTCTTTTCTTTTTATATTAATAATAAAAGTTATAGAATTAAAGTTATTATTATAAACTATATTTTCTATTCTATTAGTCTCTCTTAGAGAGGCTAAGTCTTTAGCTTTAACCCTAATTAACTTTTAAGTGATTAATATTTAGTTAAGTATAGCTTTTCTAAAGCTTATATTTACTTTATTTTCTTATTATTCTTCTTACCCCTTTCCTTTTAAAGCTTTTAGCTAGTTTTTAAACCTAGTTTTAAGTTTTAGTTTTAAACTTTTAAATAAGATATAAAAGCTAAACTCTTTAGTAATAAGCTTAACCTAGTAGTTAAAAAGGTTCTTATAAAGATTTAAGTTAGCTTTTTAAGTTTTAATAGTAATTTCTAAATATAAAGTCTTAATACTAAAGATACTTTATTAAATAATATATCTAATAAAGTCTATAGTATAGAGGCTATATTTCTATAAGTCTTCTTTTAATTTAATTTAAAGTTATAGAATAATAAAAGAAGTATAATTAATAAGTTGTTAAATCTCTATTAGTACTTTATAGATTCTATACTAATTATAAACTAACTTAACTATAGTTCTAAAAGAGGTTTTTAACTTACCTAAGTTACTACTATTAGTAATATCCTATATACTATCTAAATAGAAGTATAAGCTATTTTTTAAATTAATAATTAAGCTTATATACTTTTCTCTATTATTATATTATAAAAAGATAATAAAATTATATAAAGTAAACTTATTAGCTAGAACTCTATAATACTTTATTATAAAGTTATTATAGAAAAAGACCTAAATAATAAGAACTCTTATATATTATTCTTTAATAATATCTCTAATAATTAAATTATAAGCTACTTTAATATAGCTCTCTAAGAGGGGATCACTTTAATATAAAAACTCTAATATATTATAGAAATTAAAAAGGACTTTTATTTAGATACTTTATTTTTAGATTTCTTAAATTAGGTTTTTATTATTATTATAAAAAAATCTACTTTACTAATATTTAGTTAGAGTTATATTAGTAAGGTTATTATTAGTATTTATCTATTTAGATATTAGGAAAGATCTATCTTAACTAGGCTTTAGTACTCTATAAAGCTTTTAGGGTATAATAAGAGACTTAATAAGTTCTATAGTTTTAAAGAGAATTCTAAGGAGTTTTTTATTAAATTATATAAGCTAGATATATTTAATCTTACTTAGTTTAATATTCACTTCGCTAAAGTAGTTAAAATAGGAATTAAGAAGCTATAGAGGCTATTCTCTTTATAGGGGTAGAGTAGATATATCTACTACTTATAGAGTCTTACTTTAAGAAACTAATTAGTTTTTATAAAGATATATAATATAGATTATAAGCTTTTACTTAATCCTATTAATCTAATTAACATTCTATATAGTTTTATAAGCTTTCTAGGACTTAAAATTATAGTCTCTAGAGGATAGAGATTAAAAGGTAATAGGAGTAGTTTAGTAAGATATTATATAATATTCTATAGTAGTCTAGAGGAGAAGCTATTAAGTTATAAATATATAGAATATACTAAATAGACTTATATTACTATTTATTTAGGTTATAGTAATTAGATATCTTAGAAGGAAAGAAAAAGTTAAAAAAGTGAATTTATAGAGAGTAAGAAAGCATTAATTATAATATTAATAGTTTTTATTAAAAGTTAGTAAAAGTAAGTAGGAAGAAAAAAGTATAATTTTTAGAATATATAAGTAATAGTTAGGTTTAGTTAAAGTTTTATAGTTAAATATAAAAATATTTATTAAAGAAAGGTAGTTATTATATATATAAATATATAAAGATGTTTAGTAGAAGGTTAGTAAGTTAAAGTGCCCCTCTTTTATAGATATTATAAAGGTGAATTTAGTGCTAGTAGTTAATAATCTTTCTAAAAATGTGATTTTTAGATAAGGAAGAAACTAGTTAGGCGTATAAAATAGTCTTTTTTAAGGGTGAGATTTAAGCAATTGCTAAATATAACTAGTAATTAAATAAAGGTGAAGTTAGATACTGAGGATAATAAGTAGAGAAAAGAATAATAACTAGTATAATTTAGTAGTAAGAGAAGGAAAGATATAGTTATAAACTACTTAGTTAGACTTATAATTATATATTTTTAAAGGGAAAATTAATACTTATAGCTATAAAAGAGGTGAGGTTTTTTATAATTTAATTATAAGATATATAAAGTTAAAGACCTCCTTTTTATAGATAGTAATGTTTTAATTAATATACTTATTTTGCTTTTACTATTAAAACCTAAATAAATACATTCTTTTTAGTTTAATTAATCTTAGATTTATAGTAAAAGGTTCTTTAAGTTGTTCTTTTTCGTCCTATTAATAAGTTACTATAGTAAATAAGCCTTTAGGTTACTATAGCTACTATTTTTAGTATTAACTACCTCTCTAGTTAGATATAAAAAGGTATATCTCTTCTACCTAGCTATATCTCTTCTTTTTTCCTCTTAATATATTATTCTTTATAATCTTTAGCCTAACTAACGCTTTATAATAATAACTAGATAACTTCTAAGTAGTATAATTATAGATATTAAAATTAATTTAAGTTACTCTTATATTATTACTTTAAACTAAGTATATAAGCCCTTCCTCTTCTTTTTTATACTAATTTCTATAAATTATAAAGATAAAGAAGAAACTATTTATCTATTTAAACTTATTATACTACTATTAGTTATAGTAAGTTATCTTTCTAAGACTATTTAAACTACTATTAACCTATATATAGACTTCTCTTTCTCTTTTTTAAACTCCTATTAAAGGTCCTATTAGTTAGGTTTAATATAAAATAAGCTTTATTTATAAAATTACTATTAATAAAAAAGTTAAAAAAGTTACTTTAAGGTTTTAGTATTTACTTACTAAGTTCTTAATAATATATATAGAGCTAATTAATAAAAGAGAAGTATTAAAAAGGTTTTTATTTTTTATAAGAGAGGTTTATATTATAGAAAGTTATATTAGCCTTTAGAGATAGCTATACTAAAAGATAGATAAGTTAGAAGTAATTAAAGCTTTACTAATTTATATATATAGCGCTTAGAATCTCTTTCTATATAATAAATACTTTAAGTACTAAGTAAAGATATTTTTTAAAGCTAAGTAGAGTAATTACTAAGTTACTATATCTATTCCTTTCTAGGAGTATATTTCTTATTAAACTAAATAGAAAGAGGTTTATTCTAACTATATCTATTATAAGAAAAGCTTTTTATATTTATATAGGCTTAACTATAACTAAGAAACTACTAGTTAGATTAAGTATATTAAAAAGAGTAATAAGAAGAAAGGTATTTCTAATAGTACTTTTTATAAAGAGAGTAGAAGTATTAATATAATACTTTATTCTAAGTATAAATATCTTAGAAATAAGACTATTATACTAATATATAGACTATTAATTAACTAATTTACTAAGTTAGCTTTAGAGTATAAATTTAAATTATAGTAATATTCCTAAGTAGTTTCCTATAAGATCTTTAGTAAGAACCTTTATAAGTAAATTAGCTTTTTAATAGTAGAAGTAAGGTTAAAGCGTGAGGATGAGAAGAAAAAGAAGAAGGCTACTATTTATTATACTTAGAGAAGTAATTAGTCTGTTTTAGGTTTGAATTTTTTAGAAGTAATATTAATTTCTTTTAAGTTTTTTAGCATTTTTTTTAGTTTTTTTAGTGTTTATTAGTTTTTATTATTATATATCCTCTCTTCTTTTATAATAATATATATTAAAGGTAAAAGAAGTAATATAAATATATAGTTAATATAAATCATAGTGCAAAAGTGACTAAATATAAATAGATAAAATATCGCTTTTTCTACTAAAAATAGATAAAATTTTAATAATTATTATAGACTTAACTGTTTTTTAGTTTCTCTATATCTCTATACTAGCTATTAAATCTTTTGTTTTTTATAGAGATACTTACTATAATTTTATTCTTTTTCTACTAGGTATTAACTTTAGCTTATAGTGTTTTATTTTATTCTTATAATTGCTTAATTTGCATTTTTATAGTATTAAAGTTATTAATCTCTACTTCTTTTAGTGTAGATAATTTATTAAGGTTTAAGATTTCTATTAAACTAAGGGTATTAAGATTAAGTTAATTTATAATAGAAAAGACCTTATTAAAGGCTTATTTAAAGTTTAGTTAGACTTCTATTTTAGAGATATTATCTAGATAGCTATCTTTATTTACTATAAATTTCTTTAAGTAATTACTAGCTATAGTCTACTTAATAGAAATTCTAATAAGAGTTTTAAGTAAATAAAATAAAGTTTAGGGAGATATCTACTAGATATAAAAGAAGTTTAACTAGTATATACTAAGCTTACTAAAAGAGCTTTTATTAATAGATAGCTTTATATTATAAATAAGAATAATATCTCTAACTTATAGCTTTTTATGTTATATTCTATACTTATTTCTTTAGTTATAGTTCTTAGTAACTTAGTAGTACTACTTTATAATATATTTAAAAGCTATTTATTAGTTAGAATTAAGTTATTTAAAGGTTTATATATATAAAAGGAGTTTAGTCTCAGTATTTCTAACTCTTAACTAGTTTAATACTTACTAAATAACATTTTTAGTTTTAATTAGAGTGATTAAGTTATAACTATAAATAAAGTAAAAAAGAGAGTATTCTATAGAGGATCTAACTGATATTTAGTTAGTAAATAAAGCTATATAAAGGACTAAAGTCTAATTCTTTCTACTGAAGTTTAACTAAATTATAAAGGTATAAATAAAAGGTTAATATCCTTTTTTAATAAGTCTATTAGTCTTCAAATTATATACTGAGATAATAAGGCATTATCTCCTATAGACTTAATTAAGCTTTTTAATAAACCTCTTGTTTTTTAGTCCCCTATTAACTATAAGAAGCCTATAGATCTTATAGTAGTAGATTATATCTTCCTAAATAAACTTAGCTATTATTCTTAAGTTAATGTTCTTAAGAAGTTAATAAGCTTCTATATAACTAATAAGTATATTATAAGCTTTAGCTAGAGAGTAATTACTAATCTTCTAGATATTAATATAAATATACTAAAATAAGATTACTAGAGGTATAGAAAAAATATAAAGGTCTTTAAATTATTTTAGTTAAACTTATATATAGAGTAAATAGCTCTTTATTTCGTCACTTATTATTTAATATATATTCTCCTAGGCGTATCGCTCTTAAAGTCTAGCGTATATTATATTATAGCCTCTATACCCTCCCTTAGTATATATATACTAGATTAACTTCTTCTATTCTTCCTTATTATTAACTACTTATCTTAGTATAAAGTTTAATTTTATTTCTTTTTAAAAGAGAAAACTATTTTAAAGTATATATTTTACTATATATAACTTAAATTTCTTGAAATTAATCTAAGAAATAGTCTTTAAGTATAATAATAAAGCTAAATACTTAGTAATTTATTATAATTATTAAAACTAAGCCTATTTAAAGCTTAGTAGATTATCTACTCTAAGTCTAAAATCCTCTTCTACTTTAAGTGTATAAATAGAGTTATTAATTATTTTATCTAAATCTTCTTCTTATTTAGCTTCTTAAATATCAAATTCCCCTATTAGTTTATATAAGAAACTATCTATAGCCCTATTCTTTATACTAGGTATATAGCAAATATTAAAATTAAACATTTTAATCTAAGTAATCTATTATATAAGAACTACTTTAGGTAAATCTAAAGTAATATTACTAATTTAGTCTATAAGAACTTTTATATTAGTTTTAAGAGTGAATTATATACTATATAAGTAGTTTCTAAGCCTCTTAAGAGTAAATAAAACTAATTAAAGCTTAAGCTTTTCTATATTATAGTTAAGAGCTACGCTAGTCTAAATCCTACTTTTATACTAAGTAATATATCTTTTACTCTAATAGTATTATTTAAGTACTACACCTTACCTTTTAATGCTTATATTAGTAAATAGATAGATTTCGCTAGCTTTTTCTTTATAATTAATAGGTTAAAGTAATAGAAAGCTAACTAAGTAAAGCTTAAAGGTTTTTATAGCTAGCTGTTATTCTAGCCCTTACTTAAAGAACACTCCTTTTTAAAGAAGTTTTACTAATAGGGTAGAAATAGTTCTATAATCTTTAATCTATACTTAATAAAACTTAATAATACTAAGAAGACTTTTAACTACTATAACATTATTATATTTTTCTTACTTAAAGATTTTAATAACTTTATTTTAGTTAGATTTATATCCCTTACTACTTACTATATAACTAAAGAGGTTAATAGTAGGTTAGTAAATCTAAGATTTCTTAAGAGAAATCATAGCACTAGCAAGCTTAAGGTTCTAAAGTATTATATCTAAGTTTATAAAGTACTTAAAAATATATAAATACACCTCTAGAAGCTTAACTATATAGTTACTATTATATATTATTTTTAGCCTTCTAATAGAGATATTGTTAAAAAAAGGTTAATAAACGCTTAGAATAAGGTTATAGAAGATTCTTATTATAACCTTTATAAACTAAGTAACTAAATTTATCGCTCCTTAAAGTAGAGTATATATTCTAAATAGCCCTAAAAGTATAGTAAATATAGTTAGATCTTAACTTAACTTATTAAGTGAAACTTAGTTATATTTAGAAAATAAGTCTAAAAGGCTTATAATCTCACAGTTAGTAAAGTCTTCTAAGAATTTATTAACCTCTAGAGGAATAAAAGTATCTCTAATACTAATCTTATTAAGTTTTATATATAAGTTAATCAGCCTTATATTACTATTCTTTTTAGTAATAAAAAACTAGAAGTTCCTATATAATCTATAGAATTCCTCTAAAACTCCTTATATAACTCTCAATTTAAGTATATTAATAACCTTCTTTTATAAAGCTTTAGGGATAAAAATCCCTTTCTCTTACTATATAATATATAGAATAGTTCTAATCTTCTATAGTAAAGCTATATAAAAGTTAATATACTTATATTTTATAAAATCCTATATTAACACCTCTTCTTAATTTATAAGGATATATTTAAGTATTTTAATCTCTCTTAGTAAAAAGTGTAGCTAGATAACTTTAAACTTTAAAAACCTTTCTAAAATAAAGTAAATCCCTTAGTTAAACTACGCAAATTATAGATATATATAGCTAGTAAAAAAGGAGTTAGAAAGCTAATAATAGCTCTTTACTTCTTAAGTTAGAATCTTCTTCTAGTCTTTCTAACTATTAGGAATAGAACTATCTAAAAGTAGATTATTAACTAGATAAACCTTTTTATCTTTATATTTATATATTATATAGATACTAATAAAACTTTAGTTAAGCTTAAGGTTTCTCCTAATTAACTTAAAGAATACTTAATCTTTTAAGACTTTAAAAAGGTTTTATTAGCTTTTAGTATTCTTAAGAAAATAAGCTTAAATAGTTTCTATAATTAGAGTAACTACTACTTTAGTAATAGTTCCTAAGATATTAAGTACAACTAAAAGTAAAATTAAAATAGAGCACTAATTAGTTTTAGAAACAGCTTCTTTTTATTTAAGAAGTTTAGCTTTCTTTCTTTTTTAAATAAGAAAACACTCTTTTTCATAATCTATTATAGTATTAACATAATAAGTTCAAACTTTATTATATATATCGCTAAAGTTCTAGTTAGTCTTAAGTTAGCCTTTAGTAGCTTTAGAGGTATTATAGATATTTTTTATATAGTTTTCCTATTTAGAGAAATAGTACTAAATCTAATATAAAAAATCTAATTACATAAAACCTATTAGAATACTAATCTTCTAGAATTTATCACTTCTACAGTTTTTTACCTTTATTATAGTAGTAATAAAGCGTTTTAAATACTTAAAAGTAAATTTAGTAGAAATAGTAAAACGAAGTCTAAAGAGTAAGTTATAGTTAACAGTTTTAAAGTTTACTACTATTATAGTTATTATAATCTTATAGTTATTAATCTAAATAGATATATAATATACCCTAATAAAGTATAGCTTTAGGTCACCTTTAGCTATTATTCTTATTATTAAAATAATAATAGAAATTAAAATATTATAATCTAAAACGTATTAATAACTTATAAAATTAGATTCTATACTAATATTAATTATACTCTATATAAGTGAGTAGTTATTAAAGCGCTTATTATTAATAGAGATCTTTAAAATAAGTTATAGTATAATAATTATTAGAGCTATCTAGTTTATAATTATTAGAATAATAGCTTTAACTAAAAAGACCTTTAAATAGTCTTAAGTTTAAATAGCTTTATTATATTTAGAAACTTAATTAGTTTATTAAGCTCTTTCCTTTAAAGTTTTAGTAAAGTTTATAAAGTCTATAGGAATAGATATATAGATAACTCCTTCTAGATTATCTATAAAAATATATATCCTTCTAATAAACTCTTCTCTATATTCTAGCTAAATCTTATAGACTTTTTTAACTAATAAACTAACTAAGCTATAAAGCTTATATAAGATAAGTTTATTAATAAGTTCTTTATTTTTAATAGATTTCTAATTTTTACTATTAAAAAATATAGCTAGCTAGAAGTTGCTTTTTAAAAGAGATAGTTTTAAAATAGGTTTTAGAAGAAGAATCTTAATAACTTTACTAAACGTTACTTCTCTTTCTATTCTAAACGCTCTTTCTAGTTCTAAAATATTAATAAATATAGAAGCTAGTTTAAAAAAACTCTCTTTCTCTATTTTAATATCTAAGTTTTCTTCTTATTTTTCCTAATTAAGAAGTAAATTCTTCTCTATAACTAATTTTTCTAATAAGTCTAAATAACTCTTAGAATAAGGTTATAAAAAAGAAGGTCTCTTTAAGATAGTTAGAATATCTTTAATATTTTATATAGTGAAATAGACCTTTTTAGAAAGAGACTTTAAAGCTTTCTTTTTAACTTTTCTAAAATTTAGCAGCTTTAGCTTCTTCTATAAGAATAAGTTAGCCCTATATATTTTTAACTAAGTGATTATAAGCTTAAATACTATAAAATTAAGCAAATTACCTTTAATTAAACTATTAGGTTATATTAGATTATATAGATAAAAAGATTAAACTAAATCTTTATATTTCTATTTACTAATAGCTAATACCTAAAAAATAGAAATCTAACTAAATACTTTATTATCTAATATAATACTTCCTTCTTCTATAAACCTATAGGAAAATTTAATTAAGTTAAAGTTATTATAGTTTTATAGAACCCTAATAAATATAGACTAAAGTTAGCTAATATTCTACTTAAGAATCTTAGTAGCTTAAGCTTTTATAGCCTTATAGCTATTTTAATTCTTAAAGTGAGTAATAATAGCTTCTTAGTTAAACTTACTATTTTATTATAATAAAGTAATAATTATCTAGAAAATAAAAAACTTATTATTTTAAAGTCTATAAGAATAGTATCTTTAGAAGTACTAAATTAAGCTACTTCTTTTATTAGCTATTTTTTGAGAATAATAGCTTTTTTTAAAGTTATAATCTATATAGCCTATATATTAGTACTAACTATATAAGTTATAAGAGAAAAGCTTAAGATTTTCTTTATTAACTTTAATTAAATAGACTAAGGCTAAATAGTAGTTTTCTATAGCTAGAGAAGAATAAGTAATCCTTCTAGTAGAGATTTTCTAGTTATCTATTATTTTTACTAAGTTAGAAAGTTATTAGTTTAAAAACTAGTTTTAGAGGTTTTTAATATTTTAGTTAAGCTTAGCTTTACTTCTTTTAGCTTATAGAGGAGGGGAAGCTTCTTCTCTTAATACTTTTAGAAGTATAGAAAATAGAGAATAAATAGGAGTAGTAATCTAAAAAGTTTACCTCTAAGTAGTTTTAAAGCTAAGCTAATTTATTAAATTAACCTTAAACTTATTAAAGTCCTCTTTCTTAAATAACTTATAAATACTAATCTCTATAAATAAAGCTATTCTATCTAAAGCTAACTAATTAAATCTTAATATAACTATATAGATAATTTAGAAGCTAGTTATAATATTAAGGTTATATCTTATAGCTTTAGTTTAAATATTATTAATCTTTTATAGAAACTATATAGCTACTTTATAGTTTAGATTATTTATTATTAAAGTTATAAAAATAATCTAATTAATTTAGTTATTTAGTAGTTTTTAGTAATCCTTATCTATAGCCTTATAGCGCTAGATAAAATATATTTTTACTTATAACTAAGTTTTCTTATTAAGTTTTATTTAATTATTAGCTTAAAAAAATATATTTATATAGAAAATAATACTTAACACTTTTAAAGTATTAGTTATTCTTACTACTTTTACTATAGTTTTATAGCTTTTAAGAAAGTTTAAAATATTATTTCTAATAAAAAATAATACCTTAGCTGTTTTAAGTTATAGTATTTTAAATCTTTAAAGTCTTAAGCTATATACTTTAAAGACCTTTTAATAAGATTTAGTAGAGTTTAAATAGCTTTATATACTCTTTTCTCTTAAAGAATCCTCTCTAAGCATTATATTTATACTAAAAGTACTACTCTTAGAAGCTATTACTTTAAAAACTTTAGTTTCTATAATTACTTTAGAACTTTAATTTAAATCTAAAATTAAAAAGGGTTTCTCTTATTAAAATTAGTAAAAAGAAGAACCTATAAAAGAACTTACTAAAGTATTACTAATAACTAAGTTAGCCTTATTATTTATTATTTTTAGTCTAAGTTATTTATTTTAAGCTAAAATTAAAGTTTTTAAAACTTTAAAGTTTAATAATATTATTCTAAAGAAGATATAAGTAAATTAATAAAAAAAGAAGTAGAAGAAAGCTTTACTAAAGAAGACTAAAATAAAAAGATTATATAAAACTTAAATAAAGCTAATAATTTATTAATAGAAGGAGTAATAGAAGAATTCTTATAATATAAGTTTAGAAGAATAATAGAAAGTAAAAAAAGAGATAAAAAAGAAAAAAGATATTCTTATTATTATTTCTATCTTTATCTTTCTCTTTTATTTAAAAAGTATATATATATTTATTATCTCTCCTCTTTTCTATTATTCTAATAGTAAGATCGTTTTATACTTTAAGTTTCTTTTTCTTCTCTCTATAAGGGAAGTCTAGTTATATTTAGTAGTATTCTCTATAGCTTTACTTTATAACTCTCCTCTTTTATAAGTTAAGCTTAAGATTTAATAAAGTTTATAATAAAACTATAGCATTAACTATAGACTTTAAAAGAAGTATTTTACTCTAGCTACTTATTTACTACTTAAGAATATAGAAAGAGAGAAATCTAAAGAGATATATATACTTTCTTTTCTATAGAGTTAGTATAGAATTATTCTTAGAAAAGAGAAATACTTTTAGTTAGGCTTAGAAAATATTCCCCTTTTCGTTTTTTAAAAAGTTAGTATAGTTATAATATTTTTCCTTTTTAGCTTTTTATACTTTTATACTTATAATATCTTATAATTTAAAAAAGCTAGATCTTAGTATTTCTATATATAGGTATAACTTAGATCTTAAATTTCTAAGCTTTTTAGTATTTCCCCTCACTAGTTAATATATTATTAGAAACCTTTTAATAGGTTTAAATAAGAAGAAGTTTCTTAAAATAGATTAATTAATTTTATTCTTTTTAAGGTTTATAAAAAGGGTAAAATAAATCCTATTACCTTTATAACTTTAGCTTTAGAAGTAAGAGTAAAATAAGTTTACTTTATCTTAGTTATTTTTAAGTTATTATTATAGTAGCTTATAATAAAATAATATATAATAATTTCAAATAAATAGATAGTAAGCTAATAAAAAGGTTTAATAAAGCTTATATAGAACTCTACTTACTCTCTTCTACTTAATAGAACACTCTTTTTCTTAAAGTTTTTTAGATTTCTATAGGTTTAATTAATCTTTAATTCTAAATACTTAAGCTATTACTCTTTATTTTAAGAAAATAGAAGTTAAAAAGGTGTTTTAAATAAGTAGATAATAAGCTAATAAAAAGGTTTAATAAAGCTTATATAGAACTTTACTTACTCTTTTCTATTTAATAAAACACTCTTTTTCTTAAAATCTTTTAAACTTCTATAAGTTTAGTTAATTTTTAATTCTAAATACCTAAACTATTACTCTTTACTTTAAGAAAATAGAAATTAAAAAAGTATTAACTAAATTTTCTTCTAATATAGTAATATTTAAATTACCTCTTCTTCTAAGCTTTTCTTACTTTAGTTTAATAGAATAGTATAGAATAACTATAAAAAGAACCTTTTATAGTAGTTTAGCTTATACCCCCCTATACTAATTACTAATTTTATAATAAAGTAAGAGAGAAAACTTATTAATTATACTAAGTATTTTACTTTAAGTAGAAAACCCCTAAAAATACTCTAAATACTTATATATTAATTTTCTAAATAACTATAAAAAATATAAAAGTAAATATATAAATATAAACCTAACTAACTTATACTTTATTTATATTTTCTACTTTTTTTATATCTTAAGTTATATAATCTCTTAAAAGAAAATAAACTACTAAGAAGAAGTTTAGTAATATTATTTTTATAGTATTCTACTCTATTATTACTTTAAATAATTAAAGAAGTATAATAGAAATTAAGAGAGGAAATAAAAATAGAGCTAGCTAAAGCTAGAGGAGCCTAAAAATACCTATTTTTATTTAATTTTTAAAAAGTAAGAATTAATAAGTTTTTTCTATAAACTAAGCTAAAGAACCCTAAAAGCTCTTCTAAGAGAGTAATTACTAAAGTTATTAAGAGAAAATAGGAAATTATATAAAAACGAGTGTATTTCTTACTTATCTACTTAGTCTTTTTTATTATAAGCTAACTAAGCCTCTATCTATTTATATAAGCCTTTTCCTCTTATAATAACGCCTAACGCCTATAAAAACGCTTATCTAACCTCTTACTTTTCAAGTTAGAATTGCTAAAAATTCTAAGAACTCTGCCCCCTTCTAATATCTATAAACTTCTTAAGAACTTAGTTAATTATATTCTAAAAAGTAGCTAGAGCGTTAGTAAAACTAAAAAGTATAATAAAATACTTAAAATATCTTCTATATATTCTAATAATAGTTTTTTATTCTTTTTCTTCCTTTATTCTAATTAAATTATAAGCTTTTTTAAGATCTAATATAGTGAAGTAGTTAGATCTATAAAGGAGTTACTATAGTTTATTAATTAGTAGTAGTAAGTACTAATTTTCAATTATTATCTTATTAAGTATTTAGTAGTTAATATATAGTTATAGTTTACTATTTTTCTTAAGTATAAATAGAATTAAGCTTCTTATAAGTGAAGTTAATTTTCTAATATAGCCTTTTTTAAAGTTTTTATTAAGGTATTTATTAAAAACTTCTATCTCTATTTAGTTAAGTCTATAGATTTTATTAAATTTAAGCTTTTTCTCCTCTTTAATAGAGATTCTATAATTGAAATTTATATATTCTAGTAATTTAGTTTCTAGTTTAGCTATAAAAAGTTTCTTATAAACTTTATATTCTTTTAAAATAGATAGAAGTAAATTATTCTTTTAGTTAAGATCTACTATTATTAATAGTTATAATATAGCTTTTTTTACTTTAAAGTAGTAGGGATATCTTTTTACTACTTTTTAATATATTAATTTATTTAAAGTTTAATTTCTTTAGTACTATTTAAAAACTAAATTATTATAATCCTAATAGATTTAGCCTTTATTTTAATCTATTTATAGGTTATTTATTTATAATTAGAGTAGTTTTAGTACTATATTATATATTTCTATATTAGTAATATTAAATTAGATTCTTTTTTTCTAATTTAAGTAGTTTATTTTAAGAGGTATAGTTTTATTATAAATAGTACCTCTTTTATATTTAAATTCTTCTCTTTTTACTATTTATAATTAGTATAATTATTTCTTATTTCTTTATTATATTTCTAGTTTATTAATAGCTTAAGAGGTAATATAATTAGCTTTAGCTCTACTATTAATTAGTATAAGTGTTATTTATTAGTTAATAGTAACTTTAAGTTTAATATTACTTTTATATTTTTAAGATATCTAATAAATAGATCTTATATTTATTATTTATTATAATCCTTTTTTAGTAAGTAAGTTTAGTTTTTTAACTACTATAGTTATTTAAAGTAGTAAATCTATTTTCTTTCTTATTATACTTTAGTTAGACTCTTTTTATAGATTTTAACCTATAGAGGCTTAGGTCTATTATTAATAATTCTCTAAGTATATGCTTTTTCTTAGTAATATATTTAGTATTTATCTTACTAGTATTTATCTTATTTTATGTTATAGTTATATTAATATTTCATAGGGAACTATAAGCTTAGTTAAAAGACTATAATATTATTTTTAAATAATACTATTATCTATCTAATTATAGTAGATATTAAGTAGATTTCCTAAATAGGTTTATTATTATATCTTTTAGAGTAGAATTAGTAATTATACTTTTCTTCTATATATTTTTTATATTTATTATAGAAATGCTAAGGCTAGAAGAAGGTTTAGTAGAGTTAGTAGTTATTTCTTAATATAGAGTAGTTCTCTATATATAGTTATAAAGTATAGTCTTATTCTTATTAAGTTACTAAGGTACTATAGAAATACTATTATTACTTATTTTATAGTATATTAACTTCTTAGAATTCTAGAAGTTATTTAATTTTATTCTAATTATTAGATTTCTTTTTAAAACTAAAGTTATTTATACTAGAGGTAAGCTTATAAGTAATCTCTATTTAAGTATAATAGTAAGTAATATTATAAAGTTTATCTAAGTTATAAAGTAAGTTTTCTTTTTTTTTTAAAAATTTAATTATTAGTTATACTAAAGAGTTATTACTTTATTAGAAAGTTATATTAGTATTCTAGTTCCTTATTAGTTATATTAATAGGTTTTAACTATTAGATTTATAACTTCTTATTAAGTTATTCTTTTAGTTTTCTTATAACTTTACTATTACTAGTATATAATATTAATATAGTTTTAATATTAAGTTCTAAAGTAGTTATATTATAGTTAGATCTCCTAAAGTTACTATTCTTAAAGTAGTATTTTAATATTTCCTTATCTTTAAAGTAAATTTAATAGCTATTATTATAATATTTAGTCTATAATAGAGATATATAAGAGGTCTTTAAGATTATATTAACTTATTATAGTTATTTAGCTACTAGCTTCTAAGAGAACTTTTTAAGCTACTTATAGTCTTTAGTAATATATCTTTATTAGTTATAGTTATAGTACTTAAAGTTCTAAAGCTTTTTATTAGCTAGTTTAGTTATTATATTAAGGTTTATAGGTCTATTATACTATCTATATATAATACTTTAGTGAATGTTATTATTTTAGTTATTATAAGGTTAACTATTATTATATTAATTATTAAATCTTAGTTAGAGTTACTACTAGTATTTATGCTTGATATTAAGTTCTTATTATATTTTACTTTTTTTTCTATAATATTTAAACAGTTAGTTATTAATTTTAATAGTGAGATTAGTATACTATAAGAAGTTATTAGAGCGATTAACTTTAATAATCTTATCTTTAATATTATCTTTAAGTCTTTAGTAGAATATAAAGATTTTAATCTTTTTAATAAGATTAAGTTAAACGCTAAGTTATTAGAATATAGTAGTGAAACTCTTAGTAAGTTTAGTTTATTTAAGCTATAATAGTTTATATTTAGCTTATTATTTCTTATTAAAGTTTTAAAAGAAAAAGTAAAAAGTATTTTTAAAACCTTAAAAGCTACTATAGAAATTATAGGTTTCTATAAAGTATTTATCTAATATTTTATATTTAAGGAATTCTTTTTAAATAGGTTTAAACTATTTAAATACTTATTCTTAAAAGTAAATAGTTATATAAACTACTTTTTCTATTTAACTAATAAAATTACTATAGTAGAAGTTTTAATAGTTTTTAATTTAAATTAAAAATCTCTTAAAATATCTTAGTATACTATTATAAGTTATTAGAAAGCTAAGTTTAAGTTTCTACTATTTTCTTATAAGTATTAAAATAATATTAGTAGTAGTCTAAAAGGTATTAATTTCTTCTTAGAGTTCTTAAACTCTCTTAAGGTTAGTATCTCTTTTAATATCTTTTTTTAGTTTTTTATAAACTTATCTAGTATTTTAGAATTATTTATTAAAGCTATTTATAGCTTATTTATTTTTATTAATAAAAGTCTATATCTCTTTAGATTTATTCTTTTATTTCTAAATAATATATTATAGCGTCTTATATTCTTTTTTAGTAAAGAATCTCTCTCTATTAAAATTATATTTAAGGTTTAGTATATTATAGTTTTTAATACTAGTAAGTTTCTATACTAAGCTTTAAAACTAGTTATATAAAGAAGATAAAGATCTTAAAGTGGGGGATTTAGCTAAAATATAAGAAGATATATTATCTTTTACTATTAGTAAGTATTAATAGTTAACTTACTAAATAGAAATAATTAAAGTATTATAGTTAGCTATCTAATAGTAAAGTTTATTAATAAAAACTAAAGATTAATATATAGTAATAATATACTAAAGTTATAGTTTAAGTTATAAGTTATAAACTTATTATAGATTAGTCTTTAGAAGCTTAAGTAATTAGTTTTAGACTTAATAAGTTATTTATAATAAAAGTAAATTAAAAGTATTTTAGAGATATTTATAAGTTAATTACTAAAGAGCTATAGAAGTTTAACTATAAGTTAAATTTAAGGTTATACTATATATAAGTCTAATTCTAAATATATTCCTTTATACTTTAAATCGTTTTAGATTATTCTAATTTTAAATAATCGTTTAATTTCTAAATTATATTTGATTATTTTAATCTAAAATAATTGTTATTTTATCGTTATATAACTTATACTATAGTTTTTCTATTTTCTAAGTAGATCCCTATTACTTTTATAATCCTATAAGTATAAATGTCCTATCCTAGCTACCTAACGCCTAAGTAGGTTAGTTATCTATTATCTTTACTTATAGGTTATAACAAAGAATAATACTTTTTTAAATATATTATAGTTCTAAAAGAAAAAGTATTTATTTTAAAATTTATAGATATTATACTCTTTTTGTTTTAATAAACTAAATAAAGCTATTACTATTCTTAAAATAGTATTTATAGAAATAGTAAATATAGTATTACTTTAGTATTTTAGTATAATAAGTTATAGTAATATAAAGAGGGAGATACTTATTTTCTAGCGATTTACGCTCTCTTTATATACCTCTATAAGTAGCTATAGAGGTTTCTCTCTTAGGCTATTCTAGCCTTTAAATATCTCCCTATAAGAGTTATATAGTAGTTAATAAGGTGTACCTCTAGGCGGCAAAATGCGAAGAAAAAAAGTTAGAAGGGAAGAAAGATAACATAGGTGGATCGCTACTAACCACAAGTAATCTGCAACAAGAGTTTTTGGAACAGCTCTGCAATCCCCTCTAGATTTTTGTTAGCAAGAATGTTCAGATGTTGGTGTCCATTCTTTCTTTTTTGTTACCCACCCGCAGTAGTTGTTTTGCCAACGCCAGGAGCGCCATGCAACAACATAATCAATCCTTTGCCTATGAGCCCTACCGTCAGCACATACTGTGACAGTTGTACGTGAATGTTTCGGAAACAGAAGAAGATGCATGCCCTTTCCTTGAATCAAGTCTGTCTGTGTGTCTTTCGTGAATGAAGAATATCTGTTGCGAAAGTGCTGTGTAACGAGAGATTGGACTAGCTCCCGATGACCCTCTGGCAACTCCAGTCGCTCGAAGGCATCTATAGTAAGATCTCTCGCACTAGAATTCTCATATCGTAGTAGAGTCAGATCAAGCTGGGCTAGTTCGATGAACAAAACGTCAGCAAACTTAAAGGAAGCGACGGATATATTGCGAGTTCAAAAGATTAGACGGACTCTTACCCCATTTGCGACTTCGGAGCACAAAGCCAAAGACTCTATAAGTCATGATCAGAATCTCCGTCTCCGTGAGCTCCTCAATAGAGCCCAGCGTTTCCTCTAGAGACCTCGGCGATAAGATGAGTGATCGAGCTCTGGCGTCGGGTACCAGTGTTCCGATATAGTCCGTCGTCATCTTCAGATCGGTCGAGAATCCGTCATGTATTATATGTCCCCTGCAGCATAATGCGCTGCATTCATCATTCCGTCGACCTTCTGGGGCAGTGTTCACAGGACCAATGGTAGGCTTCCAAGCTGCGGACCTCTCTTCATCTGCTAGCGCTTCGCTAAAGTCAATGACCACTTGGCTATCGATTTCATCCCCCTTGTCAAGAGTGGCCCCTGTGTAGTACATGGCCTTGAAGTCCGCTACTTCTAACAGAAGTCGACCCCTTCGAATGAGACTTTGCCGTTTCTCTTGTCCATCAAATCGAACGGGGTAGATGAGAAGGGACCTGACTGGCTTCAGATCACCAAATGGAGGGATGATGAAAGCTTTCGAAACAGGGCCAAAGCTTTTCCCATCAAAGTCGATAGATGCACAATGGAGAGTAAAGTGAGATCGATCTTTGGCGGTCTCTCCTTCGGAATCGTCCGCCAAGCTTTTGCTCCATCGTCCCCAAGGCTCTTCGATCTTGTGGACTGGGACCTCTACCCGAAGTACGACGAAGGCTTGCTTACCCCCCTGCTCAATAACCTCGGTGCCGGGTTTGAAGAGGTGCCATAAGTCATGAAAGCTTACATTACCACAAACAGGGCCTTCGACGTACGTCTGTTTCGGCTTGATCTCATTATTCATAAATTCCACGAGACTGCGGAGATGTACCAATGCTGTGATCGAATTTGCCAATTTCGCCTCACGGGCACTGGAGTCCTCGTCCTCGTCATTCGAGCCATTGCTGCTGCTCCCGGAGTTCTCATCTTCGCCGCCAGAATCCTCATTGTTATTTCCATGGGGAGTAAACACATGAGGCATATCGCTCTGTTTGAGATGCTCCGCTTCTACCGATCTGCGTTTTTCGTCAGGAATTGATGCTGGCCGAGACAAGGAGCCTTCCGAAGCACCGCTTTTCGGAGCTTCATAACCTTCAGTATTGTGATTGGTGTTGGCCGCGCCGTCAAAGGTTTCTGTGACGTCCATTGACCCATCAAATCCCTCAAAGTCTTTTTCCAGACGAGTCAGCCACTGCCGCAGTTGTGCCTCATAGTAGAACAAGTCTTGGTAGGGGCGCAACAGCATGATGGAGCCACCCAATGCATTTGTCCAGTAGGAGTCATTCGTCAACCGTGACATTATGACCATCAATGGCGCGGAATATATCTTGATTCTCTCGGGCAGTGCCTGATTTCTGGTGTTCTCTTCTTCTTCTTCGTCAACAGGTAGAGTTCGTTCAACTGGGCGAGGTTTGTGATCTTTGAATCCAGGAAGTTGCAGAATTGTTCGCGGTTCAGCTTCTCCAATGACGACTTCGATGGGGTAAAGAATGGCCTCTTCAAATCCTGTGTCCATTATGAAGTCGTTCCAATCTGATTGGCTCAGCTTGGCGCGCTCTCCATACAAAAACGCCTTCGTACTGATCTGCCTTGCCGATTCGGACTCAATGGCATTTTGTCTCCTCTTTCTTCTGTTTTCTCTGTTTCCATCTCGCTCCTTCTCTATTTCGAGAATTGCCTGATATGATTCACGAATCCTCCGCATAAAAAACACACTATCTTTGAGAAATGTCAACTCTCCGTAGTATCTTTCCCAGCGAGAACTGTCCCGGCTAGAAAACACACTTGCGAGGAACGGATCATGTTCTCTGTGCATTATCCCTTCTGTTGCCGACTTGTGAAGGTCGTACATTATGTCGACGAGACTAACTTTTGACTCGACCTCCCGAAGCCTCTCTTTGAGGTCTCGGACTTCCCTTGAGTCTTCCATGGGAGAGAAAGAAGCGTTTTCAGCTTCTGGGTCTATCATGGCCGAGGGAGATGCCATCTCAGCGTCTGGTAGCTCTTCTTCCGCCGGGCGTGTGGGTTCCTCATCTTGTGATGCTTCCTCGTTGTCAGCTAGTAAAATCATAACAGGAAAATTGGGAGAAATTATAAATACAATCTAAAGCCGGCGACCCATCAGTATGTGTGCCCTCTCTCATGGTGAACGCAGGTCTTCCTACAGCGTAGCGGTCTGTTCAGATTCATCGATCACCTGCTCTACAACAAACACCTTGCGGCCCACCAAGAAAAGTTTTGATCTGGCTTCACCTGCGCTTGGGGCTTGTGAGCCATTTAATGAATGCTAGTCGTCCTGGAATCGCACGAATGAGTCCCAGAGCCATGCTTCCCCAGACCAGGCGGCGTCGGCTTAGGGCTAAGGCGCCTTCTACTCCCATCCACAACTGCGAGCGCTAAGTCTGAACCGCCTGATTACCCACTGACGGTTCATGTACCCTCCAATGATGCACTAGTTTGATTATCACGTATCTCGTGTCATTTTATGACTCGATGAGGCTTACCTGAAAAGAGGTCAGGATTTGCATGTGCAGAGAGGGGTAGTCGATTGAGGGCGAGTAAACGAGAGGAACGCGTGCACAACACAAATGCATGTAATCAATATATGCAAGCCCTTTCCGAATTGTTCTATTCATAGCACATGTTTCTGCCAAGACTTACCTAGGTTTGTACGAGTAGCAACAAGCAAGGGGCTATTATGCATGATTTGTAATTACACGCTTTACTCGGGTGCACAACAGCCTGACACAGCCACCACGAAGCGCTGACTGAAGCTGCCATCCAGGCCTGGCCAGAAGCTGCATAACTTATATCGGATCATTTTCCTGGTATTAAGAAATGTTCGAAGTGCGTTGCCTCACTGAGCATGTATATTTGTGGCACTGTCAGACTGAACACCGGATCTTTGATGATATCACATTCTGCAGGAGCTCAAGATGACTTTAGCCAACCATGAATGGTAACAACTCTTTCAACCGTTCATCGGTTCGAACCCCAATCAGAAAGGACTCTCCCGCTATTAGTTTTATCGAAAACAGACTGCCGTCCTACCATCCGGCTTTCAACACAGGAAAAGCATCTTTCGAATCGTCACAAGGACGTTACGTGGCTTTATCACTGCCCTCGACTAGAATGAATAACATTGTTGACTGGGTTCCTCGGCCTGGTGGACATTTGGACCAACCAGCGGCATTTCTACGTCATCAGCATTCGCCACGACCCGTGGCTTGTGATGCCAATGACATGTGCTTTTGGAGCGATATTCTTCCCCGGGCAATGGAGATGATTCAAAATGAGGAAACCCCTTGTCCAATTTCAAAGACACGTTGGGCTGTACGGCACCTCTCAACGTGGGAAGGCATACAAGATCAATTAGAATCCGCCCGAAACCATTATGACTTCTCTGACGGCAATGAACATGTTGGATGGGCTAGGGCTAAGATGCGAGGCGTTTTAGACAAGCATGTTGCTACTCTACAACAAGGTGCGAGGCTGGTCCCCGAGATAGACCTTGCGAAGCCCGTTGTTGGGGCTATCAAACTGGTATTGGATGTAAGTGAGATACGAGTTATGCAGCTGTAATATTGAAGGGTCTAACGACAGTCAAAGGCCTATCAAACGGCATCCGAAGTCAGAGAAGGAATGCAAACAAGCTTCGGGAACCTAGCTGAAATATTCGAAGAGATAGACTTCTCTATGCGCACGTACCCAAAGGACCAGAATATTGTCGCGGCGTCAACACGCTTGATTTGCGCGATAGTCATATCTGTGGAAAGCGCGATTGCATTTTACACAAGTCATCAATGTAAGCAATGACCATCTTGTCTGTGTTGGTTGAAGGTCGAGGTCAGAGGCTCACCTAGTCCGAATCCTCGGACATCTGGACTTTTTAATTCGTTGATATAGTCATGAGAGCAGCGAGCGCAACAGTCTCAGAGTCAGATTACAAAAAGCGGCTTGTTCAGAATCTCAATGATGTCAAAACTTGCTGCGCATCTCTAGAAAAGCAATCGCAGAGATCATTTGCACATCGCGTAACCGACGGTATGCCCAAAAGATCCACAGCTGATGCTGAACAACCAAGACTGATTATTTGCGTAGACAGCGAGTATCTCAAGCATCAGAGTGCTCGAATGATGTACCAGCAGCATGTGTCAAGTACATCTTTAGAGCAGCTGGTTGAAAATAGTCTGCGTTGCAATGAGGGTTTGGCAGACTTGAAGAACATCGTTTTAAGCCTATTAAGCGATCGACAGAGTACGTTTGTTTTCGAAATAGTTAACGAAAGTGGCTAATAGTGATTGAAGATATTGGAAACGTGGGCCCGCACTCGAGAGTCCCTTCTCCGTTACCACCGCCCTTCACACCATTGTTAGGGCCACCTCGAGAAATCACATCATATTTGCGAATACCTCGAATAGACGACGAAGATATGCGGGATGTAGTCGAGAACTCTGGATTCATAATGCATGGGGACAACGGGAAGGCGCAGCAACTTCTCGAAAATCGTCTGTTCAGCAGTTGGATGTCGTTTCAAGGGTCATCAAAGCTGTTGGTGCACGACAATCTCGAACCGCCGTACGATATCACTTCACTTTCAGTGGTATGTACGCTCCTGACGCACATGCTGAGGAGGCCAGGTGGTACCAGCATCAGTCTTGTGTTCTTTTGTGGGCGACATCTTGCCGGGGATGTCTACAACGGTGGCTCGGCCATGATTCGGTCCTTGATCTCCCAATTGCTGTTCCAGAGCGGCCTTTATCCTTTTCAATATGATTCGGAGTACTCCGTTGAGGATCTCGAGCGGGACGACATCGAATTCTTATGCGATATCTTCACTTGGCTTATTCGACGGCTGCCTGGTAACTCAAATGTGTTCTGTATAATAGACGGGATCAGTCTTTACGAGCAGAGATTCATGCAAGGCATGGACGTTGTCGTTTTGGCACTGGTAGAGCTTGTGGAGGACGACTATGACGGGCGAGCTTCTCTCAAGTTGCTCATTACCAGCCCACAGCCGACGTACAAGGTTAGGAAGGTATTTGACTCGCATCCAGCGGAGCTTCTTGATATGGAGGAACTACCCGTTGTAGGAGATGGCTTGGGTCTTCTCGGTCTTGGGGAGCGATTGGCATCGGATATGGAAGGCATGATTTGGATGCGGAATAAGGGTCCCAGATGAGTTCCTCATTCGGGTCGGAAACCAGCAGCAGGCAAGAGTCAATGCCTGACATGCCATTATTTGCCAGCAAGGGGCAAATGGCCTGTTGTACGGAATTGTCGTGAAGCTTCTCATATCTAATCCGCAATACTCCGCCAGTATGAAAGGTACTCACATCGCCATTTGGGCCGACTTGGCGGTCAAGTAATCTGGAGTAGTGGTGGCTAGGTAGAGCCTCAACACTACAGGCAGGAGTTATGAGTTCAGTCTTCTTATTCGGCGCCAATGAGAATATCAATGAAAAGCCCAGCTTAACATTGAGGACCATTGTGTCGAGCCACAATCTTACAAAACACCTTTGATTATCGCTAGTGAACCTAAACCTAGGAGAGATGCCTCGTTTTGTGCTGCTCATCCACCGATCCAGCTAACACGTACGGTGTTTAAGTGAGACATTTGTTTTAACTCTCAGGAACGGCAGTATGGCTTATGATCCTTCTTCTTTTGCCAAGCTCCAACACATTGGATATTGCTATATTCTACCTGTTCTTCCAATTACGAATTCCGACACCAGGTACTTTGTGCGGGTGCCGGGATATCCGTCGGAATCTTGGTGGCCACTCATAGTCGCCGTCGGAATTAATTAGTAAGTCAATGTGAGAACGTCGGAAACTTCCCCCTTGACAGCAACATGGGATCTCCGACGCCATAGCTCCACAACCGCGAAGGAACAGTTTCGTAATCGAGTGTTGCTGAAGATTTTATATAATGCTAATTGAGAAGGCGTGAATATCTACCAAGAGCTCGGGGGGAGCAAGAAGTGTTTTACAAGACAATTCGGATTTGAACGTACCTCTACAGTGGCATACCCAGAAGGAACAGAACTTGGCAAATCATTCATGACGCTAAAGAGGAGGCTATAGCGTCGGAGGCTTCTGTGTGTATGTATCTACCAACACTCAGGTGGTCTTCAATATATACTTGATATATGACCAGGTACAACACTGAAGGAGTTCTAGCCGTGATCAAGGCCGCTGAAAGATGTCGCTCTCCGGCTCTAATGCAGTTCTTCCCCTGGTCGATGCATTTCCAAGGACCTGCCTTCATCAAATTCGCCGCTGAAGCAGCACATGCTGCATCGGTACCAATTGCAGTCCACCTCGATCACTGCCTGAAGCCGAGCGACGCCGATATGGCATTGGAATGTGCCTTTGATTCAATAATGGTCGATGGTTCTATGTTCGAAGAGGAGGAAAACATTCGATACGTCAAGTCTGTCGTGGATAGAGCTCGCAAAAAGAACATGACCGTTGAGGCAGAGCTAGGAAGGATGGAGGGCGGAGAAGACGGGCTCCCGACCGTCGACCAGGAGAGTGAGTGCATGGACGGATTCGGACCGCGCCGCTGAATTTGTCAAGCAGACGGGGGTTCATTTCCTTGCGCCCAGCTTTGGCAACGTCCACGGACCGTATCCCCCTTGGAGGCGCGGAGAAATATTGGCAACTTGATAGGTAAGCTCACAACCAATGCTCCGGTGCCCACTGGTTTCTGGCTAACATCGTGTCGTAGGTTAGAAAAGATTCATGAAGCTCTTGGGGAGGCGACGCCGCTGGTTCTGCACGGCACGCACCCGCTGTCAGACGAAATGGTCAAGGTGGGCATAGCTAAGGGAATGGTCAAGGTGAACCAGAACCGCAACGTGCGCAATGGGTATCACAAGTACTTGGAGAAACTGTTCCAAGGTGGAACTTACAACACTGCAAGTCCAGGGAGTTGAGGAGTATTCAAAAGGTGTCGAACGCTTGATGGTCGAGGTGCTCGGGTCGTCTGGTAGGGCGTAGAATTGCACTGCTTCGTTGGAGCGACAGGGCTTTTGGCGCGTTCCAGGTTCAACATAGTGGGCTTGACAATCGAGGCGTGCATACTTTGCCATTCAGAAGGAAGACTGGTAGAATGTAAAGACTATCTTCTCATTTTACATCGGGTTTAAGCAAGATGTACAAAATTTCATCTTGGCTGAACATGCAGAAAATGGACCGTTCAGTGTCTTGAACCACTATGTCATCTTACAGCGTCTCGGGCCTGCGGCGATCGTACCTAAACACGCCCCGGCTGACGCAGTATGTAACCCATGCAGTGGGGCAAGTACAGCGATTAAACTCCCGGCCGCCGCGCTGCAAATGCGGGGAGACGTCTCTCCTCATCTTGGGTCGTTGATCTTGCCCCTTCATTGTCACCGATGACAAACGCATCGTGAACCGATTGAAGTAAGAGGCAGTTCTGGATCTGCTATGCAGTAGACAAGCACAATGGAGGATGAACATCAATCAACTCCAGTCTCGACCTCAACCACCAAAAAGAAATACGTCTCTCGGTCAGTACCTTGCCATGGTCACACAGCTCTTCTTTCCTTCTTTTCCGGCAAGAAATTAATAATGCTGCAGGGCTTGCGAGTTAGTTTCCCGTCCTCCCAGTCTGCGCCTCCTATTCTCTCTGTTTCTGACAGCCGTCGAAGTGCCTGCGAGAAAAGGAAGTCTAAATGCGATGGTCGTGAGCCTTGCCGCCGTTGCCTGAGTTCTGAAATAGGTGCAGCTCGAACACGAGTCTCCCACTTTACTTCAAAGCTAATCGCTGCGTTGTTCACACCAGAATGCGCTTATGTCTCGTCATACAATCGTGTTCAGAGGCTGAATCCGGTAAGGCGGGCGAAGCGGAGATGACTGGTTCTACAGACGCTGACAAGGCAAATAGCAACGCCGAGGCCGTGTCACAGCCGGTAAAGCAAGAACATCCTCCAGGACCGTTGCCAAGTCATCGAATGCCAGCGTTGCTTCTCAAAGGACCGAGGACGAAACCCAAGATCCACACACTGAGAACAGACAGTCTATTCCACCAACCCCCGCCCGGTTGACCTCGGAAGGGGTGCCAGTGCTCATGGCTTTCTTCGCCGCGTCTCGGACCATCTTGCCAAAGTCGGCCAAGGTCTCCCCCGGAGTCTATTCAGCAGAGAACAAGATCTCTTGGATTCGAACGATCCCTCGATCTTCAGCCTTCCGCCCAAAACCATCATTCAGGGATACGTCGATTGTTTCTTTGATCACGCTTCCGTAACATATCGATATGTCTCTCGTCGTGAAGTTTTAGACACATTCGAAAAGGTATATGCCGACGATCAATCAGTCACAAGAGACCACGACCGGATGGCAGTGTTGTTTTTGGTCATGGCCATTGGGTAAAGTTTCTTCCCCAACACGTACAGGAGTATAGATACTAATCGAAAGTAAGATGCTTCTATATGTCATCCTGGAAGAACGAACCATTGCCGCCTTGGAGACAGAAGTCGTGCGTTAATTGACTTTGAGAACCACTATTAGTACAGCATTCGCTAACTTTTAGATAGATACAAATTTCTACAGGCTGCGGAAACAAGACTCGCAAAGACTCAAGGTCAATTCCCTCCTTCCTTGAGACACATTCAAGCCGTCATGCTGAAGGTTCGTGCGTTTCAACACTTGTCACAGATTTCGCTGATCGGTTTTCAGTGTCAATTCGAAGTGGGATCTGGTCGATTCAACAGCGCCTGGATGTCACTAGGCTGCGCCGTCAGACTAAGTCAAATGGTAGACATCCACCGCGAACAGAAGCTATGTGATCCCATCGAAGGTCACTTCAGGCGATGCCTTTTTTGGGCTATGTTTATGATTGATCGGTGAATGTTATTCCTCCCTCCCTGAAAACTGGAGACGTAGCTGAACATAGAATTCCCTCGCTACAGATACCTCGCTGCCATTCTCGGTAGACCGATGGCAATACATGATTCGGATGTTAATATGCCGTATCCGCATGCTCTAAATCCCACCATCGAATGTTATCTTCCAACGACGGAGAAACGGTTACTCACAGGAGTAGTTGCTCACGCTAGGCCAGTATCCTGAAGCTAGTACGTAATTTCGCTTTTCTAACTCTTCCATGCAGACTTACCAAGATACTTGGGCTCGCCATTTCCAGACTTTATCTCGGGGCAATCCACACGCCAGAGTCTCAAGAGCAAATTGTAACCGAGCTGGAACAAGAAATTGATGATTGGCTCCGAGATACCCCTGACTTATTTCACCCCCGGCAAGAAAAGGACAGGGGCGGGGATCAAGAGTTCTACGAAGTTTCGTGGGTGTTGCGGAGGCAGCAACGAACTACGCAGGCTGCGTTTCTTTTCAACAAGATGATGATATACCGAGGCTACCTGCTCCGAGAATTTCTCGACCAGACGCCGAGTACGCCGTCCTCGAGCTCCTGCTCTGGTCGTATCAGAGCATGCGTTGACAATGCTCTTGCAATGGTGTCTCTTGCGACCAATGTTGGCGCAGATGAATGCAAATACAACGCCGCTTTCTGGGTGAGTAGAAGCCTTCTTGGTCTTACCGAGTGATATTGACACAGACACAGACAACCTCCCACTTTCTCTTCTGCGCCACATCAATTCTTCTCGTCTATTGCATTCTTTACCCAGACTCCGATGACACGGATAAGGTTCATGCGGCGATTGAAGACGCTATGAAGAGTGCACCGAAAGCTTGATTATGGCGCTCACATGAACGGTCAAAAGCTACTTGAAGTAAGTCTTGGATATTTCTATCTAAGGCTGGATTGGTCGTCTGATGTTTGCAGGAATCCTGTTCGAGAGTCCACATTGTGAGGCACATGAACTCAACTTCGCCAGTCGGCAATGCCGAGGTCGTCATGCAAAGTGGACATTCCCCGTGGAGCCACTCAGACCAAGTTTCTATCTCGAACTTCTTGACATCACAGACATTATCAGAAGATCAAATTGTCCTCAACGACAACATGCAGCAGATTTCTGCGCCTACCGCCCATTCTCAAACGAGACCAGCAGATCTCTCCATGTTTGGAATGTCGGGAACCATAGAATCCAACCATTTACCGCTTGGACAGCCACACACAGGAGACTTTGAAGAGCAACAAGGCTTCCAATTGACTTCTTTTGGATCTGTCAGTGATTTTGATATGATCATGGACATAGGCTTCGACAATACTCCAAATGCTACGAGAAGGGGACCGGGGCTGGGTTAGCCTCGAAAAGGCAACTGTAGTGTTCTTATGTGCGTTTCATCGCCTAATTAATTTCAACCGGTAGACGAAGTGATACCGCCGTCAACCACAATCTTCTGCCCCGTGATGTATCTGGATTGTGATGAGGCCAAGAACAAAGCCGTCATGGCGACATCAAATGAGTCACCCATCCTGCCCATAGGTACAGCTTTGTTCCTCTTCGCCTTGAAGCCCTCAACATCGCCACCGGCATACTTGTCGGCTAGCATACCAACCAGAGGTGTGTTCATGAGACCGGGCATGACGACGTTCATCCTGTTGTTCTGGAATGCGTAAATAGCCGCCGTGGCCTTAGTGAATTGAATGACGGCGGCTTTGGTGGCGGCATATGCAACTTGGGGCTTGCCGATATACCGCAGACCGGCAATCGACGCCACATTTACCACAGCTCCTGAGCCTTGTTTCTCCATCAGGGGAAGAATATGGTGACAGCAGAGGTAGACAGACTTGAGGTTGACATTGGTCTGAGCATCCCAGACCTTCTCTGTCATCTCAGCGGGGCCACCAGGCTCTGATCGGCCCACGTTGCTGGGAGTTTGTTAGCACATATCCACCTCATGCGAAGGGCTCAGTGGGCCATACTTGATCAGGATATCGGTACGGCCGTATTTGGCTAAGCACGCGTCCACGGCCGACTTGACACTCTCGTCATTTGTGACATCAGCGGCCACCACTGTCACGTCTCCGCCCTCAGCAACAATACGCTTTTGCGTGTGTTGGGCAGGCTCCAGTTAGAGATCGCAGCCGAGGATCTTGGCTCCTTGCTTGGCTAGCAGGCGTGCCGTGGCGGCGCCATTCCCCCACATTTCCTGATCGCCTGACTGCCCAATACCGGTAACTTTTCAAGTTTTCATACCAGGTCAGTGTGGTCTCTGCATGTTTTTTTTTGTAAGAATATAAACTTACGGAAGACAATCTTGTCCCTAAGATCCGGGTAGGAGGCGATGACTATATCGTCGTGGGTGCCGTTTTGAGCCATGATGACAGCCATAAGAGGACACAATCCAATATGGAGATCTGGAATGGATGTTGAAAGATTTCGATCACTAGAAGAGTCTTTATGCGTAGGCGGCAGTAATCTGTCGCATGTATGCTGTTCGGGCGATGATGAGCGAGGGGGCCCCCAATTATCCCGAGCTCGGAACAGGTTCGTCAGAAAGCTTCCGCCTAAGCACTTGTCGCATGGCTTGTCAGTGAGATAGAAGACTTTTCTTCGGAATTTTCTAGCCAAACAATAGCATTGTCACAGTGTGGGCTCAGTTGATTCCGTCGATTCATCCAGGCGGAGGTCACTTCGGTGGACAGCCGTCTCTCTCGGCAACCGTCTGGGATGCCTTGTTCACCCCAATCGGCTGATGAATATGTTACACATAGTTTATCTGTCCCATTTATTCCCTTGAAGCCGATCCGCGATGAACTCACCTTTTCAATAAAGATTCCGCCCACAACATGATTTCCGACATCTCCGATATGAGTCGTCGGAAAAGATAGCCACCTTAGAATTTCGCCCGAGACCTTTTCCGACAGTGTCCCAATCCCGACCTGTCATCGGAGTATGCGCAACCGTCCGAAAGACATTGGCTACAATGCCAGCAATCATCAGAAATGTTGCTCCCTGGTCACTAGCTCTCGGATCAACCCCACGGGGTGCTTGACGCCCCGGTTTGCTGGTCCACCGCCTTACCGGGATTGCTCTGGGGTAATCAATGACAAGGACTCAATGAGACTGGATGAGAACTACAAAAATGCTGCCGTCCCATTTCCTACATCTCCATCATCGCACTAGGTGTTGAAGCGAACTTACGCCGTTTTGAGCCGTTCTAACACTCTACGACGCATTCACGTTTTGACATTGTCGAGGGCTGATTTTACACAACTTTGTCTTCGAGATGTCGGAACGACGACCCGAGGCTGTCGAGCCCATCTCTGATGCCGCTTCAAACGTTGACAAAGGGGGCGATTTCGTCCACCAGGGGGTAGCTGGCGAACTCACGGGACAGCAGTACAATATCGCCCTTTGTGTTTTCTTCATAACATACATCTTGTTTGGTATGGCCACTAGTCAGCCCTCGTCACAGCTTATTTACCGCTGACACTTCATTTACTTCAAAAGAGGTACCTAGTAACATGCTCCTCTTGAAGTTCAAGCGCCCCTGAACCTACATGGGCATTTTGGTCACAGGGTGGGGCACTATCATCACCCTGACCGGCCTCGTACAGAACTTTGAAGGTCTCATCGCAGTCAGAGTCCTTCTTAGTGTGTTTGAGTAAGATCAGCCTACATTTGCAGTCGATCTTGAATAGCACATACTGAAAATGGGCAATCAATAGGTCCGGCTGTTTTCCCGGAGCGGTCTACACTATATCAAGATGGTACCTCCCACATGAGACCCAAACGCGAATCGCAATATTCTACAGTGCCAGCGCTCTAGCCAGCGCTTTCTCCGGCCTTCTTGCATTCTTCATCGTGCGGATGGATGGACTCGCTCGTATCGCGGGCTGGAGGTGGATTTTCATCATCGAAGGGATCGCTTCCGTCGTCGCTGGCGTTGCGACGTTCTTCTTACTTATCGACACACCTGCCCTTGCAACAAGGTGGCTGGACACTGACGAGAGAAAGTACCTTGAACTGCGCCAGTATGCCGTTCAAGGCAATAGCATACGTGTGAGAGAAGCTGAGAAGACGCGCAAATGGGAAATCCTCGGCTCCGTTTTGCTCGACTGGCAACTTTATCTCCAGGCCCTGGTTTACTGGTCTAACACGGTACCGAATTTTGGGACGAAATTCACGATGCCCCAGATTATCAAGAACATGGGATACACTAGTAGCAAAGTCCAGCTCCTGACCATCCCTCCGTACATCGTTGGAGCCATCTCCGCCTACATCTCCCCGTCGCTTTCCGACAGGTTCAAGTGGAGGATGCCTTTCATTGTCTTTTCCCAAGTCTTGGTTCTGATATCGTTTGCCATATTATTCTCCAAAGCGGAAAACATCCAAGAGAACATCCCGGCTTGCTACTTTGCGATCTTCCTGGCCAGTATTGGCTTCTACCCAATCAACCCTGGCGAGGGAATTGCCTATATGATCTGTCTAGGAAGTATCGGTGGTATTGTGGGTAGTTTCATCTATCGCGAGGATGAGAGTCCGAAATATCCAACGGGGTTTGGTTCGTCATTTGCATTCGCTGGGCTCGGTGTCGTCGCCTGCTTTGTATTGGAGTTCCTATTTTGGAACATCAACCGCAAAAGAGACAAGTTTACTGAGGAGGAGATCAGGGCTAAATATTCGGATGATGAGCTCCAAATGATGGGAGATAGGTCACCTCTTTTTAGGTACACCTTGTAAGGAAAGCAGTTTTGGACATCATTTCGACTAGGGCCTACTAGCCACAGCAACAAAATTTCCTGGCCGTCTTGCTATGCGGGCCGGCAATTCCAGCTAGCAAGCCGTAAAACTACCTCCATTAAATGGTCATGTACTTCTCCTTCTCTATTTGTTTTAGGTGAAATATAAATTCAAATTCAAAAACTATGCCACTGTCGTTCTCGTCACTTCGTTGCTGCTATAGTCGTCGTCGTCGTCAACGACCTCTGCTATAGTCACTGACCGTCCAGAAGGCAAGAGATAAATGTACGCAACGGAAAATCTCTTATGAGGTGCAGACTCGACGTGGGACATCCTACGACGAAACTCAATTCAGAAATACTTGGTGTTCTCTCGAAGCTTTTCACGATGACCGGCTCGCTACTCTAGATGGTACAATGGTTCCAACTTTGCATCCTTCTGAAAGAGTAGATATCTTTTCACCACCCAAGGAAGCCATGTGCGGACCTGATATGCTGCATGGCGACGGGTAGGAACTCCAAATATGTAGTCAAGCTCTTCCAGGGTTCGTTGTCTGTGATATATGTCAGCATAAAGTTTGCGAAGAAAAATGAACGCTCACTTACTTGGTTTCCGGGATGATGAAGAAGATAACAAAGAACGCAAGAAGATTCAAGCCAGCATAGAAGCAAAATGCACCGGTTGGCCCAATCTTGTGAAGGAGTTCGGGAAATGACAGTGTGAGAGCACTTCCGACGGCGTTATTCACGCAGATGGTGAAAGCAGAGCCAGTTTCGCGATGAGATAGCGGGAAAGCTTCGGAGAAGTAGATTGACGGTAATGGGCCAATTCCTGGTGATCGTAAGTAAAGTGTTGTATCTGCATCAGAGTTATCGGGCACTAACCAGGACCATACATCGCCGTGAAAAGATAGATGAAGAAGGCGATCAGTGGCACCCTCGCACTTGACCCTGTGTTCATCAAGAAGCTCAGCCCAGCTGCTAATAGGCAAAATGCCATTGAGGGAAAGGTGGCGAGCAACAGGTTTCTTCTCCCAAAAGTGTCCATCATGTATACAGCCGGGAATGCAAAGACGAACATGATGAGACCAAAGCCCATGGAAGCCAGAAGGCAGTCTTTATCTGAGTAGCCTGCTTGCTGAAAGATCGTAGAGCTGTAGAACGCCATGATGTTGATGCCTGAGAACTGCTGAGAGATGACGATCCAAGATGAGGCGACGGTTGCTCGACGCAAGCGGGGCACAGTCAGGAGTTCCTTCATACGGCGGAGGAGTGTCTGTCCGCCAAAGGCATTGTTCTCCTCTATGACTTGCCGGTGTGCGTAGTATAGGTCACGGGCAGCCATCATCTCTGTATTTCGGATTCGGCAGAATGACTTGAATGACTCCTGGTATCGACCCTTTTTCATAAGCCAGCGTGGAGATTCTAGATGACTGTTAGCTCATACAATCTTGGAATTTGAGAACAGTCGATCACTTACCTGGACACATCCAGACGAAGATGAGAACGGGAATGGCAGGAGCAAAAGCAGCAGCTAGCTGGAACCGCCATGCAAGATCTCCAATGCGGTACCAGATCAGATTGGAGCAGAAGCCAACAAAGATACCAAAGGCAACCCACAACTGGAAGCTCGTAACAATGCCTCCACGAATTGCAGCAGGGGCAACTTCGGCTGAGTAAATCGGGATGGTTGAGATCTTGATGCCCATGCCAAGGCCCATGAAGAGCCGACAAATCATCAAACCCCACCAGTTCTGCGTAAAGGCCTGAGCGAGCACTGGGAACACGCAGAAGAGGCCAGTGAGGAAGATGGTTCCGCGGCGACCAAGGTAGTTGTTGATTGGGTCTGCTGCCCAAGCACTCAGCAGACCAGACAATGTTGGGCCGGCGTTGATGACTCCAACAAGCGCTTGGTTGTTCTCGATGCCGAACTCCTGAGGGAATGAGAGGTTGGCGCCATTGGCACCTGTGTTATCCCAACCCTGGATTGCGGAGCCGAGAGAGCACAGAGCGATGCTGTAGTAAAGATCCTTGGGAAGATGCCATTTACGCGTGACCTCGCGGCGAAGGACGTGCTTATCGTCTTCGGTGAGATCGTCGATACTCTCATGATTCTCAGGGTTTTGCGCAGCGAGCGCCCCACGGTAGAAGATGTTCTCCTTCTCTTCGAAGCCAAACTCACGACAAAAGCCGGTGACTTGAACTCGGAGGTCTGAACTAGAGATGCCGATCAGAGGATTGCGGATCCTATGGCTGGAGGTCAGCTTCATCTCAGCATCTCAAATCTTCAACCTCTCACTTTGCGTTGATATTGCGTGAATAGTCGGCACCACTGTGCTCGACATGGCTCACATCGAGCTTAAACTTCACATCGCCCTCGACGTCAGAAACACGAGACATGATGATACTCTTGGTGTTGAACGAAAAGCAGAGAAATCATTGAAAACAGCCGTTGATAATGCTAAGTTTTCTACGTCGTGAAGTTAAAAGTCCACGGAGGCTCTTATATAACCCACACCAACTCTTCCGAAAGCATCCTTGCCCACTTGTCGTCCCCTCCCCCCTGGGGTAAACTGGAGCTCGCTCCCGAGTGTTCGTCACCAACGTCAGACCAACAAGCATCAATCGGCTGTTGAACGGGTGTTGCGAATCCTTCGGCCCCTTACCCCGTGACCGAAATCTACTGTCGCAAATGGCCCGCGCAGGGCCGAACGACAGCGATGTTTGTTCGAAACCTGGGAATCCTGCGGGGTTGCCCTGTGTGTGTCCATGAACTGGACGGGTTGGAAGTCTTGGAGACGAGACTAAGACGCACTAGTAGATTGCCCTGTACAGGCGCTAGCTTGTTGTCCTGTGCAGGGCATCATGGATGAGTGCCGGTTGCAAACCTTGTCGTCTGACTTCTTGGACCTGCCCAGTAGCTCTGAGGCGGCAATCGTTCACCGAGGTGGGGTAAGATGGCACGGCCAGCATCATAGCTCCCTGAGCTGTTTTCCGGGTTTGTCACTTGCATCTGCGCAATACTACCTACTAAACTGCCCCTGAATACATTCGTGAAATTGTGCGAGGCTGTTGGGATCCACCTCAAGAAGATAGCCGCCACGCAACCTGTCACACCACTGGTCAGTGTTTGGGGGCAGGAAATAATATGGTGGTATTCCGGGACATTTACCCCAGAGTATCCTCTTTGACCCCCACCGGCCTCCAAGGTGTGATCAGACGATGACCGGGGTGCACCCCGGAAGGTGCGGGGTCCCAAATGCCCTGCGTGTGTGCTCCCGATGCCCTGTGTGTGTCATCCTGAGGGGTCTCTGGGGATGTCTCATCATTGGCCAAGTGATTCTCGGAATGGACTCGTTGAGACGCCCGATGACGAAGAAAACAGACACATGCAGGGCGTTGTGTGTTCGTCCTGTACAGGTCCAAAATCAGACGGGCCGGTGGGGTGAGGCATGATATTAAAGGAGCTATCTTGTACGTATTCTAGCAGTCTAGATGGGCAAGCTCGAACAATTCGATATCGAAACAATACCTCTACTTACAACGAAATCTCAATTGCGAAACTTTACACGATGGGAAGCAAAGGCGCCATGACCTGGCTCGACAAGCTCGAGGAGCAGCGTGCGTCACACAGCAATGTCCTCATGCCGACAGTCACGTGCTAACGTGAATAGTCAACGTTGACGTCGACTGGATGGACCCTGAGTACATCAAGAGCATGCCTATCGTCCCTCACGACCAGACCAGCAACCAATTGTGGGTGGATATCCAGCTCGGTGATGCTTCGAACAGGGACATGTTCCTCGAGACTGCGAAAGAGTTGAAGAATGAGGGTTGGCTTGCCATCTATACGCGCATGGTATGTCGACCGCAACGCACTCAGTTGCAGACTACAGGGCTGATGTAGAACCACAGGCCGTCCTCATGTGCAAGAAAAACATCAACTCCATTCGCGGCCGTGTCTTGCTGCAGACCCTTCCCTCAAACGCGTTCAAGACACAGGAGACCCTTGACCATGCCCGCCTTTACGACCGTGAGTTTGCCCGCGCAGGCATCGGACGCGATAGATATTGCATCAAGATCCCCTCCACTGGCCCTGCCCTCAACGCTGCCAAGATCCTGTCTTCTGAGGGGATCCCGACGCTGGGCACAGCCCTCTTCAGTCTCCCCCAGGCCATCGCCTGTAGCCAGGCCGGTATGCTATACATCAGCCCGTACTATAATGGTAAGTTTGCGCATGAGATGCACGTGGAGTGGCGCTGACTTGAGAACCAGAGGTGAGAGCTCATGACGAACCAGACACTCTCTGGCCCAACGTCGAGGATCCTGCGACGCAGCACCCCATGTCCGCCCGCATTGTCCAGATCATCGAGACATACAAGCGTCTGTACAAGGAAACCGGCAAGGAACAGCCTTTGGTGAAGAACGCCAGCTTCATCTCCGCGAAGGAAGCCATGGCAGCAGGCGAAATGGGCTGCCATTCCGCCACCATCTCACACACGGTTCTCGACCAGCTGGCCAAGCTTGAGTACGATGGTACCAAGCAGCCCGGCGAGGGTACGCCCAAGCCGGTGCACGTGTACAAGAACGCCGGGCCTTGCCCTGAGCGTCTCAAGAAGCTTGCCAATGTCGACCCCTTGGCGGCTGCTGAATGGGACGGCAAGCTCGCAAGCACCGACATTGACTACCTGGCCAATGGAGGTGCTGAACTGACGAAGGCTATTGAAGCTGAACCCATCTCCACGACCCGCCTTGCAGACGCCCTAAAGCTCTTCATTGGTGGTGAGGAGAGAAGCAAGGCCAAGGTCGAGGAGGTCCTGAAGCAGATCTAAACTGCGATAGCGTCACGCACAGTAGCATGAGCATATGATAGACCCTGAATAGATTATCCTGGCCAAGAAGCCCATTGTTGTTGCTGCTGGTGCTGGTGCTGGTGCTGCAGCTTTTGCTGGAAATGCAAGTCTTGATTCGCTACCGATGGCCCGAGAAAGGCAGGCGAGATAGGTACCTGTGAAGGATCCATACCGTCGAACGTGGGCGTCCCAGTCGATGAGAAGTCCATGAGCATACCATTTTGATACATTCCTTGCCGATCATGATCGATTCCTCTGAGAAGCTGGTAATCATTGATGTTCGCATTTGGAACAGGCATGGATTCTGACTGGGCGTTGGATGACATTGCTGTGCCCTGGTCCGGCATGGCTAAGCTTTCCATAACTGTTCCTGAAAAGATACGAACCGACGGTGACTCGGTCTCTTCTGGCCAGGATGTATCAAGCAATAGATTGTTCAATTCTGATACCGCGCGAGCATCTTGTGTGGGCTCCGAAGGTAGAACTCGAGGGACCTGAGCGGCTTCGTCTGTCTGGTTGTTTGTCGATGACCCAGCCTGCGAGTGTTCGTCGGTAGGCCCGCCAGACTGCTCAGAGCTCTTCCTGGTCGGTCGGCCCAATTGCAAGGCGACGCGCCGTCGCAACTCTCTCTCTGTCTCGGCAAATGCGTCCATATTGACGTTGAGTGGCCTTGGCTGCCGCATCAGGGCGCCATTGTTCTTCCTCCAATTATTCACCTCGTCCAGGAGCTCCTCACGCTCTTGTAATAAAGAGTTAATACACTGGAGCGCATCATTGCATCTACTTTCTAAAAGCTTATGCCGGGCAATGCTTTCGTCGATGACCACATGCTTCGAGAGGCGCTGGGGATCGGTGTCCGCTAGAGCTGGTAGATTGGCAGCGAGCTCCTACAATCGATTGGCATCAGCAATTTTGGTCTGGATGGTTATTATCCGCGAGAACAACATACAATCAATCGCTCTTTGAAGGCTTCGCGACGGCCCTTCTCGAAGATCCGATGCGCAGCTCGGTCGTCGGCGGTAAAGTTTCGAACGCGTTTCTTGGGCGCCTTTTTGCTCGGAATCGTCTCCGGCGGCGCGGTCGCAGTCGGACCAGGCGTAATTGTGTCTTGCGCGGTCGTGTTCATGGGGTCAATCACCGTCCGCGGCGGTTCTCGATGAAACGGTCTTCCATTCAGCAGAGTCGGGGATGGTTGTGTTGCTAGGAACGCAGATTAGAGCTCGGGAGGAAGCTCTGATGTATCTGTTGGATCGGGTCGAAACACACAACGAGAGGGGTCCTCGTGGTTTGTTGTTCAGGTGAGGAGTAAGGCCGTCGTCCGATCGATGACCGAGGAAATGAAAGCGTCCCTGTGCCGCAGCATTGCCTGCAGCTCTTCTCAGGGATCATGGCAGTGACGAGCCCCTTGTAAGACGAGCTGCTGAGACCCCGCACGCATCGAAGCTGAGCTCCTCCAATGCCTAATTGAGTATGCCGCCGGCCGAAGTTTGGCGCCTAGCTTCATCGACCTTGTCCGTGTCTGGGGCCCATTCCACATTCCACAGCCGGCGAGGGCTTAATGAACAAAGAAACAGTCATTCATCGAGCGTGAACCCGTTTTTCCTGCCCATCGGACGCCGACCGAGCACGAGACCGGGCCTCGGAGGACCCTTCGGCGTCGGCACGGCCCCGCTCGGCTCAAACACCGCGCGGATCGTCATTGGGCGGTCCGGCTGAACTTGGAACGCGCAATACATGTATCGTTGAAGTCAGATGGCAGGCTATTCAAATCTATTGGGTTTTCTATTGACTTCTCAGGTATTCTCAGTCTGATATACGGGGCACCAGCTGAAACAGCCCTATTCAACTTTCATCACCCGCTTGGCTGCAACAGTACGAGATTGCGAGCCATGGGCAGCAACTATTCGTGGCTTACTCGCGGCCAAGAATTCTCCATATGTTGTCCGCGGCAACTTCGTTCGTCTCATATGCTCCATGAACACAGCCCGTTCCGGTACGGGAACAGTGCTCACCGGCAAACTGTAGCCGCGAGTCCTTCTCAGCCTCCAATGCATCCCATAAAACTCGCGGGTCGTCTCCAACTTCGGCAATGGAGCATGTGCCGTTGCCGGCAAACTCGTCCTTCGTCCAGGAAGTGACCTTTGCATCCACCATCTTCGGAAGCGATTTGTATGGCTCGGTTCTGAACAACTCCAGCAAGGGCTCAAAATAGGCAAATAGCTCATCCGGGTTGCCGTCCATGGACTCGATCTCGTAAACAACAGGAGGAGATAGCAGGATGCAAAGTTTCTTTGCACCGGTCATGACCCACAGGTTGGTGGCCGTGAAAGAGAAGGAAAGAACCGGGTATTTGTTCTTCTCGCTGTCCTTGTCCAAAGTAGCCGGTGTCGGGAAATACACCAAGTTGTCGTTTTGCTTGGACCAGAAGACGTCTGTGAACTTGAAGAACACTTTGCCCAGTGTACCATAGCTGGTCCTAGACATGCCTCGGGCGATACTCTTCGGAATGGAAGGCTCAAACATGATCTTGTTCTGGTGCAAGACACCAAGTGGGACGGTCACAACAACAGCGTCACCGTCGAAAACGACGAGCTTCCCATCAGGACCATGGGCATGAACTGCAACTGGTGAAGCGCCCCCCGACCGACTCCACTCGAGATTCTGGACGACATGATGCAGCTTCAGAACGCCCGGCAGATCACGGACTGGCTGAGCAACGTGATTTACCACGCGATCGTAGCCACCCTTGACGTACAAGTCACGTTGAGGAGGCAGCATGTCATTCAAAAATCGGGATGAGATCTCACCAAGAGCTAGACCTAGGGTCGACTCGACAATGCACAGCGCTTCCGGCGCCCAGATCCGCTCATCATCGGTGATAAGCTCATGCTGACCCACGAACTTGCGAATGTGTTCCTCGGCCGAGTAGTCCGGTCCGTTGGGGTTCTTTTGGATCCAATGGTGGAGACAGTCCAGAAATTCGTCGGCGACGTTCTTAGCCTTGAAGTTGGGGTCGGCGGGACCGAACTCGGTAAAGTAGAGCGATCCGTCGTCGTAGTAGTAGTCGATCTAGAGCTTGGAGATGAGCTTGACGAGGGGGTTGTAAGAGGTGCCGTGCATCCAGGCGGCTCCTGTGCGGTGTTAGTTCGTCAACTTGAGAAAGAAGAGACGCCGAGGCGGGCTGGATCTTCACCCCATACAAGTCCCTACACAAGCGGGGAACACCCGTCCTATCAAGATCAATGTACAGCAAGTTACCTTTCATCCATACTCTCTACAACCCACCCATATCAATGTTGTCGACATCTTCGTGGTCGGTTAAAATGCGTCCGCCAATGCGATCTCGGGCTTCTAGGACGACGACATCGATCCCTTTGGCAAGAAGATTTGAGGCTGCACAAATTCCAGAAATACCGGCGCCTACGACAACTACCTTCTTTCGGACATTGCAATTGTGAGTGACACTGACGTTGTCCATTTTGAAGGTTGTTTTTGAGTGGCAATTTTGTCGATGTGATGTTGAGTTTGGACGACCAAAATTTCAGAAAGCCTTGAAATTCGAACGCCTAATATACTTTATCAAGAACCCTTCCATGTCTGAAGTCGGGTTGCGCAACGATACAATAGAAACACTTGATCAAGTTTGCTTCTGAACGGGCCCGCTATTCTCGGGGCCGAGATTCGTCACGAATGACTCACATAGGTCCGCAGTGGTCGATTCACTTGCCTTTTAAGGCACCTCTTTGCCGGTTACTCACCAAAATAGTTTCGCTCAATGCTTCACGGGGCAAACTATTAGTCATGGACCACAGAAGATGTATTTCATGACCACGTTGGTTCGGTGGTAGAGCAATTGGCAAAGTGCAATCCCACTTGGTCTACTACGAAAGGCGTAAGTGGCGTAAGAGGCGCGAAGAGCGTGTACGAGAGGAACTCGATGGGAAATTCAAGACAGGGCGATGAATGTATCGAAGTGCCATCATGCCCACAGATCGAACCTTCAGGAAGTCATTGGAAAACATCATCTTAAACCCACACACTTCAATCGAGTATCAAGCCATAGCGAAGGACCCGCAAGAATAGCTGAAAGCCAGGCCATGTCCATAGAAAATTAAATGTCAGCTTATTCCACCTAGAGCTCTTTCTTGATCCCCTCTACTTGTAGTTTGTTAAAGTATGTAACATGGCTGTCAGGCTTATCTTTCGAACGGCCCAAATAATTGTTCGCTCGTTTGTAGCCAGCAGTTGAACAGCAAACGAGGCCGTCCGTTGCTCTTGCGCTAGAGCGACTACCAACTTTTACCGTGAGCTCAGATATCCCCCCTATTACTATCATTGTTCATTGGCGTCTTTATCGCTTCTGTTGTTGTTCTTGTTATCGTTGTAATTATTGTTATTATTGTTGTTGTTACTATTGCTGTCGCTATCGTCGTCTCTTTTATTCCTAGGACTTCTACTGTCGCCCTCAAGCGAGGTAGGCGAGCAGCCAGGGAGATCAGGCGGCCTCTTGCAAATGTAAAACTTTATATTGGTTGCTGAGTGAGTGTCATCGAGCGCAACGCCTCTATCATGCACATTTTCCTGAAAGCCCATTTGTAAGTTGGGGAACGCAAGTCATGGTGGAACCCCATTTCTCGCGTAGATCAATATCATAAGCACGCAACAACCCTATGGTAAAACGGGATGCAGACCTTCGAACAGCAAACTAAGGGACTTAGTGAGGAACTCCATCGAGACGTGTGAGTTACGGGTTATTGTACAACAGCGACAATTTGGACCATTAAAGCCAGGCATAGACTCAACTCTCATCTGACCTGCCCAGGCGCTTCTATTCCAAGACGCTCTCACTACAACAAAATATGGAACGATCTACAACTTGTTAATCCACTCCTCGGAGCTCGTCACATTCCCAGTCCACGAAAAGACCTTCGTCGTCAGAACGCGATGCACCTCCTCGTCCCGATCCATGCACAAATCCTCCAAAACCGTAACATCGTAGTCCCGATCAAATGCCTCGCGAACAGTCGACAGGACAACTCCACTGGTCGCAACTCCCGCAATAGCCAGATTCTTCACCCCCATACTCCTCAGCACAACCTCCAAGTCGCTGTTGTAAAACGCCGAAATACGCGGTCGGTTGATGACGATCTCCCGATCCCTCGGTGCGGCCTCCGCAACAAAATTCTGCCCCTCCTTCTGTTGGCCCTCAATATGCACGAAGTCGTCTGTGGAGGAGATCCGGGCCCAGAACGGGTTGGTGCGGGGGACTTCGGGGTATCCGGGGCGGAAGTGGATCGTGACGTGGATCACCGGTATGTTCTTCTCTCGGGCCGCCGCAATGCCGCGGGACACGCGGGCCAGGTACTCCTCTCTGCCGGCCTCCGGCAGTCTGTTGACAATATTGTGGATCAGGTCCATCACGAGGAGGGCCGTGCTGTTTGATGAAGCCATGGCGGTGGATATTGAGGGTGAAATAGAGTTTGCCTGTGGGATGATGTGGGAAAGTGTGGGATATTGCTTTTTGCCAGTAATGAATCGCGCCTTCGTAAAAGAAATATCTCAAAAGTCTCATGGTTGCTGCCAAGACATCAAAGTTTTATACATGATGATGCCGGAGTTTATTATTAGATTAAATCCGCATGCCTCTAAAGTCCGTCATCGCCGTCGATGGATTCAAACCTGACGTTTGGGCCTAGGCATATGCTAAGCCTCATACTGTGTGGGCCCTTTATGTATGCATAATAGAGGGCCGAAGTTCCCCCGCGCCCCCCTCGGAAGTCTGTAGACCCCTAGGCGAGCCGCACTCCGCGTTTGGGCTCCGACTTCATAACTACAAGTGGTCAGTGCGTTGGACTCTCGATGAGTGCATCTCATTTTCCCCTTTTCAATACATCGTTCGGGCCACGAAAAGTGCGAAACCGAGTGGGATGGACGATCGTATATAAAAGTAATCACCCCGAACTCTGGGGCATGTCTTATCCTGGAACGGCGCTACCGCGACACTTTGAACCTCCCGTCATCGGGACGACCGGGAGTCAGTGCTCAAGTAACTCAGGGCCATCCATAACAAACCTCTTAAACACCATTGCAAGAGTCAAGACCTTGGCAGCTGAAGTCGTGATGCCTGCAGTGAAACAATCACTTCGGCGGAATGCATGTCCCACAGCAACAGACCGATCTAGTACGACAGCCCCCAACGTACCACAAGCACGCGTCCATTCCAGTGCAAACACCAACGCCCTCGCCAGCATCACACACACAACGCCATCAAACGAACGACCACCATTTCCGACAACCCGGGGCCTCAATGCCCATTCCCTGTCGACCCAGTCTAGGCACCAATTTAGGCCACTATATCTGAGTTGCCCTGTCTGCCAAGGTCACCCCCCGTAGACAAAAGATCCCAAAAAGATCCGGAATGTGCTCCACCGAGAATAACCTTACCACACATGGCCAAACGGAACAAATACTGCGAAGTCGCCTGTTGAGGCTGAGACCGTCCTCGACTCCTTCACCACGCTCGTTTCCACACGCTCATTTTCACACTCACTTTCCGTCGTCCTCGTCGCGACAGCCACTCCTTACAAACATGAAGTTCTCTCTGACGCTCCTCCTGGCGCCGCTGGCCATCGCCACGCCCCTGCGCTTCGCGACCGCCCACGAGCACGCGCACCACCTCGCCGAGCGCCAGGCCGCCGTCAGCATCGACACTCTGTTCAAGGCCAAGGGGAAGGGCAAGCTGTTCATCGGCGTCTCCGGCGACAATGGCATCATGCAACAGGGCAAGACCGAGGCCATCATCAAGGCCAACTTTGGACAGGTCACGCCTGAGTACTCGATGAAGTGGGATGCGACGGAGCCCACGCGGGGCAATTTCTCGTGGGAGAACTCTGATTTCCTCGTCAACTGGGCGACGACGAATGGCAAGTCTATTCGTGGACATACGCTGCTGTGGCACCAGGCCCTTCCCACGTGGGTTTCGGCGATCACGGACAAGAAGACCATGACCAGTGTTTTGCAAAACCACATCAGCACCGTTGTTGGCCGTTACAAGGGAAAGATCAGGTCCTGGGTAAGTGGTTCTTTGATCCAGGTTTTGATACATGTTTGCTCACTAAGCCGGACATGAAGGACGTCGTCAATGAGATCTTCAACGACGACGGCACCTTCCGTAACACCACCTTCTTCAACGTGCTAGGCGAGTCGTACGTCGGCATCGCCTTCAAGGCCGCCCGCGCCGCCGATCCCACCGCCAAGCTCTACATCAACGACTACAACCTCGACAACAAGGACTGGGGCAAGCCCGCCGCGGTGGTGAAGAAGGTCAACCAGTGGATCGCGCAGGGCATCCCCATTGACGGAATCGGTATGCTCTTGAGTACGAAGTGATCAAAAGTGGACGTGAGCTGATGAAAACGCGGAACAGGCTCCCAGTGCCATCTCGCGCAGAACATGTCGAGCAAGATCCAGGGTGCGCTGGAGTTGCTGGCGACCGCCAAGGTGTCCGAGATCGCCATCACCGAGCTCGACATCAACAACGCCCCGCCGGCGCAGTACGCCGAGGTCGTGAACGCGTGTGTCAACGTGCCCAAGTGCCGCGGCATCACGGTGTGGGGAGTTAGCGACAAGGTAAGAGGAACGCGCCTCACCGGATCGGCAAAACCAGCTAATATCTTTGTAGCAATCTTGGCAGGCTTCCGCGAAGGTTCTGCTGTTTGACGAGAACTGGAACCCCAAGCCGGCGTACAACGCCATTGCGGCCGCGTTGAAGAAGTAGGCGTTTAAATCCGGATGGCTAAAGCCGGGACTCTGTACATGAATATCATACACATATTTTGTGAGAGACGCGGCAAACTCACGAACTTTTGATCATGGTCTCATCCCACTTAGATACATGTATACAGTTCAACATCGGAGGATTGCTATGCTTCGAGCCGAGTACTTATACAACAAGACACCGTTGCTTCACACCTTTTACCAGTCTTTCGTAATCTTTTTCATCTGAGGAACCTGTTTACATAGAAGATCAATGTTGACCCTGAAAGGCCAGGAAAGCATGATTCTGGCTGTAGTTGGGCTTAATAAGATTACCCACATAGGTCCCTCTTCTTGAGGTTTGATGTATTTCTGTGGGCCTTTTGTTCTTGATATGTACAAGTTCTCAGGAAATCAGATAGACACCGCAGTTAATCAATAATATATGTGGGAGGGATATCTAGATGAAATATTACAAACAATACTTTAAGAGACCGCCTAAGATTAGGCCTAGGTGGCTATATTTTTTGTGTACATGGTCACTTTTATGAGCACGACGACGAGAGATAATAAGGGACGAAGACGAAGAATGATAGCAATAGATAACGAAGACAATAAGCGATAATAATAATGACGACGAAGATAGACAACGACAATAGTAACGATGGTAGCGAGCACATAGGAACCATAGTCGCTCTAGCACAGAAAAAATAGGGGTAATGTCTTCTTGCCTCTACTAACCGTGTGAATCCGAAATATTATCGCCCTTAGTTTACTCTTTTAGACAGCTTTGCTATAATCAACCAGATCGTTATCGTGCAAGTTTAATATCACTTTTCACATTTCTTTAGGACCTAGGATAACATGGTCAAGGCAAAATAATGACGAGGAAGAGTTTTCCAAGATATCTACAACTAACCACTCAGACAGAACAAACCTTCAGAACTCGGCACCAAAATCCACTGCTCAAGGTTGAATACTACTAGCCAAGGAAGCACAGCTACCAGTCTTTAGCCTCAGTACGACATTTTCTTCGACCCAACATGCCAAAACGTCATCATCAACCACAGAGCCGCAGCTAATCCAGCCAGCCAACCAAACCCAAAACTGCCAAAGGGCACTCATCTTAAAGGCTGCTGTCCATCCCGCCAATACGTGCGGGGAGGAAAGATCAGTTAGAACTTTTGCAGAACCCAGAGCTTTTATTCGAGCAGTCTTCCTTCTTTTTCCTGACATCATCCTGTCTTGGCGAAATATGCTCCAACGCGCAGAAGAAACCACGAAGAAACTTCCCGAGGTCCCGCGTTCTACTCTATAATTCTACATCTGGGCGGCTATCGCCTCGAGCAACAAAGATCACGCCTCTTTGGCCCCCAAGATATGTCGTCCCCCTTGACCATCACGCTCAGACTGTCTTGCAAACACCGTCACCCAAACTCCTCCTTCGCTCAGAACATCCCAGGACCCCGTCGCGACCCGAGCTCGTAGAGTTTCTCCAGTTTGGCGCGGCATCAATTGACCAATGACATTTCACCCGTCTGCAAGAAGGGCGTGGAGGGTTGGTCAGCTGTCACACCAAGACCACTGTCGATCCTTTCTGCTCCTGCGTCTGTCACAGCAGCCCACCTTGTGATTTTTTCAAAGCTGGCTTATCACAAATGCTGGCGCAGGTGGTTGGTTGATTGCTCTTCATGCCACTGACAGACTCACTCACGATGGGAGGAAGGCAAACTCATTCGAATATTTGGAGGAAGACAGTTGCACAATGACTTTAGCGTCTTGAGAAGCCTAACACAAAGCTGGCGAGGTGAGTGTCGATGGTTCGGCTGCACGGTCCCGGGCCGTTGGCTCCTTGTACGATTTTGATAAGTGCAACTCATAACCATTCCATTACTCATGTCGCATCCTGGTAATCCGTAAATGTACAAGCCTGATGTAAGATATCCAGCTGCCCCTCGAGGGCATGGCGGTCCGCTTGGCGGCAGCCTTTCTATTCCAATACCAACCATCTATCATCGCGCCGTCAGACATGCGTCCTACTTCGCCTGTTGCGCCCTCAAAGCGTCTACTTCACGCTGCAACGCATCCAAATCGGCAAGAATGTCTGCACCTTTGCCAAAATTGGCCTCATAATCCTGTGCCAGGTCTTCTGTCCCTGGCTCTTCTGGCACGTTCGTGCTAAATCCTCTCGTACTATCAACGCTTGGCCTTCTTACATAATCCATGCTTCCGCGGCTGCTTCCTCGTTGTCGAGGTGGAGGCGGTGGAGGAGCCCCCTCTTTTCCGCCGCTCACCTTCCTGCTTGTGGCGTCAAAACTTCTCACGCTTGGGGGACGGCGTGTCGAAGTATTTCGCGCGGGAGGTGGTGGAGGCGGAGAGATCTTTGGGGGAGTGTTACCCGAGGCAGTGTTCTCAAGGTCGGAGGGTACAGGGCTGAACGAGGCCGCTGACGGTGAAGCTTGGAACGACTGGCGATGTGATGCATTCGGTCGTCGAGGTGGCGGGGGTGGCGCAGGGGCATTGATACTCCGGAAACTCTCCGACCGTGAGCGCTGCGATTCCAACGAAGACCGAGGCGGCGTATCGGCCTCATTGCCCGCCTTGCTCGGGACATTGGCCCCGGCGGACGCCGTGAGAGACTGGCTCCGCGCGTGGCCCCGTCGTGGCGGGGGTGCTGGCGTTGGTTTTTTTGCAGACGCCGACGTGGCCGGGGTGGGTGTCGAACTGGGAGTGGGGGAATCCTGATCGGGGATCTTGCCCGCGGCCTCTCGGGCAAAGACATCTTCCGTCCCCTCCCCACCATACGAGCTGGGAGCCGGGGGGAGGGGCTTGTTCACATCGGACGGAGAGATCGGCGATGCCGTCTCAGATGAGATGTGAGGTCGTTCTGGCGTCTGAACGCTAATCTTCCTTCCATGCCTGGAACTTGGCGGAGGGGGCTTTCTCTTCGTCGGAGGTGAAGCAAGGATGGTACCGCGGTCCGCGATGTCCGTTGATGACCGGGGCGTCTCCGCGAAAGACGTATCTGATCCGGACGCATTTGCGGCCTCTGCAGCCTTGTCGCCTTGAGATTGTGCCTTGTGAGCCGGCATTCCAGCTCCAGGTTGGCCGGTAAGCAGCAGCATCTTGAACGCATTGACGTCGAGGGATTTGGCTGCCCCGCCAGACGGGGCCTTTCCGTCCGGCAGGCCTTCCAGATCCTGCAACGTCTTACCAAAGGGGTTTTCAGGCGTATGGTTGGGGACGGCGTTGGCGATGCGCAGCGGCGCAGCCTCAGGAAGGCCGTCGGGAAGCTCGGGAAACCTCTTTGAGAATTGGTCGTCATCGTCGTCTGAGCCGTCGTCGCTGCTGTCGTCTTGACGTCCAAAGCCTCTACTGTGCACCGATTCGGGGGAGGAAGGCGAGGAGGGCGGCGGAGACAACACCCTTACCCTTTTGACAACCTTGGCTTTCGCAGGTCGAACCTCGGGGGGCGAGGGAGCGTTATCCCTCGAGATTCCGGATGTGATGGATTCGAGAAAGGCAGATGTGGTGACAGGCTGAGGGGTAGAAGAGAAGGAAGTCGAGGTGGTCTTCCTGCGGAAAGGGTTGTGTTCGGAGGCCATGATTGCGGCGGGCGGTGGTTCGGGAAGGGCGGAGTGGGTTCAAGTCGTGCAAGAAATGTCGAGGCAAGTATCAGGCAGCCGCCATCGTCAACTCCCGAGGGAAGGACGTAATCGCCAGGATGACGCTGTGTACGTAGGCAACAGCGAGATGGAGGATTTCCGGCGTGGAGAGAGAGCAATTCGATTATGGAGCGGTACTGTTGGACGAGGGGAGGAGCTGGAGTGTCGGATTGGTAACTGGAGGGGGTTCGGGGACTGCGGGCGGTGTCAGTCGAGGCGGCCGGAAGAATCGGTAGGGAGACAGTGCAATCGCAAGGCGACGGAGTTTTGGATTTGGGGTCGGGATGACAGGCAGACCAAGTGGGAAAACGGGGGCCATTGTCTGCTTACCTGCAATGTATCTAAGCAACGGGGATTCGAGCGTTAGAAATGTTGGCAGCAGACGGATATGCGACAGCAGACGACAGAGCTGTGCCCGACGGCGGCAGCGGGACTAATCGGTCGGTGGTCGACGTAGAGCAGAGACCTAATAACTGCTGGCTGGGTGGTGTCTGGTGTCTGGTGTCTGGTGTCTGGTGTCTGGTGTCTGGTGTCTGGTGTCTGGTGTCTGGTGTCTGGAATCTATTGCTTGGTATCTGGTATCTGCTGAGGTGAGGTATTAAGGTATAGCCGGTGGAAATTGGTGGTGGTGTAGTGGCAGTGCTGGCTGGTGGTGGCCGTCTCGACGTCGTTGGGTTGGCTTGCGATCAGGTCGGCCGGCTTCTTTTGGGCGGTGGAAGACAAGATTGGACAGGAGGAGGGGAAGCTGGTTGGATGACGGCCTGGCCTTCTTTCGTTTTGGGGGGGCCGGCTGGGATTTGAGCCAGGGAATATTGGAGCAGGGGGGGCCAGAGGCAGAGTGCGAACTGCGAGGAAGGGAGTGAGAGCGAGGGAGATACGGATAAGGTAGGCGTAGAGCCGCAGCAGCTATCAGTATTTGCTTATGCTTATCGCAGGTACTGGTATCTGTAGGGCGGACGATGCAGATGATGGACGAGACGAGGGGAGGTAATAAGCGGGCAGGCACGTAGGGTAAGGTAGGGTGGTGCCTTGCTGGGAAGCGGGTGGTAGCGAAGCGACAGACGGCGGGACGGCAGACGGCAGACGGCAGACGGTGGTGATTGACGACACTTTTGATGGGACCTGGGTGGGGGAGGATGATGGAATCCCTCCACGTCCACGTCCACGTCGTTGCCGACGACTCCTCCCTTCCTCTGCAATTCACATACTTTCACAATTGCATGAGTTGGTCACGCCCGCCAGTCTTGGATCCTTGATGCCCACTTTCCTCAAGTTGCAGAATTGCAGTTTCTTGTTCCAGATTCAGCGCAGCTCGGTCAACCCGCAGCAGCAGCAGCAGCAGCAGCAGCAGCAGCAGCAGCAGCAACGGAGGCAAGTCTCGACTGAGGTGCCTGCATCTGCATCGCGCTCTTTCCTGGGTTGCTGTCTCTTGCCTCGTGCTTGCCGTCGGAGAATGCTTCAAAGTGAGGTACCGTAGCACAGGCGCAAAATGAAGGAACCCCTCAAAGTAAGGTAGGTGTACCTGCCACGCATATGCCCCGTATCGCTACACGGCCGGTACTTCCCTCCCGTTTCTGTTCCTGCCCTCTGTACGGAGTAGTGTCGATGTCGATGGCACTGCGTCCCTAGCGGGCAAGAAGGACCTTTCAAGGTAACAAGGTAAGGTACACAGGTAGGTCCCTCCTCCCCACATACCCCGAAACGGACGGGAAGCAACATGGGCATCGCATCGCACAGGCCAGCCACCAACACCCACCGGCGCCATTCTCTGAACGCTGCTGTTTGATCAGTGCGTACTGCACCTCACTATCAGCTCCCTCCTCCAGTGCTGCCTCCTCCAGTACACCGTTTCCTCACTCTCAACGTCACCTATCCTCGAGCCTCTTCGTCTCTCATTTTAGATGCAAACCTTCCATCCACCCTCTTTCACCTCGTCTCTTCTCGTCACCCAATGCTTCTCCTCCCATCTCGCCTCACACCGGCCACACTGTGACTTGCAGACAAGCACATTCCCTCGACCTCGACCCTCGACATCATGCTCCATCCCAGCCTCAGCTCCTCGACACGACCCCCCCCCCCCCCCCCACCTCCGTCGTCAACACCTCGACCACTCACTCGCTCCATCATCAGGCCCCCAACCGCCTGTACGGTTGCACCCTGCACCTGTCGCTCGTCGTGTTCCGGATTGACGACAGGGATCCCGACCCGGAACCAGCGCCGGTAGGGGACATGGTCAACGGAATCTGCCATTGAGCATTAAACCAGAATCCCGCTGCCCAGTGACACTCGATTCATCGCATTCTTCTCGCCGCTTCTGCATGACAGACAGCTCAATGCCGCCACACCCATCATCCATCGACCTCGTCGGCGCTTGCACGTCACTCATCAGCCCAGCTCCCGTCTCGACACACCTCACCTAACAAGACTCGCACAAAGTACCCCATGTGCCCGCTACCTCCCTCGACCCCTAGCCCGAATTCTCTCTGTCCTCCCCCCTCCAAACATGAAGGTTTGTTTCAGGAACACCAATGGGAAGCAAGCTCGGGGCTAGCTATCCACGTCACTCCTTGCACATCCAGCACGCCCACCTCTCTTCCGCCACGGAACAATCACCTCTCAACTCTGCACTTGCCGCAACCTGCAGCGCACTGCTCCCGGCCGACTGATGAGCTGCAGAGCACCGACACCAGCACCAGGACCACCACCCGTTGGTGTGACGGTGACGGCGCACACAGAGGTGCCCTTGGGCCGCGGTGAAATCCTGCGCCTTTGGTCTCCGAGCTCGACATTTGACACCGTTGCACCATGGCCCGTAGCCGCCCACCCGCTCGCTCGCCCTGTCTCGCTTCGCCTTTTCTTCAAGCCAGCCTTCCCCGCATCGCCACCTGAAGCCTACCAAGCATCCCCGTTTACTGTGCGCGTTCTCTTCGTAAAGATGACTGAGATCTCTAGAGATGACCTACATACGAGAAGTCTCAGCAGTGGAGCGGCAGGCACCGGTCAATATGACTCGACTGCACCAGCAGTTCCAAGTCCGCCTGTCCTGATCTTGCTCCTCCGTGGATAACGAGCGGACGACCCTCATCGTTAGCGACAGCAGCAAGTCAGATGATCAAATGACGCTCGCCCAACAAAAGTCGCCCCTCTGCCCGGCTCAAGATCCGTATGATCGGTGTGGATGGGATGGGTCCCGGCCACTGGTGTGGCGCCGTCCGCTCGCCGCACGTGTCAGACGGCCGCCCTGCCTAGAACTCGCCGTGGCCGTCGTCGTGCATCACAAAACCCAACGGCCACGTCCACTCAGGCACGCCGACCAAAGTCCAGGGAAGAGTCCAAACAACGCAATCAACCCGTGAAAACCATGCTCAAGATACCCCGCGACACGTCTGCCAAACCTCGAGTTTCCAGAGTCTTGGGAAGGGCTTGGTACCTGCGTTCACCAAAAGCGTGTTCGTCCAGCGGTCTGTGCAGCCAAGTTGACTGAGTCGATGTTGCGATTAACGCCGCGTCCAATAGGGTCAGCGGGCGGTTCAAGTCTCATCTGACGCCAGGCCAAGTCAGCCCACAATCAACGAGCCATACCGACAACTGAACCTCCATGCAACAAATCCCTTTCGCATCACAATGTCACGAGAAAAGCACCAGGCAGCAGGAGGAAAACACCGCAGGCACTTCTTGCTTTCTAGAAATAACTCCCCGAAGGATCCCGGGCGGCCGGCGGAGGAGGCACGTGACATCCCTGACCAACCGACAGTGACACGCCCGGAGCTCACCTCAACTCACCCCAAAATGTAAACAAACCCATGAACCGACCGCGTCTTGTCTGTCTCTCTCTGTCTCTCAGCCCCACCCCGAAACTCCCACGCGGCCCTCCGGCACGTCGCACCCCGTCCGCCTCTGCTCTCACTCTCTCCCCTTTTCCCCAGCACGTCTCCTTCATTTCTGTCGTGCTTGCTCGGACCCCAAGACGAACATCAAACGAAATAACCCTTCCATTCTGCTTGTAGGATGGTAGTATAATAATTCGTAGCCGCGCCGGCCGCGCCGTCTGTACCGACAACCGTAAAACCCCCCTGACGTGACTTGACCACCGGCCTGACCGTCTCTCACGGGCTTGGGCCCTCGTCAACCATCGCCATCGCCGACCGTGAGATCGCAGGAAGGCTCCGTGGGTAAGGGTTGCGCTTCCTTTCATGAAGGAGTATCTTGCAGTTTCTTTGCGCCCGAGCTATGATACTGGTAGATCATCGTCGTCAATCGACTGAAGCTGCCATCCAGAGAAAGATGATACAGGCAGGGCGAGGCGGTGCTTCGGAGCGTCATAAGTACGCCAAGTGATTGTCAAGCCTTGCCAACTCGTCGCGCCCCGAGGCGTGACCAAGACTTGATAATCTTGCAGTTCCACTAAAGAAACAGAATATTGAACAGTGAAAAGTCTCGTCATTGGTATAATCGCGTGAGCTATAGTTACAATAGTGAGAGGGCGTCGCCGTCCGGGATCCGCCGAACCCGTCTCAAACAACGCGCGCAACGCGACGGAGGGTGAAAAAACAGTAGAACAAAACAAAAAAGACAAAACACATTCGTCCCAACCCGATGATCCCTTCTTTCAACAAGTCAAGAGTCAAAACTTTGGTTTGTTCCCACCACCGTTGCCCGGATCCCATTTGAAACCCCATTGTTGTTCCCGCCAAGTAATCGAGCAATACTCCCGTAAACGCCGTTCAGTTTGGACCTAGGAAAGATTCGTGACCAGAGCATGCTTGCATTCGTCAACCAGCAAGACGACGACGAAGAACAACGCTCTACGCAGATGCGGCAGCGGGCTCAGCCTTGGCCTCGTCCTTCTTGGCGGACGCCTTCTTGGCCGCGGGCTTCTTGGCCTCGGTCTTGGTGACGCGACCAGTCTTGGTCTTGGAGATGGCAGCGGGCTTGTCCTGATGAACACGTCAGTAGGTGTACTGTGCGAAGGGTATCAGATGAGAACGTACGGCCTTCTTGGCAGCAGGCTTCTTAGTCTCCTTCTTCTCAGCGGCGGCCTTCTTGGGGGCAGCAGCCTTCTTCTCCTTGGGCTCCTTAGCCTCCTTCTTGGGGGCGGCAGCCTTCTTGGGGGCGGCCTTCTTCTCCTTGGTCTCCTTCTCAGCAGCCTTCTTGGGAGCGGCGGCCTTCTTCTCCTTGGGCTCCTTGGCCTCCTTCTTGGCAGCAGCCTTCTTAGGGGCAGCGGCCTTCTTCTCCTTGGGCTCCTTGGCCTCCTTCTTCTCGGCGGCCTTCTTGGGGGCAGCCTTCTTCTCCTCCTTCTTGGGAGCCTTCTTGGCAAGCTTGGTGCCGCCCGAGGGACCTGCGCAAGTTAGTATATGGGGTTGTCAGATGGCTAAGGCACGTCGACATACCCTTGGGCTGCTCGAAGACACCCTTCTCAACACCGGCACGGAGGGCCTTGTTGAAGAGGGAGTCGAACATGGTGTCGCTAACAACGTTGATCTGGTTGTTGGCCTTGACGTACTTCTTCAGGGCCTGGCGGGAAGATCCATTGCGTTCCTTAAGCTGTAAGAGAAGAGACGCGTCAGTAAAAAGTCGCCACACGAGCTCATTCGCCGCGGGGAGGCAGGCGAAAGCGAGTGGTGGCGCGATCAGGGTTCGCGAGGGTGGTGGGCGCGGGCGAGGGCACTGAGACCCAGTAGCGCAAGCGAGACCCGACTGGCACCGGTCGCGTAACCCTTTTGCGCCGGAGGGAGAGGAGCCGGAAAACATACAGCAACAATGGCCTCGGTGATCATGTCCTGCAAACTGTTAGCAAAGGGTGCGTCATGCAAAAAGACCGGTGAATCGGGGACGGACCTGGTAGCTGGGGTGGGAGGCCTTCTTGGGAGCGGCGGCAGCGCCCTCGGTCTTCTTGGGAGGCATTGTGGGTTTTGGGGTGGTGGTTGAAGGTTTGGGTGTTGGAAAAGGGTGCAAAGTAGCGGATGCAATCGAAAGGGCGATTGAATTCGAAGAATAAGTCGAAATAGATCGGATTGCGAAGAAGATTGACGCGTTGGGTTGAGGGAGACAAGAAGAGAGAGATCGAGAGCAGGAGGGGGGAGGAGCGCGTGCGTGGAGGGGATGGGGATGGGGCTTGTTTTTATAAATGGGCGGGGGCAGAGAGGCGCGGTGCGCAATCAGTAACTTTGTGGTCTTGGGGGTCTTGGGCTGCGGGCACCACCACCTCTGGCCTCGCTGGGCTTTGGGGGGTTCCAGCGTGCCCCCCCATCCATCCCCTCCCCCTCCATCCACCATGCTCATCCACAACGTCCTTCACCCCCCGGGAAAAAAAATAACTGTGAGCTAATGGCCCGCGTGGTTTTTCAGCGACCGCCCTCGATCCGCGCGACCAGTGACCAGACCACGGGCAGCGCAGCACCACCCACACCACAAACGATGGAACATGGAGCCGGGCTGCAGGTCGAGATGTGGAAGAAAGAATTTCGACGGCTCTCCCCTCCCGTTGGGCCTAGCAGGGAGTCGTCGAGTCGGGTAGCTAGCGGTGCAGGAAGGGTAGGTAGGGCAGCAGGTGCAAGACAGGTTCGACTGCCTTGCCGTGCTTGTTCTTGTTCTTGCTTTACATGGCGTGCAAGTGCAGGTGCGGGTGCAGGTGCAGGTGCAGTAGGGTTCCTTCTCTCTTGGGTCGACCTACCTCCCTCACCAAGCTCAACTAAAGAAGGCAGGTATTAGGTACCTACCTTAACCGTCAACCGTCAAACCGTTCCTGCTCTCCGATGCTCCTTCTACTAATGCTCCGGTGACAGACAGCAAGGTAAGTAAACAAGGCAGGCACGAACATAGACGGGAGAGTAAGGCAGGTGAGGTAGGACTCGAATGCAGGTGTGGCAGAGCCCCAGCTTCCGTGCTTTCCATCCTTTCCTTCCCCGGCCCTGCCTTACCTTCCCACGCACCTGCACCTGCACCTGCACCTGCATCGCACCCACCTCGTCCCTCCTCCCACCTCCTTCTCTCCTCCTCCTCTTCCTTCCCCAACCTCACCTCTCCTCTCTTGCTCTTTCTCGTTTTGTGATGTGTCTCGACTTGAATCGGCGATTAGCGCCAGTTGGGCTGGAACCAAGAGGCTCATATCTGTGTGATTTGCTAGATGCGGTCGAGACGGACAAGACGGGAGGCTCAAGACACAGATCAGATGCAGCACCCTCTCCTCTCCCCTCGTCCGTCTCCTTCCCTCGTCTGCCTGATGTTGCCACTCCATCCAGTCCTCCAAGTTGTTCTGTGCCAGACCATCACTTCCAAGATAGATATCTGCGGATCAACATGGTCAACTTGTCCTCCGTCAACTCCCAAGTGGCGACGAAGATCGCAGCAGCGGGTGGCACATGGCCACATGGCAGGCGCTCCAAGGAAACAAAAGACCAAGCTCCGGACGCGTCGCATGAAGCTTCTGAAGCTTCTGTCGTCTCTGCTGTCACACCCTGGACACCTGGACACCGGACGGGGGGCCCCTCTTCTCCCCTCAGCAGCTCGACTCCCTGTAATTAAATCCAATCCAACACATCCAGTCCAATCCGTGCAGGACGGGAAAATAAACGAACACCTCATAGTGGATGCCCGCCCAGGTGCGGTGGCCTTCTGGTGCTTCTGGTGCTTTTCCACGGCTCCTCCCAAGGGACCCAGCCCAAGCCCATCTCCCATCTCCCATCTCCCATCTCACCTCACAGGGGGCCTCTGCCGCGGCAGCGTTCCCGCCAAACAAACGCAAACACCTCCATCCCCTCCTTGGCTTCGCGCATGCCGCCATGCCCTAGGAAAGGTGGTTACTGGTGAGGCATGCTCCCTGACCTGCTCGAAGCTCCTCCCCTCCCCTCCACTAGAATCAGATCACACCCAAGATCAGTGTCAGTGTGTGCCTGTCCATCCTTCCTTCCCCGTCGTCGGTTTTCAGGGACCGCCTCAGACTCCCAGACAGACTCCTGCCTGCCCTGCTAAGCGGCACTGCACACTGCAGCAGGCGCTCCTTCCCTTTCCCCATCACGACTGCCACGCCGTTCGACGACCCCCCCCCCCCCCCCCCCCAAAAAAAAAAAAAAAAAAAAAAAAGATACCTACCCCAAGTACCTTTCCCATTTTCCTTCCGTCGCATTAAAATAAAAATGCCCTCCTTCCCTCGTCGATTTTTCTGATTGGCCAGATTTTCGCAATCCATCCGCTGAAAGACTGTCCCCCCGGGCTCCGAGGTCCAGCACAGCACAGCGCAAAGGACGAACGAGAAAAAAAAAGCTGTCTGATCCGGCACCTTCGCATCTCCCACCCAACTCATTCTCATCGCCCACCTCAACCACCTCTCTTTTCCCCTTCCCTCTCCTCTCTTCTTTTCCCTCTTTTTGCGCTTTCCTCACCCTCCATCACGCTAAATGACTCATTTCTCGCTTCCATCGCGTTTTTGGCTCTCGCAAACCCCCGATCCACATCCCGCACGCCCGGCCCCAACTTTCCTCACAGCCCGTCTCCTTTCCCTCGCCGACTTGCCACTTTTCGCACTTCGTCCATGATGTCCTCAACACAACCTCCCCCGTCGCATCCGGTCTCCCTCCTCGCCAGTCCGGTTTCATCCCAAGCCAGCACCACTGCTGTGTTGCCCGAATTTTTCTTCATCACCTGATGCCATTTTGTCTCCATTCCCAACGCGTCCCGGCCCGGATATCCCGCACCCCGTCCCGTTCGGCCTCCCGTTCCGTGTGATTCGGTGCGCGAAGCTCGCGATTGAAGCTATCCGCACATCTTTGCACCACCACCGCGCAACCACCCACAGGACCCTTCTTTTCATCTAAAAATGCACTGGCCCATCGTCTAGGTCGACGATCTGATCGGGGATATTTTTTGTGATTTTGTGGCATTTTTGTTGCTTGCAATGACTTACACCGAGTTTCGCGACCGCCGCCCGCCAAAGAGGGGCTGCGATCGCGTCACGCGACCGATGAAGAGTCGATGAATGACTGCACGCGCGCTCGTGACCACACAACCGCTCAGCCTCAAAGCTGATGGATGATATCACCTAAATATCTCGCCAGGCTACGTCTGGCGATATCTGCGGTTTGCATGCTCCCGTCGTGCTTCATGAGAGAGTCAAGAGCCCGTGAGAGGCATGAGGCGCAATGGAAGCTATTCGCGATCCATCACCCTTCTACACGAACAGCGACCTCTCCCCGCCGACAGCATTCGAGTCCCAAAGAATCTTGGGCAGTCCGATTCGAAAACATTCTCGATTAACATCAATGCAATTTTGACAACTTCAAACCCTCATTGCGGCCGCCAAATGCCATCGCAAGCTTGACGCATGCATACCCAATGTGGAGGAGAACACGTGTGCCAGTCACCGTCTGTTCTCCGCCCTGACCGACACTTGCGTCCCTCATCCTCTCAACACCACACCGACCGAGACGGCATCTGAAATTCATGCAGCACAGGAACAGCTCGACGGCATTCTGTTCTCCTGCATCGTCATTTGCGGTTTAAATGAGATTGCTCCTCGCCGCGAGACGTGACTGTCAAGCCCCGCGAAGTCGCACGTCAAGCGAGACGAAAAAAGGGGGACCGAACAGGCCTCACGGCACCCGCACCGCGCCTTGCTTTGCTTTGCTTTGCTTTGCAGTGCTCGCAAGCCAGCGCACTTGCAGGCGAAGGCTTTCTCATTTCGAAAACAAAATCTCCTCAATGTGATTGACATTTATATCGTTTCGGTATTTCAAAGAAAACGTTGAGGTAGCCGTCTAGAGAGCTACGCGCCAATCCGTCCCACGCGAAAAGCCGGCCGGCCGCACGGGGAAACTCGGGCCCAGACGAGCCAAACTCTCCATCCCCCTCGCGAGCTCCACGAAGATGTTTCCAGCTCGGCCTCGAAACATGACCATTCTTGATATCAAGATTTCATCTTCGTTCACAACTTTCGCTCGTTGTAAGAAGTCATTCAGCTGAGGCCAAGCTAGAACCGCGATGGGCAGCGGTGAGGCCGAGGGGCAATCTTGTTTTGACCCGTCCAACGCGTAACGAACCCCTTCCATCCACCCCTTCCCATTTCACCGAGGCAGCCTCTAGAGGAAGGAGAATGATTGAAAATGATCAAGACTTAAGAATCAACTGAGAATCTTCTCCAGTCCAGGACGTCAGAACCACAGCGTGCCCAAGCATCAAAATCTCCGTCCGACGCGTGCGCACCGCTGTGTGCTCCCCGTCCCCCCAAAAAAAAAGTCGCGCGCCGTGCGGTGCGGTTGCAAGTGACAAGTGCGGTCGCAGGTCCCCTCCCTCCCCTCCAGTTGGTTCCTCCCAGATCCGGAAAGTGGGTCTCTGGGAGCTATGACCAGCTCGCAGCGGTCGCAGCTCCGGGCCAGGCGCTCCCACGCCCATCACCCCCGCCGCCGCAGTGCCCTGCGAAGTTCCACAAGACAAGCATCCCACGCCGGTGAAGTCTGTCTGAGCGAGCTGACCGAGATGCCGTTGGGGTGGGGACTGGGTACACCGCACACCGAGAATCCTTCAGCCGGTGAGGGGCTGGATGGAGAGCGGAGGGGCGGCGATTAGAACTGCGATGAAGAATCGCAGAGTACAAAGCGTTTAACAAAGAAAAAAAAAAAAAAAAAAAAAGGGAAAAAACCGCACCAGATTCAAATGGATGCGATGCCGTGAAAAATGCATCACCAGTGAAGAAAAACTCAAAAAGAATGGTTCTCCCCTTCCAGAATCGAACTAGAGACCTTTCGATGACAATGTAACCATTACAGTCGAACGTGATGAACCAACTACACCAAGGGGAGTAACAGGGCTAAAGCCCCGCTTGGTGAGATGCTCAGCCTGCCGCAAAGCCAGCCTAAGTTGCGTGCCCTGCCGAGGCCCCCGCACAGCAAACCCTCCCCCACGCGCTTTTCGACGCCCTGAAAGCCGAGCCAACGGCCCTGCCATCGGAACCAGCGCCCACTCCATCGGGTCGCGCGCCCCAATTGCTGCCGACGGAAACCGAATTTCCTCATCCTTCCATCATCCACACCCTGCTTATCAAAAATTCTTTCCTCCAAATTTTAGTCTGCAGAGAAGGATTTTGCTTTTCCTGTGTTTGTGACATTGGGTTCCTTTCTGTTTGTGCTAGTCGTTTTATAGATACCTTGCCACACGATGCGCGCCTCCATCTCAGCTCTCCGCGGCCCCGTTGCCCGCCGCTGCTTCGGCACCACGACTCGTCTCGCCGCTTCGGAGAACGGGACCGGCGCCGCGGTCAACCCGCGCTGGCTCTCCGAGCTGCAGGCGCGTATTAAGCGTGTAGCCGGTCTTCGGCTTGACAGCGCCCAGAAGGAGGAGTTGAAGGGGCTGCGGGAGGCTGTTGACGGGCAGTGGCTTGAGCTGCTTGCTGGCCGCGAGGGATTCCTCACCGGGCCTGGGTGGAGGGGCTTGGATAAGCATACCGTTACCTGGGGAGATCAGGTGAGTTTTCAATATTACGCTTCTTGGTGAAGAAATGATACTGACGATGAGCTGCAGGATGCAATGGTGAGATTCATCGCGGGACGTTGTTGATGAGCACTGACTAACACGGCGCAGGGTACGCTCAAATCGCGTGGTGCATGAAGCAGATCAGCAGCCATCTGACTAAGTGAACCAGGTCATGTGAATAATGTCGTCTACAATAAGTACGCCGAGTCCGCACGAGTAAACTGGCTGCGCAACTTCGCGACAACGGTGGACCCCGAGAACGCGGATGAATGGAACCAGCTCATGTCGCCCAAGGACATTGGCCTGATCATGAGGAGCATCAAGACGGATTACAAGTTTGTAAGTCCCTCCATCCCCAGTGTCTTCTCATCTCCGCCGGCTGGTGCCCGTCAAGCAATTCGGCTCCGGATGCTCACGCGCAACAGCCAATGGCTTACCCGGACAACGTCACCGTCCTGCACAAGCTCGCCGCCAAGCCGACCTACGAGTCGGACTTCGTCCTCCTGGAGGCGCTGCTGGTTTCCGACCGCCACCGCCGGCCCGCGGCGCGCTGCTTTGAGGACATTGTCGTGTACGACTACAAGACCGCCAAGCGCACCGCGCTGAAGCCCTTCATGGTCGATCGGCTACGTGAGACGTACGAAGCGCAGGAGAGGAGCAAGCAGGAGTGCGAGGAGAAGATCGAGGGGCTGGTGAAGGTTGTCGAGAGGCTTGAGAAATCTGCGTGAGGGGTTTCGGTTTGATGAAGAAAGAGAGTGTTGAGATGGATCGCAGTGCATATAGACTTAGACATAGATCTCGCATAGAGGAAAAAGTAATAGACGCAAAGTTGGCGATGCAGATCGGCCGGTTAGTGTTTGGGGGGTATGACGGCGTGAAGGCTTTAGCCGGGTAGATGTGGATCATTCGCCGGTTTGCCCGGGCGGCGCGCCTCCTCAAATGCGAACCCCACCACCTCAGCTGAAGCAATTCACTCAGCAACTCGTCATCGAAGGAAGAAGACACCAACGTCAAGATGGGCAGCATCTCGTTCCGCGAACACATCCGCTGGGTGCCCGACGAGGCCGGCGAGCCGACGTCCACGATCGTGCTGACTTCCCCGCAGCGCCGGTTCGTGGATCTCCGCATCCTGAAGGCGCCGACTGCGGAGGGGCAAGGTGAGTGCGACCTCAACCTCAAACCTATCTCTCCCCGTTCCAGCGCAACCCTCGCAGTGGTGATACTTTGAGCATGTCTGACAAATTGCAGAGGCACACGGCGCTGAGCGCCTGGAATGGGGCATCGCCGGCACGTCCTCGTCGTCCCTCATCCCCGACGGCAAAGGCGGCGAGGTGCGCCACTCGCGCTGGGACCACTGGATCGACTCGCGCACGACGGAGCCCGAGACGGCGGGCGACGAGGGCGACATGTACCCGCAGGAGGGCGACCTCACGCTGGAGAAGGGGCGGATGGTCGACCCCGCCACGGGGCAGGAGTGCGACTACGAGGAGCTCTGGCGGGACGTCGACCCGGAGCCTGCGTCTGTCAAGGCGGATGACGCGCCGAAGCCGGAGTGCGTAGTGCTCAAGTACGAGGACGAGACGAGCAAGGCGCGCGGCATGATTGTGTGGCTGGGCCGGTTTTGTCAGGGCATCTCGAGGGTCGGGGAGGATGTCAGCGCTGAGCGGTGGGAGTGGAAGGAGGAAGAGGGATGGAAGAGGACGATTCGGATCGGGTCTGAGGGCACCATGCCTTGTGAGGTTTTGCTGAAGACGGGCGCGCGGTTGAGTGTTGGCGCGCATGTGAAGCATGGGGAGATGGTCTGGGATGTGCTTGAGAGCAGCGGGTAGAATGTGCATTGATACCTAGGGGCATAATAGGGGCATCTTCGCAAATCGAAGGTTTCAAGCATTCTGCGTGGTTTGTAATGTTATTCAGATGCTTGTGAATGCTTTTCATGTTTTGTTTTACCTTTTGATGATTGGTGAGGACTTTGAAGAAATTATTGCATGTTTTAAGCAAGGTCATAATCCAACAAAGTGAATCTGAAAATCCGCCACAAACATGATAACAAGCAGCACCCAGCGTGTCTCAGTAAGTTTCACGCACTTCTCACGTATGATTCGAGTGGGAATTATGATTGATACTCTTCGGATTTCCTCTGTCTACGCAAATACTATCTCGGAAGCCAGTTCATCGTCCTCTCATTGAGTCGTTACGCGTAGGGGTTTGACACCACCCGAAGGCTTGCAGACACGATTGACTCCTTCCATGTCTCAAGCCGGGTCGCGAATGACAATATGCCAGTATCCATCGACACAGTCTTGTTGTCCCTGCCGGGCATGTGGTTGCTGTTATTTCTGTCCTCTGTCGTCGTCGTCCCTCGTCGTCGTCGTCCCTCGTCGTCGCCGTACCACGTCTTTGTCCCCCGTCGTCTTTCTACTTCAGCGTCTTCCTTCATCGTCTTCTCTCGATCATTTTGGTCGATGCAGTGATGACTGTTTCATTAGCTAGAGCTTGCCATCGATTCATGCCTAGCCATTAGATACTCGTATGCTGAGCACATCTGGAAGAAGTCGACGTTAGCATAATGTCTCTTCGACAACGTGGGAATATCATTCATCGTACCTCCGAGCAAACACCCACCGATGAAGTTCCTGCCTAGCCCCAAAAGACACCAGGAGCAACCTCCACGGGCAACGGCAAGTCAGGCGACACAAGCGGTCCAAATAACTCGTCGAAGGTGACCACGGCCACGCAGCGTGCCCGAAGGTCGCTCACGAAATCGCAGCGCCAACGGTTGAGCATGCTCTCAGAGTCCTTGCAGAATTTGTGCAGCTTCCAGTCCGCGAGGCTGCTTAGCTCGCCAACAGCGAACCTGAAAGCATCCGAAAAGCTTAGATCTTCGACCAGTACGTCTGGGAGCGGAGCATCGATCCATTGGTTCTGAGCAGCGTCCAGGTCGATGCCGCGCTGGTAAGGATTGATGTCGCGGATGGCCCAGAAGCGGCGCGCGCGGAGACGCTCGTCGGACCAGAACACCCATCCGCAGCGGCGAAAGCCAAGAAGGGTTTTGACAGAACCGCCGTGACCAAGGACCTTCCAGGCGGTGTTGGGGGAGTCTCTCTCGCATTCGCAGCTAACGCGGCCGGGGATGGTGATGACTGGGTCCTCGGGACAGACTTTTCCGTAGTGGTTTGCCCAGGTCCAGTTGGAATGAGCGCCGACGTGCTCGACCTCAGCCGTGCAGATGTCCTTGAGGATCATGTCGGCGTACTTGACCATCCACTGTCTATACTCTTGGATGGGCGAGGTGAGGAACGAACGCAAGAAGCCCAAGCCGAACGTGGAGATCTGCTTGATGACTGTGGACTGCGTCATAGTGTCTAAGAATTGGATCTTGTCGATGCGGGTGACGGTTTCGTCATGGACGTGTGTGGCATACCATATGCGTTCACCAGAATCTGAGCGCGTTATGTTGTACCTGTCAGGAATCTTCCAGACTCCATTGACGGGCTTGAAGGCGCGGCAGACCTGTCTGAAATCCTCCTGAACGTCGCGGCCGTCATTGGCGCTCATGAACGCTCGGAAGAGGTAGACGTGGAGGTCATTGACGTATTGGGAGACGCAAAGTACCTCTTCCATCTCATGCTGGTCAAAGTAGGCGTCGAGCAGCTCGTGCTGAGCCTTGAGATCCCAGAGCTTCAGACCAGGCCTAGCTCTGAAGACATGGGACAGGAGCTCGAATCGGCAGAACGCGCGGAGAATTCGACGGCTCTCGTTGGGGTGGTAGGAGGTAATCGCGGGTACCTCCAGCACCAGCGGCTGGTAAGCTCCTTTGAGGCTCGACTCGGCCCACTCGGGGAGGCGCATCTGGAAGTCTTTGGCGTCGAGATCGGAAGTTTTGAGGGCAAAGTCTTCGGCAAAGGGAATGATGGTCTTGTCGATGAAGTGGCAGACGCCCAATTGCTGGGTGGGACTGCGGGTGCAAGTCATGAAAAGCTCAAGACTCTGCCAGTTCGTGAGATGCTCCTTCATCGCTTTTTTCTTCTCCTCGTCAGTGGCCAGAGAGTTCAGCTTGGCGAAGGAAGGGAACGCGAAGGCGGCGAGGGCGTCGTTGTAGATTGAGCTGAGGAGATAGGTGCCGAGCTTGTTCTCCAGCTTTTGGTGCTGGCGTCTGGCGATGTCCTTCACAGCGCTCATGAATTTGTGGCAGACGGGAACGATACCAGAAACATCTTCGATTTCGGATAATCCGTAAGTGTGCTCGTCGATGATCTCGCTGACGATCGCGTTGACGATCTCCTGAGGGAGATCATTGATAGTGGTGGGCGCCATTGGATGACCAGTGATGAGGCACAGGCAGCAGAGTAAACGAAGGGACAAGACTGGATTATTGAAGTACTTGACCGAGGATAAGAAAGGAGAGTCAGCGCGTCGATAGTTGGGTTGCCGAACTGCGTGTAGCGAGCATCGACACTGGGAGGACGAGTGTTGAAGTGGAAGTCGAACGTCGGAGATTTCAGCAGCCAGAAAGATGAGACTCGAGGGCCAGACACACCTGGAGGCTGCAAGCAAGACTGGGGTCCACAGTAAGGTGAATATCAAAAAAGTTCAATAATATTTTGTCAAACATGGACTCGACTGGCCGCCCCGTTCACCTCGGGGCGCCAATTCCTCTCCCCCGCGCCCACCCCAGGACCTCAGAGCCACCGCCCTGCTGTGGCCCAGTCCGTCTACCAGATCAAACAGTCAAGAATTTGGCAGAACTCATGGAATATCTACTCTTGAATTGATACCCGCGCTCATTCTCGATGCTTCCAGTCTTCATCCGCCTCTACAAAGCAAACAGAGCCCGGAGCCGCCAACTTATGACCTCAAAAGAAGCAGTCTGCAAGCACCCAAATCTCTTCAAAGCCCCAAGATGTCTTTTTCAGCCCTTAAAGAGTTTTCTATGCTTTTTTGGAGTTTCCTGCGCTGAAGCTGAGCTGCCAGCGCTGAGTGCGAGTTGCGCACCCTCTTCCAAAGACAACCACCTCAACCTTCCGTGGCCTTCCGCAGCTCAGAGATCAGCCAGTCACAAAGCTCTGCTCAACCCAACGACATAATAACCACCTCAAAGACACCCTGCTCTCGCCCTTTTGGTCATGGAACACCACCTGGAACCGCTTCCTGGTCTCTCGATACCTTCACTTTTATGGTCAACCTGACAACCAACCCCCAATCGGCCAATCACAAAAATCAGAGCTGCAGTGTTTTCCTCGAGGCACCCTCAGTTCTCTCTTGCACTCGCCCTCTTGAGGCAGTCAAAACAGCGGAGACTGTGCCCTTTGAGAGAGGGCTGGCACAGGCTCGCCCCAATCACTCCCCCATCAAGTACAAATATCCCCCTCCTCTACCCTCCTCTCGAAAATTTTCTTCCTCTTTTCTTTTTTCAACCCACGCAAATACATTCTCTCTCTACTCGCTTCTCCAAAGCCTTGCAACCTTCACTTCAACCCTTCACAAACACCCAAAACCTACCCACTCTCGACAGGTCAGTCAACTGCTTCTCCCTCTCTTCTCTCTCGTCCTTCTAACCATCACCAGCCGGCACAATGAAGTTCTCTATGAACGCCAAGCTTTCTGTTGCCATCATTGGCCACTTTGCCACGCGTGGCGCTGCTCAGCAGCGCGTCAAGCTCACCGACAACACCGAGCTCCGTAAGTTTCCTTTCCCATCTCACCACAACGCCCTGGCTAATTTTCATTTTCATCCAGCTCAGCCGGTCTTGACTACTATCCTCGGCGATGCCATTCACAAGCCGATCCCTACTGGCGGCAACGGCTTCACTGGTACGTGTTTTCGTGTTTTCACTTGTCTCTATTTTTTTCTGGCCTCATTTGCTAACTTTTCTGTAGTCATGAACAGCGAGGTCTGTCGCCCGGTGACCACCACCACTTGTGAGTGGATCCAGGTCACCTCGACCATGTCCTCTTCTGAGGTCATGACCACTCCCATGGTTACCTCCTCTGAGGTCACCACTTCTCTGGTTCAGACCTCGGTGATCACTGAGGAGACCACCAGCGTGGCCACCTCCACTATTGGCACCACGCCTGGCAGCACTTCTGCTGTCATGACTCCCACTGTCTCTGCCTCTGGCACCATCACTCCCATCCCTTCTTCGGGTGCTGACAAGACCGGCGCTGGCCTCGTCGCTGGCCTGGTTCTTCTTCTTGTCATCTAATTTCACTGAATGAGCCATCCGGGCTAAGTGTTTGGATGGAACATCTTGGGATTGGTAAAGGACATGAGTTGGCAAGGCATGATTCATTGGAACGGAATGGTATGGGATCGCTTTTCAGATTGGTAGCTAGATTGGGCATTCACCTTGGGCATGCGTGAATCGTATGCGCCGTTGCAACCAACACCACAAAGCTTCTCACACACATCTTCTTTCCTTTCCATCGTGACATTGGAACTGATATCCGCGTCGCTTGACTTGACTGTGATGCAAAATTTGCCTCGTGATGTTTCAGATGATGTTCTTGATGCTTGACGGGTCACCAGTCCATCTCTGACACGCTTCGACGTGGAAAAGTCTCGCTGGACGAGCCGGTGCGCAAATGATTCTTGACAACAAGCGTATCAATTTTCTGAATTTGATGACAGTGTGCCACTTGCGGAAAGCTCGGCTTGACATTTCGTGGCCATCTTCGGCGGGCCTCGGACGACAACTTTTGCGAAGGGATCACGAGACACCTGCGTCGACCGTTCCCTATTTTCTTGATTTTAAATTCAAAAATCTGAAAGACCAGCAAGATACGGCCTCTCAACCCATGATTCACACAACAACACGCACTTCGCCTCTGGCCATGGCTCTTCCAGTTTGTTCCTCCCATGGATCCCGGCGCACATGTTCCCTTGCCCTGAGGCTTCACTAATTTATCGCAATTTCCAGGCTGGAAAACTCTCAGATCGTGAAAAGCATGCACTATAGGCAAAGATTCTCGGAAATGGCCGCACGAAGCGCTCGAAAAGTACGAACGACCCATTGACTTGGAGAGGGAGGGCTGGGCAGGTGATGATGCACGAACTCGAGCTACAATTTGGACACCAGAAAGAAAGTACGAGAATCAAGCCAAAGTTCAGAAACAGCAACGGGTACGGGAAAAGGCGACTGGGCCAGCAACAACAACGGAGAGGCCGATGGGGCCCGGGGAAGGCAGACAGAGATCGTGATCCCTGTCGCCGCCTCCTTCATTGGGGTGGCAGGGGTGTGCGCACAGCTGTGTGAGACTGCCCACCCCTTAGTCAGCCACTTAACGCGTGCAGCGGCGCGTCATGACCTCACCAGGCGCGTCAACCTTTCGCACTTTTCGACTTCCCTGCATCCAACGACTCCCGCGACCACGACAGCAAGATGGGTATCAAAAACCTATACCAGATCATCAAGGAGGAGGCTCCCAATGCCATCAAGGAGGGCGAGATCAAGGCCCACTTTGGCCGCAAAGTCGCCATTGATGCGTGCGTCTTCCTCTTTCCTCCCCCCGCCGTCGTTGGCTGCCCCTCGCTGACTCTGACTCTGCGTCCAGGTCCATGAGCATCTACTCCTTCCTCATCGCCGTCCGATCCGATGGCCAGCAGCTCATGAACGAGAGCGGCGAGACCACCTCACATCTGATGGGTCTCTTCTACCGCACCCTGCGAATGGTCGACAACGGCATCAAGCCCCTCTACGTCTTCGACGGTGCCCCGCCCAAGCTCAAGTCTGGCGAGCTGGCCAAGCGATTCCAGCGAAAGCAGGAGGCCAACGAGAACCTCGAGGAGGCTAAGGAGACTGGAACGGCCGAGGACGTCGAGAAGTTCTCCAGACGGACGGTCCGCGTCACCCGCGAGCACAATGCCGAGTGCCAGCGCTTGCTCAAGCTGATGGGCATCCCCTTCATCGTCGCCCCGACCGAAGCTGAGGCGCAGTGTGCCGTGCTAGCTCGCGCTGGCAAGGTCTACGCCGCTGCTAGCGAGGATATGGATACCCTCACCTTCGACACACCCATCCTCCTGCGCCACCTGACTTTCAGCGAGCAGCGCAAGGAGCCCATTCAGGAGGTCCACATCGACAAGGTGCTCGAGGGCCTGGGTATGGAGCGTGAGCAGGTTAGTATTCTTCCTCTCCAACGCCCTGATATCATTCGCTGACTTGGCCCCACAGTTCGTCGATCTCTGCATTCTCCTCGGCTGTGATTACCTTGACCCGATCCCCAAGGTCGGCCCCTCGACCGCCTTGAAGCTCATCCGCGAGCACGGCACTCTGGACAAGCTGGTGGAGGCGATCAAGGAAGACCCCAAGGGCAAATACCAGATTCCCGAGGACTGGCCCTACCAGGACGCTCGCGAGCTCTTCTTCAAGCCTGACGTCCGCCCCGCCGACGACCCGCTATGCGATTTCAAGTGGGAGAAGCCTGATATGGATGGTCTGGTGCAGTTCCTCGTCACCGAGAAGGGATTCTCAGAGGACCGTGTGCGCTCTGCAGGAGCTAGACTGGAGAAGAACCTGAAAAGTAGCCAGCAGGTTCGCCTGGACGGATTCTTCAAGGTGATTCCCAAGACAGAGGAGCAGAAGGCTGACGCCAAGCGCAAGCTGGATGCCAAGAACGAAGAAAAGAAGAAGAAGCAGAAGCTTGAGAAGAAGGAGAAGGCGGCGGCCAAGGCGAAGCCCCGTGGTGCGTAATTGTGGCTGTAAAATATCTCCGGAGGCAGGAATGGCTTGGCGTTTGGCGTACCTAGGTAGCCTCAGTCCGTCACGGACGGCTCGATATCAGTGAAAAAATTGTTCATTATTTTCGTATCTAAGTTGCATTCTCTAAGCTAGCTTGTGCGTGGTTGTATTCCTGAGTGTTCTTTTTTGCCTTGAGGCCCTGTGATCGTTGTGAAATGATCACCTACGCTGAAATTGTGGGTACCGAAGCCAGCGTCCACGGTCATGTCGACCCGATCATCACCGGGTCTTCTACTTAACATGCTCCGAGCGGGAGCATTTTGACATCGGTGTTACGAACTTGTTGAATGGAAATCAGTGTCTACTATCCTTCCACTTCCTGCCATTCTTGCAGGTCTTATCATCGCACCATAAGACATGCTTCGCCTCGATGTCGTCCTTTGCCCCGTACGATTGTGGCTCCAGCAAATTGTTGGCATGCGCATACCACGGCGTCCCAGTGCCGTCTGCATGTACAAGAGCAGCTGAATGTCTGCTCAGAAACACAAAGCGGTCCTTTTTGGTCCAGATGAACTTTCCACAATACTCTCTGCATGTGAGTTCGTGTTTGACTCGGTATTTGTCATCTTGTGACAGAAAAACACCCGGAATCCGAACAGTGTCTTTTCTTTTGCAACCCCGAGCTGGGCGATGTTTGTCCACCCAGTTGATGTTGAGCTCGCATGGCGATATGCCCCCGATCCTTCTGTCGCCTCCGAGACAGACACAAAGGCGCGAGTCAAAAGGTGCGAGAAGTCTCTCGAGAGGAAGATGCGGGCAAAGCATGTCGCCGTATGTCTTCTCAAACTCTCTCAAGCGCTGTAGTAGGAAAAGGTATGTAACACCACGGTCCTCGGGAATCTCAAAGACAGGGAGTGTCCAATCGATCAAGAACATGACCTGAGAACGGTCTCGGTAGTCCGGCCCCACGTTCACTAACGAAACCTTTGGGGGAGTAATGTTATTGCGAGTGCGGATATCCTCCCCCGCGAGCTTGCCAGCAACGGCCTGGCAGACCTGACAAATGACAATATCGTGGTATGTGTGGCGATCCTTGCCGGCTATGCCGATACGATCGACGTATTGTAGGACCAACGGCATAGACACAGTCTCGTGAGGGCAGACTCGGAAGTGCCCCTCCCATGAAACACAGCGAAGGCCGACATACTTCTTTTGACGCTCCTTGTGCGAGAACCAGGATCGAGGATGGTCTATTCGACAGAAAGAACAGTAGAGCGTCTTGAACTGGAGGCTCCATAAGGGACTGACGATCTTTTTCGATTGTGCCTTGGCGATGCACTTATCGCAATACGCCTGGTCTCTTGCACGTTTCCTAGTCTCTTCATCGTGCTCGAAGCCTTTCAGCCCCTCCTTCTCGATCTCATAGAACAACTTGCCGTCCCGATGGAAATTCCGGAAATACTTGCTCTGGTAGATGCGCCAGAATGTAAAGGAAACTTGGCGCCACATGTACAAGTCTGGAATATCGGCGAGCTGCAGGATAAGAAGCAGGATTTCTTCCGGGAGGTGAAAAAGGCGGCTGTTCTTGACGTTGGCTTCGAAAGCAATTTCCCACGGCGGCAACGTAGTTCTCGGTATCTGCGTCAAGCTTCGAACCTTCGGTTGGAACGGTGGTCGAGGCTCGGCAGTCAAGACAAGAGGCGTGCTGAACAGCGACGGAGAAGCCATAGCTATCGCATGATGTTTGGGGGCTTTGGCGGTGGAAACGAGGGCTGTATTCTGCTGCCGAGTCTCCGTCACGATGCCATCGGCAACGCCTGTGGCGGGTAAATCTGTACCTGATGTTGTCGGAAGCCTGGCGGGCTCGGAGGGCGCAGCGTCATGAGGCTGATCATTACCCGAGCTTTCGTCGGATCCTTGGTCTTCAGATAGCGCAGCAGCGCGAGTTTGGGGAATAAGAGCGTGGATGAAAAGGCCTAAGAGAAAACTGACCAGAATCACGCATATTCCGCGCAGAGTTTGGCTCTCGCATTCCATAACCCCCATATTGGCGATTCGAGTGTTGCACAGCTCCATCGCAATTTTGTTGCTCGGGATAAACAAAGGACAGCAATACGAACCTGCGATGCAAGACTGCAATGTGGGAATAAGCTGCATGTCTTGAGTCCATGTTACATGCTAGGAAAATTACCTATTATAGGTCTCTACTCAAGGTTGAAATGCTTGCTTGAGACCCTGGAGTTGCCGAACCTTGTTCGACCGTAGTAATAAGACTTCGCAGGGTTCAAGAAGTCTCGGTGACCGTAAATGAAAGGGGCCTTTAGTATTCTGGCGGACAACAATGGCTACCCGGGCGATAATGACATTGGACAACGGCAGTCCGGCCAAAGAGGTTGCTTGAAGGACATAAGGGGAAGCAAGAGGTTCATAGATGGAGAGCACAATGATAGCTCACAGGTCACTCATGAAGACAATAAGGTATTATCATTAATGTTATTGGTCATTATCATCTCTATCTAGAGACCCCTTCGTTCAACTTCTATTGCGATCTATGTTTTCTCTTCCGGCCAAATTCTAGAGGGCCTTTGACAAAGGAAATAAAAAGGAGACTTTTCTTGTTCCAAGCATACTATGCAAAATGCTCATGAAGTGATATGGCTCTCTTAGAACAGGAGCATCCCCGCGGCGATGGCTCCAACCAAGCTCATCATCTCGACACGCAGGGCCTTCTGGCCGGCGGTGACCACCGGCGTGGGGCTTGAACCAGGGCTGGTGCCGGTCGCAACGGGCGGCACGGCAGTAGTAGGCTTACCCGGAGTGACAGGGGGCTGGCCGGCCGGCTGAGTGGGCTGTTGAGGGGTTCCCGGAACGCCAGGCTGAGTAGGCTGCTGGGGAGTTCCAGGCACGCCGGGCTGAGTTGGCTGCTGAGGCGTGCCAGGAACACCAGGCTGGGTCGGCTGCTGAGGAGTTCCCGGGACGGAGGGTTGAGCGGGGGGTTGTCCGGGGATAGTGGGCTGCTGAGGAGTTCCAGGAACGCCGGGCTGAGTAGGCTGTTGAGGGGTGCCAGGGACACCCGGTTGAGAGGGTTGCTGGGGAGTTCCAGGCACAGTAGCACGGGTGGTGAAGCTGGCAGGGGGGATGACACGGGTGTAGCTTGAGGTCTGGACGGTCGTGACGACTCGGCAGCTAGAATCGCAGGTGGTGTAGGTTCTGGTCCTGGTGGTCTGACCGGTGGTGACGATAGGCGGGACGGGGTAGGTTCTGGTGATGGCCTCGCAAGTTCCGTTGAAGCGGCAGCGTGTGGCGGTGGTCACGTACGGCTGAGTCGTAGGAGGAGGGAGGACGATGGGTGGTGTGGGAGTTGTGATGGGGTAGGTGATAGTTGTTACGGGTACGCAGGCTCCGTTGGCGTAGCAAGTTGTGACTGTGACGCAAGGCGGGAGGGTGACGATGCTGCAAGTGCCATTGTAGTTGCATGTCGTCGTGACGGTGGGGGGAGGGATGGTCACGACGGGAGGAGGGAGGGTGATGGTGGGCTGGCCTGTGCCGTTGTTGAACGGAGGGACGGTGCCGTTGTTAGGAGGAGGCACGGGGGCGACTGTAGGCGGAATCGGGACGAAGGGGATCACGGTCGTCGAGTTTCCGATGACGACTGTGGTCGAAATGAAGGTCTGGTTGGGATCAACCGGGGGCACCGGAAAGGAGGTGTTGACCGCCGGAGGGACGGTGAGGATGGTTGTGTCGGTGGTCGTGGTAAAGGTCGTGGAGAGAGACAAGCCGGGGTCGATGAAGGAGGAAGTTGAGGTGGTGACTGGGACGGTAGTAGCACCGGAAGCGTCTGTGGCCGTGATCACGGTGGTGGATGTCGGCGCGGAGACCGTGACGGTGTCGCTTCCCGGCAGAGTGATCACGGAGGAAACGGTCCCAACGGAGGAGTCGGTTCCCACGGAGACGGTGGAAGATGCCGGGACGGTCACAGTGGTGTCAGTGCCGGAGCCAATGACGGTGGTACCGGCAGGCGTCACAGTGGACACGGTGCCAGGGGTGACGGTGGTAGTCGGAGGGACTACGACGGTGACCTGGGTCGAAGAGGATTGGGCTTGGACGCCAGCCAAGAAGGCCGCGGCGAGGATGAGACGGGACATTGTGAGCGAATGTGGGGTTTCAAACGAAAGACTGTTATGATTGTGATTGTTGTTCTTGTGAATGGTGTTGTGATGATGAGAAGAAAGGAGGCTTGATGGACCGGCTGATGCAGTCTTGATATAGGCACTTCTTTCGATGAAGACTTCTCATGTCGAAAGCTTCATCAAGGGTGAAGACCCGGAAACGGTCAAGGTAGAATCCGCTCGCTTCACAGAGATCATCAGGAAGGTTCAGCAACATCGCGAAGTCGAATCGCGAAGGTCGACGAATGCGGACGGCCTTGGCGTGAGATCCGCGTGCGCTCGCCGTTTTGGCGTTCATAGTACAGGACGAATGAGGGAAAGCTGCAGCTATCTTTGGTACAACCCACGAGAAGAACACGAGAAGGTCGTGAAGGTTTCTTCTGTTCTTTGCATTCTGCACGCGAGAGCCGGTTCAGTGGGGTCGCATCCAGGAGACGTTGTCGGATCCGGCCTGGGTGTGAGAGATTGTTGCAGGGCCAAGACACTACGCAATAGTTTGAGGGGGTGTGGGTGGAATGTGGAGGCGTCGATCGTGGGAAGAAGCGGCGTTTGAGAGTGGGCGGGAGTGAGACATGCTCATGGCCTTGGAAGCGGAAACACGAGGTTGGCGTTGCAACTAAGAATTCTTGAGCTGGAAAGAAGACATCGTTACGGCAGAAAGTATGCTTATCCGTCTTGATGGTAGTTCACCCGGCACCGGTGCTCGAGAGCGGAGTTTATCTCGTCATCGATTTTGCGGTTCGGATGAACTGAGTCGCGAGAGTCGTTGGCATTCCAGTCACCTCCTGCAATCAGGATTACCGTCCCGTTTCCAAGCAATTGGAGGAGCGGTTTGGGAAAACCGATGCTGTGCCCCTGAATGTCACCGATAACAACGACGGGAGTGCTGATGTCGATCTCAACCACATCCATCCCAGCTCTCGGCAGTCGGGCGAAAGTTTTGAGGAGATTCTTTCTTCCTACTCCGCTCGGCTCCGAAGATGTACTTGGTGAGCTGTTTATCGATGCCGATACGAGGTTTTCGGTTTCTTTCATCGCCGCAAACGGATATCGAGCGGAGCAAGTCCGAAATTCGGCCGTGAGAATCGGTCCTTTGACGACCAAAGGCTCATTAACGTGACCAAGCGCGTGCGGAGTACGAAGAGACCGAGGTAGAATGATGGAGACATATGGCCATGCTGCCCAGGCAAGAGAAAGGAAAGTTTTCACACGGCTTCCGATTACGTCGCTATCCACGGGTGACCACTTCGGCAAACTAAAACCGCAGACCCAATCATTTATCTTTGGCGTTATCGCAACGACGCTGGAACGGACCTGAATGGACTCAAGAGCACGATCTCGTATGCTTCAATTGGATACGAGACCTTGATGCTTCTGCTAGATGTGTTTGAAAGACGCGAGGAATTGGGGTGAGAGCATGTATGCCCCGTCACTGAATCGTCTGGACGACAGCTTGCCCAAAGAGCAATGGGGTGGAGATACAGGGAATTCGGCGGTATTTCTTCTTCGAAAACAGAGCCGCTCATCCCGGATTGAAATGAGAGCCAAATATCATCGCGCTCAAATGATTCTCAATTTATGATGAAAAAGGATGTGAGTTTTGCTTTCTGCACGGGTAGAGAGCATTGACGGCGACGACAAGGACGACGACGACGACGACGACGACAAGAACGACAAGGACGGCGACGATGGGGATAGGAACGACAGGGAAAATAGGGACGACAGTAATAGTGAAGTTGGTCAAATTGAATAGAGAACTTGGCCTGATATAAGTACTCCACAGTAGCTAGAAGTAACCTTCCCGATAGTAAAACTCAAGGATATCTGCTGTTGGACCATGAGCCAGCTTATCAATCGACCAGCCTGATCTCACGGTCGACCTATCATATGAGCATGCGGTACACCGGGGCCCATTTCAGAATCATGAGCGGCGCGAAAACCCCCGCAAACCATTCAACTTGCAGTTGCGCAGCTCATGTGGTAGACCGTTTTATCAAAGACTTGATGCTAAGCTCCCGTGATGGACTTCGCCTCGATCCGCGAGTATGAATACTCTCCTCTTTGGACTGATGATGCAATCCGCGTCATTGTGCTCGAGCCTGCCGCGGAGCCTGATGCGCCTCTGCATTGCTCAATAAGTCAGTACAGTCGCTCGCGACAACTGGGAGCTCTCGATCGAACTCGCGACTATTCAGCCGTGTCGTACACTTGGGGCCCTCCCGTCTTCTCGCATCCCCTGTTCATTGACCAGGGCTCGTCCCGGCTCATGGTCACCCCGATCGTCGACTCACTCTTGCGACACATGAGAAAGCCGGATGAGCCGCGCTACCTATGGATCGACGCTATCTGTCTGAACCAGAAAGACGATGACGAAAAGGCGCAGCAGGTGCCCCTGATGGGTGAGATTTACGAAGGAGCGAAGAAAGTCCACATTTGGATAGGCGACGAAGACGAAATGACTGCCCGTTTATTTGCTGCGTTGCGTGTCGTGGCCATGATACCAAACAAGACCAGGCTCCCCGTCGACATGGCACGACAGACGGCGGCGGCGATGGAGAAGGTCCTCGGCCCTGACTACATCTTTCACATGAGAACTTTTCTCACTCGGGCATGGTTCACACGCCGCTGGATCATCCAGGAGGCGTGTCTAGCTCGCCAAGCCAAAATTCGTTGCGGGAAACACTCACTCGGCCTTTCTTGGTTCGTATCCGCAGCCCAGCGACTTCAGTATGTGCAACGCGTGGTAAGCTATGAGCTGCGCGTCACACAAAACCTGGTCAGCGAACGAAAGCCGATCTTGGAGCTGCTCTGGAACTTTCATGCAGCCGGATGTGCGCAACAACAAGATCGCATCGCGGCTTTGTATGGTCTCATTCCTGAGGATGAGAAGTTCACTCTGGGTTATAACAAATCTCCATGGACCAGTATGTACAGAAGACTTGCACAGATCATGTTCCACCGGAGTCAAAACACTGCACTGCAGATGCTCCTTCATCTATTCGAGTTCGGTCAGCTGGCAGTGGCCTCTGACAGTACATTCCCGTCCTGGGTGCCGGACTGGTCGAAGGAACGACGTCGGGACCTCCCGTACCATACGATGAATGGTAACCTCGACCTGTGCGACTATCCCTCCAGGCCTGGTTATCCAGAGACAGCCGTACTTGTGCAGCCACATACCACAGTTCACACTCCGCCCAGTGAATTTGGAAGACGACTGCAGCCCGGTGCCAAACGCACTCAACAGAGTCCGGGCATCGTACTACCGCGAGGAAGTCCCGCACTGGACCGAGGATCGCACCACAGAAGTCTTTTTTGACCGCGACCATTTGTACATCCGTTGGCACGACTCTTCGGGTGGAGATAGAGGCCGGGAGTTATCGCGGATTCGAGCCCTTTCACCGATATCGAATAGAGATGTATCGTCACCCATGGCATTGAGACGAGTCAGAGACATCCTACGAGGCTTCTTCCCACCACCACATGACTGCAGAGCCGAGATTGAAACAATTTCAATGCTTTTCTGCAATACCATCAGGTTTCGCAAGCCAGATTGGGCAATTGAGGAAACGTTCATCGCTCGCACCATTTTTGACGTGTTTGGCCCGTCGGCATCGACGATGGATTTCGATCAGATGGGCTTGGTAGAAGAGATACATGCAATTCTTGAAGAATTCTGTCTCTTCAAACTGGAGCCTTTGGAGTGTATCTCCATATGGGATACTGCGGGGTCTTTGTCCAAAGTTCGCGGAGACTTTGGACTTGGGCCGCGTGCTCTTGAGGCCGGCGACATTCTGGTTCCGGTGTGGCGTTTTGACGAGGACCGTAGCAGGCATGAGAAAATCATGAGCGGGAAGAAGACTCGCCGCTTCATGGCGACTATGCTGGTGATAAGATTACAGGCAGAAGAGTCTCCCGCCAGGAACGTGCCTTTCCGAACAGCTGACCAGAGGGCTGCAACAGCCCCTGAGTCGAGCTGGATGAATCGCTTCACCCGGGGCGCCCGTAATACGATAGGTGGTTTGACGGGATCCGAGAACACAACCCAGAATGGATCTGAGAACATTCACATAAAACCAGTGCGAAAAGGGAGGATTGTCGGGCCTGCAGTCTGTATTATGTCTGATGGCACGCAGAGATACGCTGAGCACGACATGCAGCTGGATGGGCAGATGGTGGATGACCTGTGGGTTGACCAACCTTGTTTGATTCGGATCATGTGATCTGAGATACAGGAAAGTAATCAGGTTTCTTGGAGGACTATCTCCAGCGGCTATTTGTATTGATACTCGATAACAAGGGGAAGGGGGTAGGCAGGGACGAAGTGTCCGTCAAGGCCGTGACTTGTGGAAGCTTCAAGAGAAAACAGACATTTCTTGGTGTCATACATGTCACGTGGGTAGGTGAAAAGACAAAAAGAAATTTCACCTTCTGAATCGAATAAAGAAGGCGAGAAGTGTGAGGTCTGACGGTTCTTGCCTTGGCAGTTGAAGTTTGGCAGCTGCGGCTCCTTCAGTTTTCAGTTGAGGAAGAAGGAAAGCACACCCTTCCGTATTTGAAGCTCCTTCTTCAAAAAGCAGCGAAACCATTCGAAAAGGAAACCCCCCCCCCCCCGCCACCACCTCGCTCTCCCTTCTTCTTTCACAAACGAGGCCTCACCCAACCCTACAGGGCCTCAACCTCAACAACTACCGTCCCAGGGCAGGACTTCGACCTCCTCACCCAAATTCGTCACCTTTCATCTTTCTACACTCCACGATTTCTTCCATTTTCAAACCATCCGCAATACTTGGTTCCGGGTTTGCGCCACGTGGGCGGCCGACTTGCTCTTCCTTCAACCCGCATCTCGATACTCGAGCAGCCTTGTGGCTTCACCACAATACGACACCTTCCGAAAAGCATCTCAACCCGACCGGACCCTCCAATCTCCCATTGAATTTTCATCCATTGGTAAGCCTGTTTCGCACAACTCCCAACCAAGCTCACCTCTGCAATCCCATCCGCCAGAAGTCTCATCCCGGCGAATTACTCGAGGTCTCCGAATTGAGGTATGCACCTCTCAGCTATTCCATGAACGATCTCGTCATACCTCACGTTTCAAATCTTTTCCCTCACTCAAGTTCATATCTCACAACGACTCACCTACATTCTCTTGACCTGTCAACCGGAAGCCTCCGAACGGCCACTTGACTAACCATCTCCAGGTAAACTTCGTTTCGAAGGCCCCAGTCGCCATCTCCGACCAACTGAGCAAGATGGCAAACAAGAATCAATCTGCTGGACAGTCGTCCTCAAACACATCTTCTTCCAACGAGTCGCAGGCAGTCTCCGCCGCCGCCGATGCCGATGAAGCTGCCTCCGTCAGCAACGCAGCCTCTCTGTCCACTGCAGGCTCCGAAGAGCAGACTGAGCCCCTCTCGACCTTTCACCTGTTCCCACGCCTCCCTCCTGAGATTAAGAATATGATTTTAGAGTCAGCTGTCAACTATTCTCCGGCCGTGGTGCATGCGCGATGCATACTTCGCGAATCAGGGCCAGGACCCAAGACGCCGACCAGCGGCGTGGTGAAGTTTCAAGCAAGCCACTTCACCAAGACTTCGGAATTCAAGGAGCTTATCAAACTTGGCGGCGCTATTCCAGACTTCAAGTCTTTAATCGAGCACAAGTTCGGCGCCAGGTTCGAGTCCCTCAGGGGAAACGTCCACCTCGCTTTGCGCGGCAATCAAGATATTCTCGCCCTGGACATGCGACTAGGCATGCTCATGGACTGGGAGTATCGTGCGAGTGGACTCTTTCGTCGCCATGATGCCTATGGAATTCGGGAGCCAGGCATTCGCAACATTGGTATTTACTTCAACGGCCAAAGGTGCAAAAGTCTAGCCTGCATGATTAGATGTTGGCCCCATGTGACCAACAACAGCCGCGAACACTTGGATTTGCCCTTCTGCCCCTACGAGCTTGCCATGTTCTCAAAGAACTTCTCTCACATCCAGAATGTCTTTGTACTCATCGTCCTGAAGCCAAATCATTTCGTCAGACACGAGACCGCCGAAGTCACAATTGACGAGGTGAAGGAGTGGGTTCGACGGAGGCAAGGTATGTTCGCATCTTCTCACAGCTCTAGATTCCCAGTGCTGTTATCTCTCGTACAGAGTCTGACATGATTGTTAGGTGAGGCGCGCCAGAAAAGCTTGGCGGTATTCCAAGATCAGCAGCGGACGTGGGTTGAGATCGAGAATGTCAAGGGTGTGAACGACCAGCTGGTCAGTTCCATCACAGAAGTCTTCCACCTACTCAATCAGACCAAGAATGCGTTCAACATGCGCCATTCAAACATCAAGGACAGCGTCGTTCCGCGTCAGGACGTTGGTTTCCGTGTCCTGGCTTCCAATTTCTGGATGAAGTAGACACCGAAGGTAGTTTTGATGCGAAGTACACGAACACAGAAATAACAGCGCATCGTTGTTATCTACGGCAATCAGAGAAGACTGAGAGGGTTGCTTTCGAGCTGGCACGCGGCTGCCATGGTGTTTTCTTTTTGAACTCGGTCATAATGAGATATGGACTTGCGACAATCGGGGAAAAGTTTGGCATGGAAAGCATTTACCAGCTGGAGGTATTTGCAGACGCAGAAAATGATATTCTTTGTGCTTTCGATGCTCACATACTGTGACAAATAAGACATGGGTGCGTGACTTTTGCTGCGTCGGATGAAACCTCATCAGTACCAGCGAAGAGTAAGCGGTGACTACTTTGGGAAGTCTGTCATTTGAAGGGCGAAGACTGGACGCGAATGTTCAAGATTGACAGTGGCCACATCTTATCCCGCCAGCGAGGAATGCGAGGGTTTAGCTCCTGCATCAGATGGAGCGACACCGTTCGGATGCATTCCGTTCCCTCGGAAGTCATGCCGATCGGCGGGCCTATCAGCAAGTGCCTGAGCAAAGATATCTCAGGCGCCGCCCCCTTATCACATGGAAGCTCAATTTCTTCAGCAGACGGCGCTGCAGCGCTGACACAGAGACTAATTGACAGTGGGTGTCTCGGCGCGGCATCGGAGGTGATTCACTAAAACCGAAGCGGATTGACTAATTTGGACGGCGACATCGTCCGATGCCAAAGCGATAACTGACCGAATCGAACCTTGCTCATCCTTCGCGACGTCACCGAGTTGTTGTTGTATGTAAGTTGAGTCGGATACACTGATACATAAAGTGCGAATTTGATCATCTTCATAAGACGAAAGACAAGCAGCAGCCTATGATGCATCTGAGCCCTCAAAAGCGACCATGACAACCGCGAGCAACCGCCCTATCGCCGGGCCTCAATGGCTCATAACCCTCGTGGACGCCTTTGAGGCGATAAAGCTGGTTTGTGTCCCAATCGCGTCAAAAGACTTCGCTTCGCGGGTTTCTAACACTATCGGGAGGCTATTCTTCAATCTGCCCCGAAACTCCTCATCTCATGGCTCTACGTCCCATTCGGCATCATGGCCATGCTCGCCGCATGCTTCGGCGTTAGCGTCATCTTCCAGACTGTCGGCGTCTCGTTCCCAGCTTCCGTCGCATGTCTCATTTTGCTGTTCTTCGGCTTGCTCCTGTCGGAATTGGTTCTTGGAAACCACAAAACGAAGGCCATTGTCGCGGTCATTGACGTGCCGGTAAGCATCTCACTACTCAGTGTCACCGCCGCAACTAACTCCGGCAGGCTGGTTGGTCCCTCCGATGGATCAACGTCTTCTTCACCCCCTCCTTCATCATGCTCCCTCTAAGTCCTTCTATTGGAATCATTGAAGTCATGAAAATTATCGCCGTCTTCAGTGAGAAACCCACCTCCCTCGCAAAAGAAGCTCCTAACGCCCTCCAGTCATCGGCTTCGTCATCATGATGGCCCTCGCCGCCTACCTCACCCGCGGCCTCCAACTCCTTCTCGGCTCTTCGAAACGCGCTCTCACCGAACGCGCCGAAGAGATGGGCAACGAAACCGATGAGATCCCGCTCGCGGACACTCCTCCGCGCACCGATTCGACCCCAGGATCGCGAACCATCTCCGCCGCGCCGTCCTCTCTATCCCTCAACACCATCGCGCCGCCGCCCACCTCTCAAAACGCGACTCACAACTTCCTTCCGGCGACGAACTGCCCTCTTCGAGCTTCCGACAACGAAGATGAGGCGCTGCCAATCCAAAACACGTCCCTCCCTCCCCAAGTCCCGCTGCCAATGCCACGTGCCCAGCTCTGGGCGGCTTGGATCTGCGCTCATCTCGACGTCACCATCTACGCCGCCATCTTCCTCTTCGTCGGCTTCCCAGTATACTACGCCACAGGATACGGCATGCCTCTTCACCTGAGCCTCATTATCCTGATCTATATGGCCGCCGCCTCGATCCCAGCAAACTGGCGCCAGTACCTCCACCCCGTGCTCGTCTCCTCGCTCTTCTCCGTCCTGAGTATCTGGGCTTTGGCGGCGATCCGTGGTGACACCCTGCCGACAACCTTACAATCCTTCCGAACAGGCGCGAATTACACGTACCTGTGGCTCCATACTCACTCTGGCCGTCTCCCGGGCGCTGGAGATATGTTCAGCACCGTCCTCGATGCGAGCATCGTGTCGCTTGCGTTGCCTATGTACCAATACCGCCGCGAGCTGAAGCAGCACTTCGTCGCGATCGTCCTGCCCAACATCGTCATGTCCATTGGCTGTCTGTTCTCGTACCCCAAGATCTGCTATGCCATTGGGATCAGCGCAGAGAGATCCCTAGCGTTTGCATCTCGCAGCTTGACGCTCGCCCTCGCCCTTCCTGCGACGGAGAATCTGGGTGGTGACTCGAACACGGTAGCTGCGATTGCCATTATGAGCGGCATTGTCGGCGTGCTTGTTGGACAGCGGATGCTGGGATGGTTCAAAATTCCCGAAGGTCAGAAGCCCGGTTTTTGTGAGTGGATGAAAGGACTAACGTTCAAACAGATGACTATATTACGCGCGGAGTCACGCTCGGCGCCAACTCATCGGCGATCGCAACGGCTCTGCTTCTTCGTACGGATCCTCGTGCGGCTGCGCTGTCGAGTCTATCCATGAGCCTTTTCGGAACCATCACCGTTTTGTTCACGTCCATACCGCCCATCGCGAGCGTGATCAAGTCTCTGGTCACCTAACTTTTGATAAAATTTGTACAGATGGTGAAGTGAAAGAGCTTTTGGGACACCGGAGAAAGATTATGATGCCTCTCTTTACCAAGAACCCTGCGCCCACTATGCCGGGATGCTCGGTGCCAACGTCTTCCAGAAGTCGCATCTAGCCCCGCGTCCGCCCTCCCACGAATCCGCCGGCACGACAGCAATCGCATTCATCTGTCCAGGTGCCTGAAACTGCGTCACGGTAACACCCCACTGCGTAGTGAACTGATACGGTACGCCGCCCGTCTGGTTGACATTCAACTGCTTCGGCTCCGTCTCTGTCCAAACGGGCCACTGGCTCGCCCCGTTCGTCGCACTTGCACCAGCGCTCGACGAACCGTCCGCCTCTTCATTGCTGATAGACGGGTCATTCTTCGTAACGAAGTTGCCCCAAATCTTCCGGAACGCGAGAATGAACTCCGACCCTTGGTTCGGGGTCGCCGGCCCAAAGTATGCGGGGACGTTGGAGGTGTGCCAGGCAAAGGGGACGGAGTATTGGTAGTGCCACGCAGATTTGTAACCTGTGAAGGCGGAGGAGAGCCAATAGCTTGGGCAGACGTATGTTTGCTCGGCGTATATGTTCTGAGGCTCACGTCAGCGCATTGCTTCTGATGGGATACGAACGAACTTACGGTGGCTTGCTGCAGTGGTCCCGCCCCGGCTTGGCTAATGTCAAGGGCTGTGAGACCCGTCAGCCCGTTTGTTTCGAAGCGGGTGTCGTTTGCTCCGGTCTTGGTCGGGTTCTTTGCTACGATGTCGTCGATCTGTGCCTCTGAAAGGTTGGGAAACGAAAGTTTGAGCCAAGCTGTGAGATCGGAGTTGCTGGCAATGTTGGGAGGTATGAAGAGAGGGCCTTCATTGGCGTTGTTCTGTCGCTCTACTGTCAGTCATGATCACACATCAACTACGGACCAACCAACTTACCCCGACAAGAAGGCGTTCGCCGTTAACTTTCTTCTGTGTCAACTGCTCACTGGCCAGGCTCTTGATGTATACTCCATCAGTGACCGGGGAGAAAGCCCTAGATATCTCAATTGGCAAATCAAATCATTCAAGGCAGTATCAAGAGACATACCATCGGCCATAAGTCTGCTCGGCAGTGGTGTTTGCGCTAGCTTCTTGAAGAATCATGCTATCCTTTTCTCGGAGGCATTCGAGAAAGTCCGCTTCCGAAGAGCAACCCGCCTTCTCTGCGAAAGATTGATACCTCTGAGTCGGGAACTCGGCGTCGAACCCATACTGAAACGGGAGGTACGGTGAAGCCGCAATGCCCTGGTCCTTAAGTCAGCAGTCGAACTCATGGCAACACGGGATTGATCGCGTTTGTGAAAAACAGCGAACGAAGGCTGCCGTCCGCTGCTAGCGCATGATACATCACAGAGCCTGCTCCAGCCGACTCCCCGGTAATCGTGATCCTCTTGTGATCTCCGCCGAATTTGCAGGCATGCTTTTGGACCCAAGCAAGAGCGAGCGCCTGGTCCAGCAATCCTGCATTTACCGCGCCTCGGGATTTAACATCAGCAGAAGACAGGAAGCCGAAAGCACCGAGCTGTTGGCGGTTAGTCTTGCACAGTAACCTCAACAATCATTGACTGGAAAGCTCACGCGATATTGGATAGACACCACCACGAACCCATTGTCGTTCGCGTTGAGAATTTCCGACATATCCTGCCGCCCATCACCAAAGCCGTATCCACCGCCATGAATCCAAACCATCACCGGCAGGTCTTTGGCACCAGCCGGCGCATAGACATTTAGGAAAAGGCAGTCTTCGGAGCCGGGGATGAACGGTGCCCCCGGCACGGCAGGGTAGTTCTGCGGGCAGAAGGGACCGAATTCAATCGCCGGTGTTGTCCCATTAGAGATATCGGGAGATGGCGGTTGAGGAGGTTGCCAGCGAAGGGCGCCCGTCGGCGGTGCTGCGTATCGAATGCTGAAACTGGTCAGCTGGAACTCAACCTTGCATGAAGTGAACATGCCCCTTCCAGATGTTCAACCCGCTCGTCGCGTTGCTGTAGCCTTCATACTTGGCATACCCAAGGTCCACCGTAAGGGCACTCTGCTGACACGAGGCGTTCGGGGACCGTTTCTTGATGGCTTGTGTTGATGCAATCAGCCCAGAAAGGAACGTCGAGGCGGCATCTTCATCCCTCGCAAACGACGGTGCGCCAGAGCACAAAGGCAGCGACGCCAGCGAAAGCGCAAAGAACCCGAAAGACTTCATCTCAACTTCAGCCCTGTCGGTATCGAGAAGCAAATAAACAGCCAAGAGCGAAAGGAGCAGCGCGGGAAGCAGCCTTAAAGCAAATCTAGAGTCCCGCATTTTTAACGAAGCGGCAACGTGCCGGACGGCACCTGGATACGACGTCAAGCCTAATGGCCCTTGAGCGTGACTTTTGTCATTTACTTTAATTTGCAGGTTCTCCGCGTGTCCGGCCCCGGGGCGAGATCCTCGTGTTTCTTGCGTACGGGAGCAAGGCACGGGCCCAATCGGTTGGAGTAATCCAGGTTTTCAGGCGGCCTGAGAGTGGTGTTCTTGCCGTTTAAAGACGGAGAGATGCAGTAAGATACCGGCGGGGAGAGGGGATGTCATGTCAGCGTTACATCGCTGCTGATGCCGGTTTCTTCGGTGAGGGGGCATTGTGGAGGGTTTTGGCTGGATGGTTGAGTAAGTTGGAACGGCGTATGGGGTTTGCAGGGTTGGCAAACTACACGATTTATGGTCTCCCTGTTTTAACATCAAGTTGATTATTGATCTTAAAGGGTAATTGGCACGGAGTATAATGGTGCTTGTAGCCCGCTAACCTCTCTTCTTTACAAATAAGACTCAAATTGGTTCCGGTGCCTATTTAGATGCCACTTGCATGTTGTCATGTGATGGCATTGTTCAACATACTTTCGGCCAGCTTTTTAGCCAAAGAAATCATGGTGTTCGTCTGAAGTCGCGCACCTCCTAATCTTGTATTCTTGGCTATACGAGTGGCTGCATATGAATATTGGCACCCGGCACTGATATTCATTATCGCCTTGATCATTGATAATTCCCCTGACATTTTCGCGGTTCAGATTGGACTACCTGTCGCCATGGAGCGGTAAACCAGCTTCGCCGGACGCTTGAATTTGCACCATGTTCAAAGTCCGCATTAAAAGAGGAGCCTAGCTGTCATCCCAGCTACATATTCTCTATTGTGCACTCCATTCCGATAAAATTGACTTATCTTGATTGGACAAATGTCATCTGCATGTCATAAGAGCCAAGACCCAGCTGAGCAAAAGAAGTGGATGATTTGCTAGAGTACGAAATGAGTTCCGATAACCGATTGGTCAGGCGAGACTCGGGCTTTCAGCCGTACTAGGTGAAAGAGAAGGGGAGCAGCACCTGACATCGCAATCAACATCACAGCCCGTAATCTACTCATGCGTTTTCTCTCACCGGAGCACAGGCTGACGATGTTAGGCACGTTCAGTGGCAGCTAGTTGAATTAAGACCTGTGACGGCAGCAAACTTCTAAACAAACATCCTCGTATCTCCCATTACCTGCCGACGCATTTGTCATCCTCCCTCAGTCTGGTTACAGGAACTTAGGCAACCTCCAGCTTGATTCCAAAATCCTCCATGTCCTCCAACTGCCACGCCAGGGGTGAAACGTAACTGATATCGCATGCAAAGTCGACGTTCCAGAAGTCCAAATCTCTCCCAACTTCTTGAGCTGCTGCGCCAGCTGAGAGGGTACCGACTACACGCCCGAGCAAGTCGAAAACTGTCGACCCACTGTCTCCTCTGGCTGAGAAGACTTTGTGCTTGGGTTTGTCGTAGTGTATGACACAAATCTCTGTTGATTTCATCATAACATTTGATGCCGACGGAGTACGTATGACTGATTGGCACTGGTTGATGATTCCCCACGTGTGACCAGTGGTACGGCCACATTTGCCAACAATCTTGCCCTTGATAATCGGCTTTGCGATCGGCCAGAACTCTGATGAAGGCACATGCCCGTTCAAGCGGAAAAGTCCCGTGGCTGGAATGCTACCAGTTGATTCCCTTTTGCCGAATTCACTGTCAAGGTTGATGTTTGGAATATAGACGACATTGGTTAACTGACTGACATTCTTGTCGAACGCTTGCTGGTCGAGTTTCACCAGAACCCAGTCGGACATGTGATCATGAAACTTGACAGCGGGGGTGCGGGAGAATGCTGTGGTGCCAAAAACTCGGGTTGAGGTTGTAGAAATCTGCTTGAGCCTGGTTTCGAGCTTGCCGACGGTTTCCAACTTGGCCTTGAGCTCGACCATCTTCGCGTGGACTGACGTATCCCAATCCTGGCGCTCAATCATGGGCTTGATCTGACTCTCCCATACCGATCGTGAGTCGGCCATGTCCTCCTCGAGGCGCTGGAGTGTCAGATTACCGGGCTGTAGCGCGGTTCTGATTGGGAGACTTTGGGAAGATGGCTTCAGGTCTCCTGCCTCAGAGGAAGCATAAAACACATGGCGGCATGTAAGGGCAAACGTCTCTTTTGGAACGTGAGGGTCAACTGTTCGGAGAAAGACACCGCGGGTTCCCTCCACACCTGGGGTATGACCGGATGCAATAGAGTTGCCAACAACATCCGACAATTGGTGAGCGGTGGCTTGGTAAGCCGGGTGAACGGTGTTGTGGTTGGCATCCGCAATTGCAAGGCGATTGACGTATGACGTCCGAAATTCGACTTCGACATCGTTCAAGTCCAGGCTGTTAAGTAGGATCATGATTGACCGAATGGCGTCGGAAGTCTCGGGAAATTTGACGGCATCGCTGACACCGATCGCAATGACAGCAGGAAAAAAACCAGACTCTTCTAAGCCGATTCGCAACACATCGAGCGATCTCCAATCGATTGCCAACAGGTCCAGAATCTCGACGACAGACGATCGCAAACTGTTCTGTCCTTCCATGTTCCACAACGAGACGATGTCGTGGTCGTCTATGGGGCGCAATTCTTTCTCGGCGGCTTCCCAGAGAGCGCCTCTATGTGGCGTCCAGACACGTTGGGATGACCGAGAGATCAGTCTAGGGCGGCTGGGAAGTCCGTCGTAGTAATGCTCAGACTCCTCCTCCGACGGTGCAGCTGCATACAGAGGCATGCCTTCCTAAGACTTCGTGCGCAGATGTATACGGCGTTGGGTGATGTCGGGAAGGGGTTCGGTGTCAAAATAGGGCATTCTGTGCGGAACACTGATGAGTGAGTGCGACCGGTGATGGTCGAGCTTCACTGGGCCAACATCAGAAATAAAATCCATGTTTCTGCCGTGTCTCCGTTAGAAAAAAGAAAAAAGACCTTGAGAGAATCCAAACTTTACTTACCTGTTTGATCGCCAACGCTTGCCAACGGGTGACACGTTGCAGTGTGATACCGGCAGAGGAGGTGTTGACGTGATACGCACGGTACTCTCACCTTGACAGGGGGGGGGGGGGGCGGGTTCTATCAGTTTATGTGTAGACTCGTTGACGTGGATGGGTAGCGGGGGACATGTAGCATTACGTAAACCGGCACAAATGCGGGGGATGCGGTATTACGTAAACCGGTATAATTATGGGGCGTGCGGCATCAGTGCAGACTTCATTTCAAAATCCATTCGCCATTTTTGAAAACTTTCTCAACCTCGGCAATCGCAAGTCTAGCCTCAGCTATAGCAAAACAGTTTCAGCGTTACAAAAGAAGATGGAGTTCTTGAGTTGCGAGTGACTTAAAGGGTTTCGGCAGAAGGCGGCTCATTATACGGATTTCGACTTACTGAGCCTCCCGCAGGACGAGATGACATCCAGGAGAGTCGATGAGAAGGAATTTCTCCGTTTCGACTCAGATGCCGATTGTCTAAACTCAGGGAAAGGAAGTTGGTTTTCTCTAGGCAAGACAGGGACTGAAGATTATGCCCCTGTTGCAGAGGTCTTGGAAGCGGTGTGTGTTCCTGCTAGTATTGATCCTACTGGAGAACTTAGCTCCGCGCATCTCTTGCTGTCGACCTACGCTCTCCATGGAACTCTTGTTAAGTGGCCTGGAGTCTTCGTTGAATACGGATGCAGTCCAATTTGGCTTGTAATTGGAGACATGTGGGTTGCTCAAGGTGACACACATACTCGGGGATTTCAGTTGGATACACCGATTACCAACACACCAGGACCATGGTCGATGCCTGTTCAGATCATCCGTATCACGGACTTTGGTCTACAGACCGGGGAGTGTCCCGAAATGGCTTGTCTCGTTATTCGAGAGAAAGACTCAGAGATGGCTGGCGAGGCTGAGTATGAACGCATTGGGTACGTTCGCCTCGTTGAGCGCGGGTTCTCTCAGGGTTTCTCAATCTCAGCGGAGCATACAAAGTCAGAGCCGAGGATGAGGAGCCGGGCTACCAGATATCAGCGTGATGTTTATGAAATTCGGGCTAGAGCAGGCGATGTGGAAAGGACTGCGTTAGACCGGCTCATGAATCTGTTTCAAGACGCAGGACGTCAGACATTCAAGCTTGTGTAATGAAATCGAGCGACGAGTGTATTATTGACTCAGTACTAAATCTTGTCCTCCCCTCCAGAGAGTTCGGACCCTTCGCTTACACCTTTACTATGAACCTTCTCCGTCCGAGTGTTGTAACCCAAATGATAGCCCTGCGACCCAGAAACTTTGCCCACTTAATTATCCCTTCTTTCCCAAAGCCCCATCAGAAAGTTCTAATTACTCAGGGCCGCGTGACAGATTGATGGTGCCAGCGATTGACATTATCATCTAATCCAGCCACTTGAGGGGTCTTCAATTAAATTTCCTCATTTTCAATAGTGATAGAAGCAAGTGGGCAGAGGCAGGGGTAGCGCCAGTTGACGAATCAGCACGCGTTGCATATTACACAAATCCACGAAAAGATGTGATGCAAAAGAACCGATGGGTGTGCCAAGAACATAAGCAACGTATTCCGAATCACGTAGCCTGCCTCGTCACGGCATATCAGGCAGCGCCGCAGAAATTATTATAATGTGTGAAGTTCTTCCACCCCTTTCTATCATACCAAAATTGTGCTCAGCCAAGTTCCCTCCAACTCCTGAAACATTTCCTTCCAATCAATGCATAACATTCTCACAGCCACGGATTCATCATGGACAATGACATTTCGAAGTGTCCCGAGGATAGCAACTCAACAGATTGTCTCCTTCGGACTCTCATTCAGCTTGTTGGCGATCAAAACAGAGCGGACGATGCGAAAATCGATTGGGACCCAGTTACATTTGTCTTCACAGCCATCATTGGCGTCATAGCCATTGTTTTCGCCCTCATTCCTGTTGTCCAGGCTTTCCTTACTGCTGGACGAGCGAATTAAAGGAGCAGCAGGCGCGCAATTGGTCCCTGGTCAGAGAATAGAAAGCGACGATGGAACAAATCCGAGTGGACTTTCGATTTTGTGGTTCAGGTCCCCATCTTTCGCAGCCGAAGCCTGCAGGTAAAGGAGTGGGAAATGGAGCGGGAAGAAAGTGATACGAGTGGAGAGATACGCGGCCCCGGACCGCGCAATGAGAAAAAGGTTGGACGGAAGTACGCCTTCCAGCAGACGGCAGCAACATGGCCGAACTTTTTCAGACTGGTAGGTCTAGATGGAGTTGTGATGCAGGGCGAGTACGGATTCTCCCGGTCTGTGGACGTCGGCTTTTTGCCCGATGATCTCGTTGTCGCACCTGCATACGCGGAGATCGGGGTGATCATTTCCACCGCTGCCTTGCATCCGGACACACACACTCTGTTGCTAGAAGGAACCACTGGCTATCCTATCATACTCGGTCACAGCTTTCAGTTCGAATTTCGCTAATACCCCTTACTAGGGCTTGTAGGCGCATGTTTGAGTTTCGAGTTCGACAGCAACCACGTTTGGACCGCCCCTCTTAGGCTTTCAGAGTTGGCCCAGGCAATGAAGCATGCCCACGGACAGATTCAAATCCATTTCAATGGATTTATCTGCGACTTCGACCCGGCCGAGCCCATCGTGTTTTCGGGCCCCCCAAACATAAAGATGGTAGACTTCTCTGAAGAGAGCCTTTCCACTTTGAAAAACTCCGCGGATCAGGCTTTCCGTCGCGCTTCCGGCACCCCGAGGTTCTTCCTTCCAGAGGATTGGATGTTGGAGAAGTACCAAGTATCACTTGCTAGCAACTTCTTGTTAAGAGCGCCAGAACATGTACCCGCAATATTTCCAACCTCGAGGTTGGGCGTCGACTTGCCGCTGGTTCCTCTCGCACTCAACGGGAAACATTGGACAGAGGTAGATCTCGCCGACGTCAAAGAAATGCTTGAAAGGTTTTACTTTTGGGACGTAGCTGCGAAGCCTCTAAGGCCAGGATGGAAACGATTCAGATGGTGCGACCAGAATGAAGACCTCGTGAAAAAGCACCGACACGAAGGATTCGGTGAACCGCCCAACGGATCTCAGTCAACAGGGGAACTTCCGATCGAAGGCTGCAGAACTGCACTTTACACTTGCCTTAACTTACTCCGGTCACCGTTCAACACGAAGCTTGAGTTTGCGAGGGTCCCTTATTTTAGTGTGCAACTCCGGGAGCTTGCTCTAGCTCAGCTGAAGGAGGTGGACGAGTGGCTTGACACCAGTTACAAGAACCGCCAGGGCTATGAGATCGTCAATGCCCACGCCAGTCGTATCTGCACGACAACAATGTTGCTCTTGGAAGCTGTGGAAGCTACACGCAATGGGATCTTTCAGAACCCATCGAAAGCGAGAGACCCCGTCCTATCGTTACTCCCCAACCAAATAACTTTTGGGAATGCCGCGAAAACTGCATCGAAGAAAAAATCAACGATCACCACTCTGGAATCTTACGGCGATACTCTATTGTCCATTCGCCAACTTCTAGACCAGTTCAGCTACATTAAGGCACATATTGACTTGGAGGGGACACATTCTAGCCTACGACAGTCTGTGGAAGATGAGGATTTGCTCCGGTGGTTTCGACAAGAGGCGGATCACTATCCTGCTTTAATGAAAGACTCAGCAGACAATATGACAAGACAGGAATTCGACGACTATCTTGTGGACCTTCACAGCCAGTATGAAGCCCTGTTAGGTCCAGGATACAACAAGCCAGAAAAGTATTCCAACACTCATCAGGCTTTAGATAGGCTTGGTGAAATTGTGATATATCACTCAGAAAAAGAAGGCAACTGGCCATTGTGGGATCGTCACAGTATATACAAGCTGGACGACGAAGGAAGAGAACTCGACGATGTGATTATTTATCGTTATCTTCTTGTTGCTCTTCTTTTTCGAACAGCAGTAGATAGTACCGAGATACTCAAGTCAAGCCTGTGGGGGCAGGTTGTACCTATTCTATGAGAGTCAACAAGGGGCCACTAATTTGATGGAGCTGAATAACTTAGTCGTGTTGTGTTCACTTGATATACTTGATAATGTTTACTGTTTTCAATATTCGACACACTAAGCGCTAAATTCTGAAAAAGTGATGACTTACCTACATGCGAAGACATTGGGGGGGCGGGGCTGTGGGCCGTGGCCGAACAGGTTGTGAAAGGGCGCCATAAACGAGTTGGGGGCACTTTCCGAAGCTTGATCTGAGATTGCTGCTGTTACGGAGCGAGTAGATGCGTCGGGAAAAGACGCAAGAGTTTTCTCTCGCCAGTGAGAGTAGATAGTAAATTTTCATTCGATACATGAAACATTTGAAAGTCTACATTGCTTTGGCATGTCTGAGAAGACGAGAAAAAGTTGACAGTTGTAAAGCTAGCCAGACAATCGGCTGGGCAGGCACCTAATAATTGGAGGCATCTATGAAAATGAATGCAAAGCAAGGGTATAAGCTTGGTGTCGTCACCGCATGCTGCATGCCGCCTGTTTTATATCCCCTGAAACGGAAAATTCACCTCATTTCATGCTTTTGAACGGCGAGGCAGAGAGTCTTTGCATGTTTACACTTGGCTTCCCGGAAATACTGGTTGGTAGTTCGTAGACAAAGTAGATAGAGCTCAATTGAAATAATAGAATCAAATCACTTTAGGAGAACAAGATTGGCTGTCTTCGATTGCCCGATTCCAGCACAGGGGTTCCCGACCTGAACCACCTTATCAAAAGACCTAGTCCAGCTCTTCTCAACGTGCCCTTATTATCCTCATCTTCTACGACGATCAGCCCTACAACCACTTTAGCAAAACCCCCCACTGAAACAAACTGAAACTTCGTTCCTGAAACATCCTCGTCAGAGTCCTCGTCAAGAAAAGCCACGCCAATCGTCTCTCCGCCCAACTCTATTGGACGATAGAACTGCACGCTTCGCAGAGCATCGAATACTCCATCGATCAAATCTTCGTGTGGGGGCTCATTGCTCGGCTTCGATCGCCTCCCAAGACTCGGTAAATCAGCAAGTGTTCCATGAAACAAAAGAGATATGTTCTCTTGGATCTGGTAGGGTTCAGACGTGTCCCGATGACTTATGGTGTTGATTAGGTGGTCTTTGTCAAGACTGATAAGATGTTGACTCGTCATTGGGAGCCGATGATAATTTATGGGTGCCTTAGATTTGAGAAATGTGCGATATTCCTCCTCCCCTTTGTTAAGGGAAAAGTACTTGATCGAACCATCCAAGGAAGCCCAAGATAGACTTGGGGCTCTGAGAGGCTTGGGTCGCTTAGCAGATGTCCCATCAACTGTGTACCAAACAAGCTGAGATGGAATATCGCCATTGATCCACAGCCCAGAAATGTAGCCATCGCGTGATGTCATTTGTAACTTGGTAGCTATACCAATCATGGCTGATAGTTTATCTCGATCGTTAGTCAGTCCGCATCTAGAATAGATTTCCACTATCGCAAACCATTGTGATAGTGATCTTAAACTCCGAAGCGCAATCATCTTGCTGTTATCGTCGGAAAGTGGTCTTGCGAGCATGGGGGTGCGGGCATCGCGAACGTCTCGTTTGCGGCCAAGTTCCCCGACTCCATCTTTCGTCTCAATGTATACTGCCGAGGGGAGGAAATGCAGTATTCTCTTGGAGAGTAAACGCTCTTGTAGTACCCATCCACGGTGGCTGATTGAACTATTGCTGGCCATCTCAGCCTCGAAGCCTCGGGATAGAGCAATCTTCCAAAGCTGCCCGGTACCCTCGCGCCGAATTACATGGAAAAGAGGATTATAATTGTGAAGAAACCCCTCTTCATCTGATCCGGCGGTGTGGGCGGCAATAGTGAAAATGGACTGGGCATAGATGCGTCCCATCAAACTCGACTCTCGTTCCCAATCTTCGGTATCGTCCTGGATTATGCAGAGAGAATCGATCCATAGATACTGAACATCTAGGCATCTGTAGAGTTCGATGGCGTCTTGGAAAACTTGAGGAAGGTGACCAATTTGAACTTGCTGGATATGTTGATTCAGTGTATCCTTGGTTGTGAGATGATCACGACGAGCTCCCCAGCGGTAGCTGAGAGTAGCATAAATGCCGCTAGAGCCTGGCGCAGGCTCTACGACATGTATTTTTCCGTCGGGACACTGTAAATCCAGTAGTCGAGTGGGAAGTGTCGCACAGCTTTTCTCTTGGAAATATTCAGCGATGGCCCAGAGCATTATCATGGCAGCTCCCCTGGAATCCTCAAAGGCCTTCCTAGGGAAGACCATATCGGATGAAGCGAAAGGTACTTTTGACTCTGCATGAGGGTTTAGTAGGAGATCCTAGGACATAATACACATATAAAAGGAGAGGAGAGGATCAGTAGGTACAACTGGTAGAGGGTGGGAAGTGGTTCGTGCAAGAGCAGACTCTAGGAGTGCCGAGGTTTTTGGGTATCATTCGATGAATGTAAGAACAGAATTATGGATTCTTAATAGGGAAATAAATGTGAACTTACTGTCCACGTCCAAACCGCAGGTTGCTTGCGGAGACCAAAACGCCCACAGGCGCCAGCCAAGGGTCTCTGAGCCGCACGCCACGCTTAGCATGGCGATCCAGCCGGGGAAGCCGGGCGCGAACTCGTTGTCTGGGCTAAGAACGCTGTTCTCAATGGCTTGATCAATTGCACCGAAATCATTCCGATATTCTTGCAATGCGCCAGTGGCTAGGCAGAATGCGCGTCGAAGTCCTGCACAGATGAGTTCGCAGATCGGGCAATTCGCAGCTGATTGCACTAATTGTAGGTAGCCCTTGATGTGACGCTGGGTTCCAGAAGCAGAAGTCCAGTCGATAGCCTCGCACGAATCGCAGAGGTCTCCGTCATGAGAAGGAACTAGGTAAGGTAGCATAGCGGTCAGTGGGCGAAGATTGGCTTGGGTAGAGTATACATAGAAAAGGAAGAGCTATCATAAGACTAGGACGAAGAACATTGATACCGCGTGTCGAAGAGGTGAAGCTCATTTTTGATGATGTGGCTTTAATTTTGTTGGTGATTTTGAAGGCAGATCATTCAGACGGAAAATTCCAAACCCTTCGCTCAAGACAACCACCGCTATTTGAATACAAACAGACCTACTTTTGACCGTTTTGCCAAGTAAAAATGGACCCTGCTCGGGTGCCTCAAGTTGTTATCTGCCTCATGGTCTGCCTTGCGTAGCACATAGAACATGGGTTGAAGCAGGTTGCCAACAACGCCAAATAAGCAAGCGTAGCTGGCAGGATACGACCCAGTTGGGAGCCAACTTAGCCGCAGTCTTCTGTCAATGTCGCCTGTTGGTGATACACCGCCATTTCAAAGCCAAGATAAACAAGTAGAAAAAAGGAAATCATCGTCGTTGTAGCTTTCTGCCCCTGAGGGGGTTCTTCAGGCACTTATAGCCTTTTGTTAGAAGGTGATATTTGACACATCCATTGCGCAGCAGCTGACCGACCCCCCTGCGATGAAGCAAGGTCAACAAACGCACACCCCCTAGGTGTTTGTACAGCTGCGTAGTAGAATTGATTCTCCTTGGCCCTGCGTATGGCTGGCCTTAGTTACTCCATACCTTAATGAAGTTATGAATTTGGCTGTGCTTGATATAGCAGTGCACAACAAATGAAACATGAAAGACTTTCGAACATGTTACTATCGTAGCCTACCATTTTCCGTAGGGTATCTGATAATCAGTACTTATTCTTGATGATCTTTCACTTTCTACAAAGCAACCACGTAGCAGCAATAATCAATAACTCGCATTCCAGTAGCCATACCTAAGGAGTCCATGTTGTTACGGACAATCCAGCCGACCCGTGTTCCCATCCCAAGCATTTGACCCGTCCAATTCATACAAAGCACACGCTCTCTCGCCCGTGGTTTTCTTTCCGTTCATCACAGCCCAGATATACCCATTCATCCATTCCCTCATTTCCTCTCTTCAAAGTAAAACTTGCCCAGCTTCTCTCCGCCCTGCGGGCTCCCCATCGCGACGTTGCCGATCCTGCCCTCGCCCCCGTCAAGCCGTTCTCGAATGACGCGCTCTGCGGTATCTCGAGCCGTCGGTGTCGTGCTAGGATTTGCGCGCGGTGTTTGACCTGGGAGGTGTGAGACGGAGACGGGGGGCTTATTGGTGGTGTCGACAAACATTTCTTCATCGGGAACGCCGGCGCCGTCATTGGTCATGCCGTCCATCATCCTCGCCTCTCGTCGCTCCTGCATGGCGGCGGCGCTCACTGGGGTGTCGCCGCCCATGGTCACGTCTCTCGCGCGCTGTGTCGGGATGCCGTCACTGAGGCCAGACGCGCTCCTCTCGAGACCCCATTGGACTCCGGGAAGGGGGCGGCGCTGGTAGATGGGGCCGGATACCGTGCTGTTGGCGCCCTCGCCGAATCCGACGAGACTGGCGGAGCCGTCGTCGCTCATGCGGTCGTCGTATCCGCCGGTGGAGCGGTTGGTCATGTCCTCGTCCATCTGCTCGGGCTCGGGGCCCATGCTGGTAACGGAGTCGGCTTCGCGGTAGTTGGTGTCCATGCTGAGCATGTCCTCGTCCTGCTCGCCGGGGGCGGTGCGGGTCTCGTTGTCGTCGCCGACATAGCTCTCGGTGGCGCTGGCGGTGCCGACGGTGCTCATCTTGGTGTGTGCGGTTGGGGTACCGTGGGCATCGAAGTAAGCTGCCTGGAGGTGCGTGGCGGGGGGGTAATTAGGAGGAAAGCCGGTGGAGGTGGGCGTCGTCTGGGGGGATAGGGAGGAGGCGGCGTGGTTCTGGGTTTGGGGTGGTGCGCGGAGGGTAGAAACTCGCTCGAGGCCGGCGAGGCGGGAGATGCGGTCGGCGCGCTCGGCTTCGAGGCTCGTGGTAGAGGGGTGGTGGGCGTGGCCACGACCGGTGGGACCCTGGGGGAGGTGACCTCGGTGACCATCTTTAATAGCGGTGGTAGAGAGGGCGGACAGGGACGTTGTCGTGCTCGTGGGAGTGCCACTGGAGGATGCAAGTTAGCTATTGCCCAGATGACGGGGAGGAGAGGGAGGCGTACGGCATCTCAGACGGGGTGTCTGGATTGGAGGTGGCGGGAGGGAGGTTGATGAGGGTGGGATGCGATGCTGCCATGATTGCTGAGATGGGCGCGGCGGTGGCAGAGTCGAGAGGGAAGTTGTCGCAATTTGTTCGCGTTCAGGAGGACGACGGTCAGGTGATGGAGAAAGGGATGCTGCGGCGGCGAGAGGGAAGAGGTGGAGGTCGTAAGTATGGTAAAGTAGGGTAAGGTGACGGGAGGATCAAGTTCGGCGAGATGTCACGGTAGTCCCCTGATCCATGAAAGTGAAGCGTGCGACGGCGGGACCTCCCCTTGCAGATGACTGAACCAGAAGCTAGGTCTGGGAATGCGGCGTGGTAGGAGGGAATGGCGTGAGGAAGCAAGAGAAGGAAGAGGAGGATGACGACGAGTATAACAAGGGCGACGACGATGAGGACAATGGACAGGTCGACGAGGGTGGGATGCCGTGGTTGATGAAGGACGGACGCGGGCGTGCAGCTGAAGTTAGGAAAGGTAGGTAGGTAGGTAGGCAAGGTAGGTAGTGTTGGTGGGGGAGGGGAAGCGGGCAGACGGGACTCTGGAGTCTCCTGTGGTGTCCGCTGTGACGGACTGACGGTCGACCTATGGACGGGACCTGCCCACTGTGGTCTGGCCCGACAGGCAGCCCGCGCAATGGGAATGGGCTAAGGTAGGTAGGCTGGGCTGCCCTGGCCCCAATGATGACGGGACAGTGAGGTCCCCTGCGCTGCGCTTCACCAACCAACCGCAGCGGCCGGTGCAGGTAAGGCGCGGCTTGGTCCTATGACGTAGCCCCCCGGTACCCTGCACGCCCCACCTGTGTTTCTTTTGCGGTGTATGATTGGCCGAAAGTCATCGATCGTGATTGGGTTCCAGCGGCTGGACCCTCAGGCAGCGAGCCAGACCCCAGGCTCAGGTCCGCCATTGGGCCCTGGACCCTGAATGCTGGTGCTTGACGGTCCCCTCTGTCCCTGCATTGTGCCACTTTCCGCTGCTTGGAACCTGCAATTAGGGGTCACCAAATGCCAATCTCGACACGCATCACTCGGTCCCCTCCGATGACTATTCCTTCTTCCCGTCAAGGCCGCACAATGATGCCATTGCGCATTCCTTCCGGGATGAGATTCCCTAGCCCATATCCCCGGGAACCGAGTGTTTCACTCAGAGGCCTCATCAAGGCATAAGCAAAAAGCGATCAAGCAATCTGACTGATCGTAGCTGAAGAGGCTAACCAAACAGCCAAATGTCATTACACGGCAATCTCATTACCATTACACAAATCCCACCCAACCAAACTAGCTCCTCACCCTCCAAATACACCAGGCGTAAAGTCTACCACCCGCGCCTTCAGAATCACCTTGCCCACCTCCGCGATGAAAGCCTGGTGCGCCGGGTCCTTGTGGACGTAATAGTCCCTGTCCTCCGCGCTCTCAAACTCCACCACGAACACGTGCGTGATGCCGTCCGACATGCCCTCGGGGCTGTTGTCCACCCCGCCGACGGCCGACTTGATGTACGGCTTGCTGGACGTAGGGTGGATACAGTTGTCCTTGAGCGCCAGCATCGAGTCGCATATCTGGCCCATGTCAGTCGTGTCTTTGAAGGTAGGGGAGGGCTTGAGGGGGATGTACCGCCTTGACTTCCTCCTGCGGGACAAGTTCCTTGAACTGAAACTGTACAACGTGGATGATGGTCATATTTAGTGATTGAATTTATTCTGTAAGGCGGTCGAAAGTTCTTGTTTCCTCGTGAAATTGAGGTCTTCAACCAGAGGCGGAGTCGACGACTTCAAAGCGGCCCATCCGTCGCCACTGTCATCTGCGCCGAGTGCGGGGTACAGCCAATTGCCGCCCGCATCTGCGACTCCGTCCAGAGTGGGAACCCATGACCGGACTTCAGATGAACCGACCGATAGCTTCAACCTCACCTCATCTCTGATATCAACTTTGAGCTGCGTATAGGTTAATCACATTGATGGGCCACTCAATACCTTTGGGACGCATTCTAGCAAAGCGGGGAAAAAAAACCCTTCAACGTTCAATTGCTATCGAGTGATGGAGAGTCTCTCCAAAGCCATGCGAGGAACCTGCGGTCTCATTTTTCTTGGCGCTGGTGAAATAGAAGGCGATTGTGGTTCCTAGAAACATTGGATGGTGACGTCTATTGTACTTATCCGGCTGTTATCTACCTACCCTCTTGCCAGGCGGGTAAAATAGGACTATCACCCCCCTCCGCCGATTTACATAAATACCAGTTACATTAGTACTAAGCCTAGGAAGCTGCCATCTTAGTCAGGCATTCACATACGGCAAAGCTGGAAACTGCAGGCAGTATCATCTATCCGTCAATCAGCTTTCGTTTTCAACATGGATATTAGAGCAGAGAACGAGAAGAGGGCAGAGAAAAGAAGTACAAGGAAGACAGGAAAGGGGAATCAAAGCAGTGTCGATGAAAGAGAAAAGGGGCAAAAAAAGCTCAGATTGCGTTGCGAACCTACTTGATTCGAAACCCAACCCTACGAAAAGCCGACGGTTTTTACCTACACCAACGTCCAGTCTGGACCACCTGGCCAATGTGACTCATTGCCAGTCTCTGTAGGGGGACGTCTCCCCCCGACAACTCGACGCAGAACTCACTCCTATGTAGGACACTCGCACCTTTCATTGACCCTCAGGCAGGTAGGCTCATATCACAGAATTCATCACCACGTACCAAAAGCAGCATAGACATCATACTTCAGCCTCGCACTTCATTAAACATCCTCTCTTAGGGTATCATCACAAAACCAAAAATACGCTTCCTCCAATAATCTCCATCCCCCCATCCCATTCCCATTCACCCAAATATCCCAGCAACAACAGCCATAACCCCAACATACACCCCCGAAACAAGCGCCCCCTCCGCCGCCGCCTGCGCCCCTCCCCTCTCCTTGCCCGCCCCGAATATCCCCGCCTGCACAACCGCCAGCCCCACGCCGACAGCCACGATCGCCACGACGGCCATCCGCCCCGCGAAGGCGGGTATCACCGCAAACGTCAGTATCGGCAGCAGGAACGCCGCCGCGAACGACAACGCCACGGCGAGGGGGTAGCTGTTGCGCAGGAACACCTCTACCTGCCGCAGCTTCTCCGACTTTGCGCCTTGGAAGAAGAGGAAGCCGGGTGTCGCGGGGGCGGCGGTGCTGGGTTTGCGCGGCGGCATCGGGGTGCGCAGGTCGTCTGAGTATGACGAGGAGAACTCCGAGGTCGAGGGGGAGGGGCGCGCGAGGGAGACGAGGTCGTCTGCCGGGTCGAGGAAGCGCGTCTCGATTTCGACGATGGGGTTGTGGTTGGCGAGGTAGGCGCGGTAGTACTCTATATCTCGCGGGTCTGGGGTGGGGAGGTTCTGGGTGTCTTTGAATGATGAGAGGACGTGGTCTACAAGGTGTTAGTCCGATGGTAAATTACAACAGGAAATACGGGAAAACGCACTGTACTGCCCGAGCTTGTACCCGATCTTGCCCAATACATCCGTCTTATGCCATTGCAGCTCGCCCGCGGTGAGGGCCTCCTGACGTCGCGAGGCGGGAAGTATACAGTTCTGCATGCGTCGCGTCTGCGTGTCCGCCGTATCCAGCCGGTGAAGCTGCTCCTCCAGCTCCGCGAGCTCATCCTGCAGATGCAAGAGCAACCTATGATTCAAGGCCTCAAAGCGGCGGTAGATGGGCTTGATGCTCGACCTGTCCGCGTCCCCGGCGCACAGCTTCGAGGCAATCACCTCGTACCCTGAGAGCGGCAACTTCTCCGCCCGGGGGAGGTGCTTCGGATGGCCCTGGTGCACCCCGGGCAGCCGCGGCTGCAGGGCGTTCGGCGGGAGGTGCGGCAGGTTGGCGTTCCCCCGCGGCATCTCCGGCGTGCCGTAGTTGCGGTACCCGCGCTGCTGCCTCTGCTGCGCGGCCGCCGCGAGGTGCGCGTCAAACTTGCCCGGCATGGCGCCCGGGGAGGCAGGGTCGCCGTAGGCGCTGTGGTCCGGGGAGCTGCTGCGGTCGGTCTCATGGTCGAGCTCGGAGAAGACGTCGCTCTGGAAGCTGCTGGAGGCCGTGGAGGCTGTGCTCCGGGTGGAGGGGGACTGGTAGCTCCCGTCCGGCGGCATCCTCCAGTACGACTGCTCGACGGAGCGCTGGATGGCCTCGGGGGTGACGTGCGGGGAGTCTGCGTCGAGGTAGCTGAGGGCGGCGTGCTGCTGCTGCTGCTGCTGCTGCTGTTGGCGGGGTGAGCGACTGCGACGGCGTTTGAGCTGGGACTTGTCGTACTGTCGCGACCTTTCGCTGCCTCTGCGCCGCGGCCAGGATGCTTGGGTTATCGTCGAGCCGGAGCCGCTGGAGTTGCTTGAGTGGTGTGTTCGTCCTGTAAGAGCTGTGAAGTTGGTCAAGGTTGGCGATGTCGGGTAGTGAGGTGCGTTTGCGTCTTCATCGTCATACGGTTCCTGGACGACAGTCTCATCGGACGAGGACTCTGGGTCGGCGACGGGTTCGGGGTCGGGCTGCTGCTGGGGGTGGCCGTCGTCTTCTGGGCTCATTGCGACCTCGTCCGGTTTTGTTTGCGCTGGAGAGACGGGGAGGGAGGGAGTGCGCCGGACGGTTGCGCTGCGAGGGCGCGAGCGGGCGGGTGGTGACTTGTCGTCGGCTAGTGGCATGTGATGTCTGTTATCTGTCGCGAAGACGGCCGAGGGAGACGGCGCATGGGCGGCGCTGGTGCTATGCGCGAGTCCGTCGTTCGGGTCCGGGGCCAGCCACGCTTGAGCTGGCGCTGGGCTGCGGGGGAGGTCGTCGGAGACTGTGGGAGGGCAGTAGTCAGATGACATGGCGGTCGTGGATTTGGCGTGGGATTATTAGAGCGCGATTAGTTCTTCCTGCGGGAGACGGCTGGCTTGCGCTTGGGGGAGACGGATCGCCGTCCGAGGTCGGGTGAACCTCGTGTCCAAGGACGAGGGTGGGTGTACGACGTTGTCTCGGATTAGCTGTAGAGCCTTGCTGCTGCGGGTGGTACAAGAGCTGACGAGGTAGTCGGGCGATAATACACATTAGAGAACGGTCGGGACAGTAAGAGAGCAGATAAGGTAGTGTACAGGAGGCAAGGCAAGGGCAAGGCAGTTTTAATGGTCCGGACGATGCCCAACAGCTGTGGAGGGGCGGGATCAGGCTGGGGGCTTCCCGGGGAGATCAGAGTCCTGGAAGGCGGCGTTCAGGCGGGTAGCATCACGGCGAGGGCGTCCCAAAGTATGTTGGCGAGAAAGCGACGGCGAGGGGCATGTAATCGATCATTGCCCGACCGGTACATTAGGGAGAGTGGGATAGGAGTCTATTTGGGGAGACTGGATGGCTGAGTCTAAAACAAGGGAGGAAAAAGGGAAGACACATGGCAGCGGAAGGGAGGGCGCCATATGATCGGGAGAGGAGTGTGTCAGCCGTCGACGGATTTGTTTCAGATGACCAGGAAGACTGGACCAACGGATGGGATGGGGGGAGGGGCTGTCTTGTCAAGGTGTGACGGGCGAGCTGAGTTGTTGGGTGCGGTGCGATGATTCCTTGGAGCTGATGGTGGTGTGGGCGGGGAGCTGCTTCTGAGGTGAGTTGTGATGTGTGTTGCGAACATGAGTGTCGACTGCTCCGAGGTTGGCTGCTTTTTGTTTAAACCAACAACCAACCCGTATCAGAGACGATAAGAGCAAATGGAGAATGTAGAGTGACGAAATGGCAGCGTGAACCCAGTCTAGCGGGACGTTTCCACGTTCCCGGCAGTTTCCTCTAGCGGCATCCCGCTCCCTGGACGGACTGCGCAGCGCTCCACTGACTGACCAGCATGAGCATGGGTGCGCTATTCGCAAACCCCAGCTCGCTGAGTGTGAGCAAGTGGGATCACCCACGCCTTCGGTGTCTTACCTAAGCATCCCGCCGATGCCCACGACCTGACGGCGGAATGCAGCCCGGAACCTTGAGCGGCCCGAAAAACTAAGCTGCATCCCGGTCCTGTCCCGTCACCGGCCGGTCCAATCTTCAGCATCGTTGAGCTTCGAAGCTACCTATACCCAGTCAAACCTCCAGCGACACTGGCCAGTGCCATTGACTCAAAATCTCGACGAATAGCTCAACAGGCCAGCCTTCCGAGTACGGCCCAATTGCCGTCCTGCAATGGCTAAAAAACCGTGACCCCTCCAATCACGCATACTCGGAACCCCACGGCCACTCGCTGACGAACACGAAAGCCCTCCTGTGTGAAGGAGGGTGTACAACATACGGCTATACTTGCAAGTATCTTCTTAGCCGCGATTCGCCCACGCAACACGACATTCCGCGAGACCCTTTGCCGCATATCATCCATCCACTACCCAAGACAAATCACTCAGCCGATCAACGGACCACCACCATCATGCGGCGCATACCAACCCGCGAACTGGCGCGGTACCTCTTCAACGGCCAGCTCTGCCGCAACGGCTGCCTTTCCACCGCCCGCCGCCTCCCGGCCCGCGCCGCGCCGACCTGGTCCTCCCAAAGAGCGCCGTACGCAACCATCCAATCCCAACCAACGCCCACCCCCGAAGCACCACCACCGCCGTCGACACCCCTCCGTAAGAAACTCAAAGAAGAAAAGAAGCTCCTCAAGAAGGAATCGAAAGGCAAAAAACCCAAGGGCTCAAACCAGACCGTCCCCGGCTGGGAGCTCACCGTCGGCATCGAGATCCACGCCCAGCTCAACACCGCCCGCAAGCTCTTCTCCCCGGCCGCCACCCCGTCCCCCCACACCTCCGCGCCAAACACCCACGCCGCCCTCTTCGACCTCGCCATCCCCGGCAGCCAGCCCGCCTTCCAGAAGGAGACCCTCATCCCCGCCCTCCGCGCCGCCCTCGCCCTCAACTGTGCCGTCCAGCCCGTCAGCCGCTTCGACCGCAAGCACTACTTCTGGTGGGACCAGCCCGCGGGGTACCAGATCACGCAATACTACCACCCCTTCGCGCGCGACGGGCACGTCGTCCTCACCGCGCGGGATGGCATCGCCGCCGAGGACGGGGAGAGCGTGCGGATTGGTATACAGCAGGTGCAGATGGAGCAGGACACGGCCAAGACGCTCGCGCAGCCGAACGACGTGTCGTGGCTTGATTTCAACCGCGTGGGCGTGCCGTTGATCGAGATCATCACGCGGCCGGAGCTGCACCATCCGCGCACGGCGGCGGTGTTCGTAAGGAAGGTGCAGACGCTGCTGGGCGCCGTGGACGCGTGCGTGAGTGGGATGGAGGCGGGCGGGCTGCGTGCGGATGTGAATGTCTCGGTGCGGCGGACGGGCGACGCGAGTATCCCGCTGGGCACGCGGACGGAGATCAAGAATTTGAGCACGATCAAGGCGGTCGAGGACGCGATTATCGCGGAGCGGGACCGGCAGATTGCGGCGCTGGAGCAGGGCGAGGAGATCAAGAGCGAGACGAGGGGGTGGACGCTCGGGTCGAAGCACACGAGGAGGCTGCGCGGGAAGGAGGGCGAGGTGGATTACCGGTACATGCCGGACCCGGACCTCGGGCCGTTGGTCATTGGGGAGGACCTCGTGAGCGCTTTGAGGGAGTCTGTGACGGAGCTGCCGGACGCGGAGCTGGATGAGCTGATCCATGACTACGGGCTCACGGCGAAGGATGCGGTGTCGTTGATGTCTCTCGACGACGGCAGCAGGCTGGAGTACTTTTACCAAATCGTGGACGATCTTGGAGCAAGGCTCGCTAAGGCTGGCGACAAGCGGGAGCTGCAGTCGTACGCGCCGCTGGTCGGGAACTGGGTGCTCCATGAGCTCGGCCGGCTGACCGTCGACAAAGACCCGGAGGCCAGTGAGCGCACGCTGGAGATTACACCTGACGGACAGTGTGCTGCTGTCCCCGTCACGGCTCTTTCGGAGATTCTCCTCCACCTCAAGAACAAGCGCATCACAGGCAAGGTGGCCAAGGAGCTGCTTGTTGCGCTCTACCTCAACAACCTGGAGCAATTTGAGACCGTCACCGAGGCCATCGAGGGTTTGGACCTCTGGTTCCGCGAGCTTTCGGAGTCCGAGTACCGCCAACTGGCTGAGACGGCTATCGAAGGCGAGGACAAGGTACTCAAGGAGTTTGTGACCAAGAAGGTGTACCCTCAGGGCAAGCTCATGTACCTCGTCGGCAAGATGATGCAGCAGGGGCAGCCGGAGCGCATCGATCCTGCCAATGCCGAGAAGATCATGCGGGAGGTCATCTCCGAGCACACTTCATCCCAGAACTAAAATTCCGATAGATTCGCTGTATAAACTCATGTAAATGCGTCTCAGAACGCTGATAGTGTACAATACATCATGACATCATCTCGATAATACGAGAGCTACTTCGTATCAGGGCTAGGCCTCCCGCCAATCGTCTCCGGTGCGAATCCGTAATTAATATTCTCCCTCTCCCGCAGGAACCTCTCGATCCTCTCCTCCCGCCCCTTGCCAGCCACCGCGGCATTCTGCCTCCTCAGTCCCTCGCTAATGTTCGCCTCGTGGAGCGCCCTCTTTTCAAGAAAGACCGCAGAGTGATTATCCATGCGAGTCGTCTGCGCTACCGTCCCGACCGCCAGCGCAGCCAGCACCAGGGCTGCGAAGCTCGCATTGGACATGTACAGGGGCTGCTGCTTTTCCTTGCCCTCATTCCGGTCGTGCCATTTCTCCCAGTCTTCCCAGGTGGCATTCATGCCCGGGTTATTCGGGCTGTGGCGCCATCTGCGGTCGGCTTCACGGTACATGTCGTGAATATCGCGGGTGTCGTCCGCGCCGGTGCCGGGTAGATGCCAGCCCGCACCCCACGAGTCATATGCGCGGCGTTTGTCTGGACTAGAGAGGATGTCATTTGCGAGGACGACGAGGCGGTAGCGTTCTAGACGAGTGGCAGCGGGCAAGGTGTCGAGAGGGTTTGAGGCGTGCTTGTCGGGGTGGTACTGCTTGACGAGCTGGGCGAAACGGGACTTGGTGTAGGGGGCCGATTTATGAATGGCAAAGATATCGTAGGGTGTCGGATTAGGTGTTGTTGGCCAGGCGGGGCAGCTTTTACTGCCGTCGCCGGAGGGGTTGGTGGTTGCTGTTGCGTAGCATCGTGAAGACGGCCTTTGTCGTGGACGAGGGGTTGCTTGTTGTTCGCGGTTCGGGCGTCGGGGTGGTGACGTTATTGACGATGCGGGGACGGCGAAGAGGTTCAAGGCGTTGGAGGAGGAGCAGATTGCAAAGGCGGACGTCTTCATGCTGGTTAGGATCTGTGGTGGAAATAAGTGGTATTCAGGGAGGTTGCGGAGGATCTTGGGATGTCATTGTTTGAGCGGACCTCGGAGCTTTGTAGAGGTTGCTCGGTGATTGTTTGTGAGAAGGATAGGTACAAAGGACGAGTTCGGGGACTCTTCAAGTAACGGGCGCATTCATGCTCACCTAGTGCTCAGTGCTCAGTGCGGCAGTGAGTAGCAATGGCGCGCACCTGCTCTTCAGTGACCAGTGCTCCTGCTATCGATCCGATAGCTCCGCTGCAGGAGCGATCGGGCGGGGAAGGGCCAGCCAATCGGCTGAGGGACATGGCCCAGGGTGAGCTCGGTGTGGGACGAATGGCAGAGGGCAGTAGCTCCCGGTGAAGGTACAAGCCAATGCCCCTCTTGCTGACCTTGACGTACCGTAGGTAGGGAGGCCACTGGAGGCAGGAGCAGAACAGAGCAGCACGAATCACAAACACGAATCAGTCCTTTATAGATCCAAACACCATCCCCCGTTACATCTCATACCTTGATATTGACATTCGTTATCCAACTTCCAGGCAAGCCCCTTGACCAGCATCACTTGAGTATCAATTCACCCGACGTCAAGCAGGTCACGTGGACCCACCTTCCCGCTACCTCGCATAGGCAAGGGGTCCTGCCCCAGAAGGCAAGGTGAGGAAGCACAGTGAGTAAGGTAGTGAGTGACCTGGCGCTGAGTGCCACGCCCACGCCCACGGCCCACGGCCCACGGCTTCGGTCCAGTCACCACAAACTTGCTTCTTCCCTCTCCTCCCACATCACCACACATCTCCACGCAATCCACCACCACAACAACCACTCTCGCGCTCTTCTCGTGGACGAAACACATTTTTGCTGTTTCAGTATCCCGAGTCAACAAACGACAATCACAAGAACAATCGAAATCGCGCACTCAACCACCTCACCACCCCTCTCTCAATCCTGCAATCCGTGCACCTCCCAACTCCTAGAGTCCGGCCGAAATCCACCACCACCACCTCAACCTCCGGACACGGAATCCAGACGATCAACCACGCGACTGCTGTTCGCTTTCTCAAGACCTTCATCCGAACATCCTATTTCGAGCGACACCTTTCTTTGTCGCCGAATAATCCCACCCTGACCTGATACTCGTCGAGTCCGACTCGCCCCTCGATTCACCGCAAAGTGGGGAAAGCAAAAGCCCTTTTGCGCAACCCCCCTCCACGACTGCCATCTCCCTCGCGATCCTCCCCTTCTCGCCATTAGGCACATATCCCATATTCACAATTTCAAATGGCGGAAGCACTCGCAGACAAGCTTAAGGCGACGTCCTTGGGGTTCGTAAACCTCTCCCACCATCTGCAAAGAGTACGTGGACTGACTAGCCTAGCGATGGTGCCGCACCTGAAGACTGGAAGAAGAACTTGAAGCTCCCCGCCAAGGACAGCAGACATCAAACCGAGGTATGTATCCGCCGCGCTGCCGTGTTTGCTGCCAGGTATTCATATCAAAATCCAGGATGTCACGAACACGAAGGGCCTGGAGTTTGAGAACTTCCAATTGAAGAGAGATCTGTTGATGGGCATCTTCGAGGCTGGATTCGAGAAGCCGTCCCCCATCCAAGAAGAGGCCATCCCCGTTGCCCTCACCGGCCGCGACATCCTTGCTCGTGCAAAGAACGGTACCGGCAAGACTGCAGCTTTCGTCATCCCCGCCCTCGAAAAGATCAACCCCAAGGTCTCCAAGATCCAAGCCCTCATCCTCGTCCCCACTCGTGAACTCGCCATGCAAACATCACAAGTCTGCAAAACCCTCGGTAAGCACCTCGGAATCAACGTCATGGTCACCACTGGAGGCACTGGTCTCCGCGACGATATCATCCGTCTCCAGGATCCAGTCCATATTGTGGTCGGTACTCCCGGAAGAATCCTCGATCTCGCCGGCAAGAACGTTGCCGACCTTAGCGAATGCCCCATGTTCATCATGGACGAAGCCGACAAGCTTCTCTCCATCGAATTCACCCCCGTCATTGAACAGCTTCTCCAGTTCCACCCCAAGGATCGCCAGGTTATGCTCTTCTCCGCTACATTCCCTCTGTCCGTCAAGGACTTCTCCGACAAGAACATGGTCAGCCCCTACGAAATCAACCTGATGGACGAACTCACCCTCCGCGGTATCACCCAATACTACGCCTTCGTCGAAGAGAAGCAGAAGGTGCACTGCCTCAACACCCTCTTCTCCAAGCTGCAAATCAACCAATCCATCATCTTCTGCAACTCGACCAACCGTGTCGAGCTGCTCGCCAAGAAGATTACCGAGCTGGGCTACTCGTGCTTCTACAGTCACGCCAAGATGGCCCAGCAAGCGAGAAATCGTGTCTTCCACGACTTCCGCAATGGCGTTTGCCGAAACCTTGTCTGCTCCGATCTCCTCACTCGTGGTATCGATATTCAGGCCGTCAACGTTGTCATCAACTTCGACTTCCCCAAGAACGCCGAGACCTACCTTCACCGCATCGGTCGCTCCGGTCGCTATGGCCACTTGGGTCTGGCCATCAACCTGATCAACTGGGATGACAGGTTCAACCTCTATAACATTGAGAAGGATCTCGGCACCGAGATCCAGCCCATTCCCGCTAGCATCGACAAGTCTCTCTACGTCTACGAGAACCCCGAGTCCATCCCCAGACCCATCTCCAACTTCAAGACCGGTCAGCCCGGTCCCCAGGGCCAGCTTCCGGCTCCTCAACAGCTCCTTCAGGGTCAGCAGCCCGCCCCTGGCAACTGGCAGACCCAGAACCCCCAACAACAGAACGGCTACCAGGGCGGCGGCAGAGGCCGCGGACGCGGTCGTGGCGGTTACCGTGGCCAGGGCCGCGGCGGCTACGGTGGTCGGGGTCGTGGAGGCGGCCACCACGCCCAGCAGCCCCAAGGACAGGCGTCCTAGGCAGGCGTGCTATCTTCTCCATTATAGAAAGGCGTTATGGAGTATACGTCGCACGGAACACGCGACGGCGTCTACTGTTGGATTGTACATATTTTCTTTCCCTGATTTTGAAGGCGGCAAGGCACGACTAGACTGGGTCGGGCGTCTCACACACGAGCTTCCACATTCTCTCACACTACTCAACGATCACGAAAACGAAAACACCAATCAACCCCCGCCACTCGTCGCCAAGCAGCAAAAGCTTCGTTACATATTCGCAAACTTTGGCCTGTACCATACCCCTCGGATCTTACTGGTCTTTTGTTTGACTTCTTTTTCCTTTCCTTTGGCCTTCTGACGGCAGCATTTTCAACATGAGCTGGAATTGCGTGGTGTCTGGAGACAACAGAACGAGACGACGGGTAACACATGGGACGAAAAACAACAACTACCGCAGGGCGTGGCGTCTGGTCCTGAACGAGGCTCTTTGATGGTGTGGAACATTCCGATCCCATCTTTTCATGTCATGTTGGTTCTTCTTTTAACGACGGCGTTTTGGGGGTCAACAAGCGGCTGAACGGCATCAGCCCCGGGATGGCGTTCGCATGGAAGACGGCCATATTTGATTTTGCTGGGGAAAAAAGTGGAGTTGGTCCTCGTGGCACGAGGGCGGGAAGACGGGGCGGTCCGGTAGCTCATCGACTGGTTTGAGCGCCGCGGTGTGTTTTGAGTATTAATCAATCAATCGCGGAGACGACTTGAATGTTGGGATACGAAACGGAGGGCGGTCGGGGTGACTTGGCATCCAAACGGCGTCTGTCGGGGCATGGTTCCCCATCTCATCCATGCATTTTCTTTGGCAGGGGGAGACTTTGGCTGGAAGACACCTCGTCCGGGATAGGAGGAGCGTCGTTGTCGTTGGTCGACAACCAAGATGTCTTTCTTGGTAGCGGTGGCGGTTGCCATCCGTTACGTATTCTACGCCTATACCCTGCTTCTTTCGCGAGAGCGGGCTCGACGCACGACCGCAGAAATACCCGAGTATCATTATGATGTTTGGTTCCTTTGATCTGGCGACCAACTGAAGTCTCGGAGACGCCTGCAAAGGTAGATCTTGGGACGAATAGCTGGTATTGCCAAGGTTTTCGGAGGGGAGAACATATTTTGGTGCTCACAACGACAAGAAAATATTGGAAAAAAAGGTTGGGAGAGAATCGCTAGACGGACTGGAAGGCTTTTGGACTGGTTCAGCTTCGTGCTGGGACTAGTGGGCTAGATAGTTGTCTGAGCATTCGGAATGGCAACGTCATTATTCTCTCTCATACACATTACTGCCGTGACTCAATTCGTGAAATGATGCTACTTGCGTTAATCTATGACACGGAAGCTGGTGACGCAGAAAATCGCGTTGGTTTTCTCAGTTGCGGTCTACACTTTGAAAGTCTTGGTGAGTCGAAGGCGTTGCAAGGTGCTGTTACATCCTCGTGTGGTCTAATATCCTGTCTGGCACTGGAGCAGGCAGTTGGACTTGTGCTTGCTGAAACGAGGTTCGGCGCATGAAAAATGCCCTCTCCTGGAAAGCCGGCCGCGTTGGTGTCAATGTAACGGCTCGTTTGCAAGCAGTGGCCAATCTCAAAGCAGAGATTGAATAACCCTGTGCCGTTTAAACATAGCTTGCACGACGCGGTATCGGCTTCTTCCGATCTTCCATTCAGCCTCTGACTACAATTGAAAATAGATTTCAGGTTGTCCCAACCAAGGCAGTTCGAGCTAGACCGACGGAGAATGATTCACCCTCCAGCTTTTGCCCTCTTGGGTTTGGACACATACTCTCACCCTTGAACGATGGCGGCTGAGCGACCCCGCCGCGGATAAAGGACTTGAAAACTTGTCAATGTCATAATCTCGTTCTCGTCTCATGATTCCACAAATTATTAGACTGCCCTTCAGATTTCATCCTGCGAACAACACCTCCTGCAACCGCCGGAAGACCTCGTCCTCACCGGGGTAATCCGGGCCCTTGATCGACTCAAACGCAGGCAGCAACACGCTCTCGTCAATCTCCTTGTACTTGCCCAGCTGGACGTGGATGACCTGCCCGTTGCGTGACGCGTCCGCCATCAGGAGGGCCGCACCGCGCGCAACGGCCTCCGCGGGCTGCAGCTCGACGCCGATCTTCTTCATCAGCCCCTTCAGGTCAGGGAGCACGCTGCTGTCCGTCCACGTGGGCGCCAGCGTGTTGACTCTGATGGGCAGGCTGGCGGCGCCGAGCAGGGAGAAGAGGCCGCGCCCGAAGCCGAGCACGGCGTGTTTGGCGGTGGCTTCGGCATATGGTCAGTCTGGGAGTTGTAGGAGTTGTAGAGAGGGGAGAGGCTTACAGTAGTCCACGGCGCGGAGTCGTTGCAAACCCGTCGTGGAGCCGTTGATGACGATGCTCCCGCCCTCGGCCTGCTGCCGCATGTGGAAGATAGCGATCGTGGCCGTGTGCATCACGCCCTTCAAGCTCACATCCAACAGCGCATGCGACGGCTCCTTCAGATCGCCATTCTCGTCGACCTCGGTGGAGAGGTAATCAGCATTGGGCCCCATGCCAGCGTTAGCGAAGACATGGTCCACGCGCCCGTAGACCTCCTTCGTCTTCTTGAACAGCGCGATCTGGTCCGCCCAAAGAGTCACGTCCGTCTTGACGAACGTGTAAGACGCCTCGGGCTGCTGCGGCGGGGGCTGGATGTCAGCGTTGACGACGGAGGCGCCGTGGGCGAGGAGGGTCGTGACGGTAGCGAGGCCGATGCCCGACGAGCCGCCGGTGACGATGACCACCTTTCCCTTGACGCCGGCGAGGTCTTCATCCGCGATCAGGAATTCGGCCATGGTTGTGAGGTTGCGATGCGGCGCATGGCGTGTGTAATGCGAGCGGTCTTGGCGAGCATGTCGGACTCTTTATTTAAACAGCTCCTGCGGTGAAAATATCCGAGAATGCAGCAGTTGATCTGCCTTGTGCCACGTAATCTCCCCTCCGTTGAAGAAATGATTGCAGAATGTCCCGGGGTTCTAGTGTGCTTTTTCTCAGAGTCCACTTTGCGCTCCGTGGGAACATGGGATGTTCACCCAATGGATTGGCGGGGACATGGCGATTGCGGCACTCGCACGATGCGAGGAAGCCAATGGAGAGGTGGCGACCCTTGCCTAGCGGACGGGCTACGGACTGCGTTATCAGGGGTTTTTGAGAAAGGGACGAGGGCCACAACTTGACGTGGCATTCTGCAATGGCACTCACATCGGCCTCGTGCGCTTCATGTGGAGTAGTGAACCGAAGTCCCATCGCTTAAGAAATATTGGAATAATTGCGGGCTCAGAGTTGCTGGCTTTCTCAAAGTTGGAACGAAGACTCAACGACGTCCTCGCCTAGTATTCAGACAGCGTGCGCTGTTCGCCATCTTCAGCACTTTTTTTTCATTTGAGGCAACGTATGCTCTCGGACCCGACAGACATGGTAGTTTGATTAGGTCTTATGACAAGGTGGTTGAGTCCTGAGCCGAAATCTCTTTACCCAATCAATCTTCAAAATTTGTGATTAACGAAGTAGTTGTTTTGAAGAAGAATCAGGATGCGAACCAAAATTTTCACTCAACTCTACGAGAGTTTCATTCTGAAGAAGATATCCAGTCAGTGGAGGTGATTCAATAAGACGAAGTTGCCCACCCTGTCAGCCTTCTAATTCTAGACCATGCCAGTGTCTTGACCCTGAGAAAGTGCTTCACGGAGTTGAGAAGCGATGTGACCTGAGAGTGTCAGTCCAGAGTCCATCAATTGGTCAAGAAACAAACACCATGACTCACTGGCAACGTCCCATCGTCTAGCAATCTTGTCCGAGAGACTCTGTATCACTTCTCGCAACAGATCCCCGGTATCTCGACCATGGTGTTTTCCCAGTAGGATGGCGGCGAGTCCAACCCTATGGAACAGAATAACAGCTGTGAGGGGCATCCTGTTGAGCTCGAGGATATCCACAGTCTTCTCCATGCCGAAGCAGGTCTTGAGCAATGTTTTTGGCTGATTCGAGAGCTGCTATTGATGACTCTTTGGCGAAGGAAGGGATCTCTTCCCCGCCGGCACAAGTCAGTCTTTTTTCGTGAAGTTCTATAAGCGCTCTGTCTATCGATTAGCTACCACGTCAGGATGGAGCGAGAAAAGTCTACTTCCAAGAGATATATGGTCATCACGGTATACTGGTGCTCTAGCCTCTTCCAGGACAGTGTTAATGTTGCTCGGATCTTTCTCTGTACCAGCATATCGAGTTTCCAGGACTCATGGTCCAGGAGTGTTTCTAGCTGAACCAACGGGTTTCTTGTGAGCTGCATGACACACTGCAACGCATGTAAGGCTTGTATCTCGCTTGCGAAAAGTCCGTATCTCTGGCCTTCATCCACTGGGAACGACAGAAGTGGCAGAGATGAGTCGCTGAAATCATGGCGAGTATTCCATACCTCGTCCTCTCGCGGAAGGGCTCGACCGATGTGAGAGTTGTGGACAAGGCATGCTCGTTCAGACTTCCAATCGGCGTAAAAGTCTAGTCTGTCGAGGAAACAGACAGCCCACCATACCCGTAGTCTCTCTTCGTCACCTGCCGTTACGGAGCATGGGGATTGATGGAGATTGGTGATGTAGCCGAGACTAGCACAAATTGCCAATGTGGCGTATGCGTTAGGCATGAGGCCACGCCCTTGCTCGTATATGGCGAGCAGTAAGCCTGACTGAACGGTCTTAAGGTGACGCCTTGAGTATGTCTGCAGTAGTAAGAATGATGACTTGCAGTCGTCATATAGCGACGGCAAGAGTGTTTCGTAATGTTCCCCAGAAGCCGACGGAAAGGACGGAGTGATGAGCAGAATGTGTAAGAGAAGACAAGCGAGCTCGGCAGATGGTTTGCTCCGCAATGATGAACTTGCTCCTTCAAACTAATTGGGTGAATGATGGGGATCCATTCGTGTATTGACCTCAAGTAACCATCAAGGACACCCTCTATTTGAAGGTTGAGTATTCTCAGCGTGGCGAAAAGATGAGATGTCAGCCAACCGTCAGGATCCTGGTGCTTCGCAACACTCGGTCCCAGATAAGAAGCGAGACGAATTCGGTTTTCCTTGGGATTCAAGTCATTTGACGGAGGTTGCTGGGCTGTGGATGAAGAGCCATAGTGACACGTGATGTTGCGACTGGTTGGCATCAGAAGTGATCTGCGTGCTACAATACACCTTGCTACTTACCCTATACATCGGCTGCAAGACGGCAGTGTCCGATCGCAACTCTTTTTGCTCATCGAGCACAAATGGCAGGCATTTGAAGCCAAGGCACTTGCTGACATACTGTTTGTATTTTGAGATCAAGTTGGCATGACCGTCACCTCACGCAAACGAGCTGATTCCTTGATGGGTTCATGGAGTTGACGGTTGAGTTGCTGACAACATGTTCGGGGTGCGCGGCATGCTGAGCTAGTCCGACGCTAGTCCGCCGCTGAACCGCCTTTGACAGAGCCAAGACTATTCCAACAGTCGGGGTAGTGTCGGACAAGTGATCTGTCCGTGCTGATCTCACAGCAATGCTGCTCTCCATCTGAATGGCTGCAATAGGACACCCGAGACTACTCGACGGTCCTGAGATGGGCGGCAGTCGTAACTGCAAACCCTCCCAGCAATTCAAGCTGTTGGGCTTTGCTGAAAGTCCTGAAACCATAAATAGCCCAGCGATGTCCGCCTTCATTACAAACTTATTGAAGGAGACCAAAGAACTGTGACAACCCGTTCAACAAAGCAGCAAACTTTTGAAACGCTTTTCACCTCTCGTTATCATAATGGCAGTTCTAGGACAGATCCGCGCGCCATCTCTTTTCATCAGCCATGGAGCGGAGCCCCTTCCGCTCATCCACCCGGACTTTGAGGAATACCGGCAACTAGTTGCCAAGTTAGGAAGCAGGCTTGATGGCGTTAAAGGCATCATCCTCCTCTCAGCACATTGGGAATGCAACGAACCTGAAATCACTGCCCTTGAGGATCCTGGGCTCTATTTCGACTACTGGACTGTTGCCGCAGGCCAAAAGCACGTTGCGCCCGAGGCCTACGAGACCAATTATCCTGTCCTCGGAAACGCAGCATTGGCTGTGGAGATCAATCAACGCCTTCTGGGTTGCGGCTTCAAGCCAGTCCTCAATCATAAGCGTGGCCTTGACCACGGCGTCTTTGTCCCGCTAAAGATCATGCGACCTGAGGCAGACATACCGGTTGTCCAGGTGTCTGTTCTCACGGGAAAGGACGAGGAAGAGGCCACAGACAAGAACCTGCGTCTGGGCCGCGCCGTGGATTATTTCAGAGACTGTGGGTATGCGATCATGGGGAGCGGCGGGTCGTATCACGACTTTGATACTACGATGGCCGTGCTCGAAGGCTCTAGCGAACTTCCCCCCGGGGCCGAGGAGTTTGAGGACTACCTCAAATCAGTGGCAGCAATTCCCGATGCAAAGGCTCGTGAGAAGGCCCTTCGGGGCTGGCGAGATATCCCGTCAAGCTATGTGTCTCACCTGCAAGCCGAGGCGGAACACTTTTGGCCGTTCCTCGTTGCTGCCGGTAGTGGTGGAGATGTTGCCGGGCGGCGAATCCTCAAGTTTGTCTCTCACGGCGTGCCTGTGAGCTTCTTCGAGTGGTGAGAACTGGCGTGAAATGGACAACGGTGGCTGGCTGGGAGAGCAGTGTTGAGTTTGGGACGACGCGGTTGTGGTGTGCTATCACTGCTCATTAAGTTGAGGTTTTACTGTAGCTAGGCCCAGCAGGAAGACTTATGTGCTCAATGGAAGTCAGCCGTGGCATCAGCCATGCGAGTTTCTTCTGTGTTAGGTCCACTCGTGTTGTGTGCTAGAGTTATGGAGTGAAAAGTTACGACCCTTCGTAACCAATCAGATCCTTCGGATCTTAAACGGAAGGGTGGCCGAGTTGGTTATGGCGCCAGGTTAAGGTCAGCTTAACATCTGTTTCCTGGTGGGGCAACCCGCGCGAGTTCGAGTCTCGTCCCTTTCATTTTTCGTTTTTGTGAGAATCTGTTTCATGCACAAGCCGGAGGAGCAGGTTCTTTTTGACGAATGGTTAACGATTGCAGGTATACAAGTTGAGTTCATAGAATGCAAAATTTCAAGCTTCATCCAGAAGGAGGGGGGTATCTTTTATTCGCTGGCAACATCGACAGGTCTAGCCCATCATCTTAGATGCCTTTTCAAGTGATTTGACCAGACGGGTACACATCGTCGTCGTTCGGTCTCAAATGGTGTATCTGAACCGCGGACTCTCGTCTCCAAGCTCCGCAAGCTCGTCATCAGACAGATCACGATACTTATCCTCCGCAAGACCGGCCTCCCGCTGCTTGTTAGCCCTCCAGTACCAGAACCACATGAAGCCGTACAAGCACGTCCCCATTCCGACCATGCTCAGCGTCACCGCGTGGCCCCTGATGTACCTAGGCTTATCGATTGCTTGGCTATCAGTTTGTTAGTTGCTACTTGCCTCTCACTTAGACGGCCGAGGTACTCACTAGATGAAAGACGACATCACACCAGAACAGTTTCCAATCGTCAGCTGCATCCCGCTCGCAGTCGTCCTCTTGCCGTATCTCGGCGAGTTATTCGGCAGCTGCAACATCTCGTTAGCCCAGAAGCGCACGCACTTTATAAGAGAGAAAGGCTCACCCAAGCAAGCGGCAGCCCGACAACGACGTACAACCCGGCCGCCACCAGGAAGCACCCAAAGTAATGCACCCCAGACGAGGTGTCCGAGATGAGAATCGCGTACCCGATCACGCTGACGCTCCCGAAGACGACGCAGAACAGCCCGCGCAGCTGCTTGCGGTCCGACAGGAAGGCCGCGGTCATGTACACCACCACGCCGAGGGCGTAGCACGGCACCGTGAGGAGCTGCACCTGCGCGACGGTCCACGTGCCGAGGCCATTGATGATCGTGGGGAGGAAGGTAGAAAAGCCTGGTTTTAACAGTCAGCCACCAGCTACACACAAGACTTCCGGCAGACACTCACCGTAGAGCATGGTATCCACGCCAAACTGCGCCACGCAAAACACCCAGACCTTCCAGTCCTTGAAGGCCTTCCACATGTCCTCGCGGCTGAACTCCTGCGCGCTGCTCGTGTTGCCGTACTCCCGCCCCCGCCGCTCCACCATCAGCCTCTTCTCCTCCTCGCTGAGGAAACTCGCACTCGCAGCATCATTCGGCAGCAGGAAGAAGGTCACAACACCAAGCACAACCGTCGGCAGGCCCTCGATAATCATGATCCACCGCCACCCGCTCAGCCCAGCCACGCCCTCCATGTGCCCGATCCCATAAGCCAGCAGGCCGCCCAGCCCGCCCGCGATGGCGGCGCTGACGAAGAGATACCCCACGCGCAGCGCGAGCTCGTGCTTGCTGTAGAAGAAGGTGAGGTAGACGTTCAGCCCGGGAAAGAGGCCGGCCTCGACGGCGCCGAGGAGCAGGCGGCAGGCGATGAGGGCGCCGTAGGAGTCGACCAGCCCCGTGAGGGTGGCGATGATGCCCCAGGCGACGGTGATGAAGGCGATCCAGCGGGAGGGCGTGAAGAGCTTGAGGACGAGGTTGGAGGGGACCTCGAAGATGATGTAGGTCACGAAGAGGATGGAGACGGCGACCTGGAACTGGTTTCCTTGGAGGTTGAGGTCGGATTCGAGGTTGTAGAGGCGCGCGTTGCCGATGTTGACGCTGTTCGGGTAAGAGACCTGGTGCATGCGGGCAAGGGATGGCAGACTCACCGGTCTAGGAAACTCAAGAGGTAGAGGAGCATGACGAGGGGAATGATGCGCGCGTCTAGTTTTCTGACCAGCGTCTTCTCCCGCAACGCCAGGTCGTCGTCGACGGGCTCTAGGTCCCGGGCGTCGATCTCGGGCGAGCGTGTGCCGGGCCCGGCGTCGGCGTGCTTCTTCGCGGCGTCCATGCCCGGCGGTGTTTCCGTGGAGGTGAGAGAGAGCCGAATGATTCTTAGTTGCAGACCAGCAATAACCCTGCGTCAGAATGCGCAAAAGTTTGTCGTTGAGAGAGTTTGGCGGTTGCAAGGTCTGTTGAAGGGTTGACGTTGACTCGACGCTCCCTTGGATTCCGGCGGGGTGATCGTCACTCAATCCCGATGCGTCAATGAGACCTCGCGCTGGGCAGGATGATGCGGCCGGCGGGGGTGGTGCCGTTGAAGATGGCGGGGTGTCGTGCAGATATTACACGCGGGCGCGGTGCACGGGACGATTGAGATTTTCCCCCTCTGCAGTGTCCGTCGACTGTAGAACCCTCCAGTTCCTATGTCGGCGGGGTTGGGTTGACTAGACAGAGACTATGGCACGATGTTTGTAATTACCCGCCTAAGAAAGTGGCTGGTTGGGGCGAAAAACAACTCAACTCGTGAAAGACGATTGCATGAGTCAGGATTGGAGACTTCAGAGAAGGCGAGACTGTTGTAACAAAGAGGGTTGGAATTCTGGATGGAAGAAGACGATAACTATCAAATGAATCCTCGGTCTACTCCCCGCCTTGCCTTGCCCCCGCGGTATCTTTCTTCAGAAACCAAGACGCTGCAGATAAGATCCCGACTTTGCTGCCCCCCGGGGTCTGGAACCCATTCGGAGCTGCAGCTAAGACAAGACAGAAACAACCGCAACAGGGGTGCTTGTGCTTGTGCTTGTTTGGTTCGAGCTTACGCAGTGTTTTTTTGTTTTGTTTTTTCTTGCCCGCCGCCCACTCAGCGCTACAATTGCGCTCCCACTCGCCCGCGCCGTAGGAGATACCCAACCTGGTGCCACCGCTCCCTGGAGGAGGGGCTCTTTGGCGAGTGTTTCTGTCATTGTTTGAACCCTCGGGGAAAGGGGAAGAGTGGGTGTGTTGCGTCCAGGGTGGACGTTCGTGACCATCGAAAGGCTTGGCTTACATGGAGCATTGCAGTCGGCAGAAATACCGCCGATGGCTCGGGTCCGGACTGACAAATGGCGCACCTTCAACAACAAGATGGTTCCGCGTGCTGACGAAACATGGACGGTCTTCTGGAACTTTCAGATCCGATGGGCGATGGCATCGGGAAGAATGGCAGTGACGTCCGCGTCTCGCAATACCTCTACGGCGGGACAGAACGACTCCCCGGTAGTAAGACCCGTTGGCAACCCGCCTGTCGGGCTATCGCAGCTGTCGACCAGACGTCTTGGCGGCTCATGTGAAGCTCTTCATATCGGAGCAGGGTCGCATCGGCACGCAACCGCACAAAGATATCGAATGGTTACCAAGAGCCTGTCACTTCTTTCCCCAGGATGCGCTTTCAAAAGCCCAGGGACAACCATTGACAACCCAAAACAGTAAAACTTGGGATGAACGACACCTCGCCGGGATGCACCCATAACAGCCACGCTCCCCCCAAACTCAACTCATGTCCTCGTCAAGCGCATTTTCAACGTCACACAGTAGACTCTTAGCTCTCTCATCTTCCCTCGTCACGCAAAGACGCTGTATGATGCCAAGAGATAAGGCGTGAGACCAAGGTGCTGACACTGCGTCGTCGCCGACGTCCACAATGCGAACATGCAAGCCATATGCGAGCTGGAGCTGCCCCCCCTCCCACCGGCAGAGCTAACGACGCACATCATTGCATGGCGCCAACGTCGCGCTCTTCAAGATCCAAGACAACTTGCGCAAACGTCAAAAGACTGCACATATAAAACACTCTTATTTTTTTACCCATCATGCAATTCGCATTGCCATGCTACCTCGTACACATTACGAAGATTATCTACCGGGAGAGAGTTTTGAACCCCAACTATGAACCCCCTCAAATGAAAAATGCTTCCCGCGCGGCCTCGCTTCCATCTGCCGCCAGCCTGCCTTCCTGCCCCGTGCCCAAGGCAAGGCAAAAGCTTCAATGCAACGCTTCAATATCCTAAAACAAAATCCTAATAATAGCCTTTATGTATATATTTACAAACCCCCATCTCCCCACCTTTCAAATCTGCCACAAAAGAAAAAGTACGCAAAATACACACACATGCATTATCGATAGTTCTGGGCGGGCATCTCGTACACATCCGGCACCGGCCCAGACTGGAACGACGTCATGTGCTGTCGTTGCTGCTGAGGCGGCTGCGGCCTGGGCTGCCCGTCGCCCATCTCGACAACCTCGTCGCCGCCCATCTCCGGCGGGAGAATGCGCGTGCCGCCCAGCTCGTTCGCCCCGTTCGCGGGCCTCGTGTACCCGGAGCCGTAGTCGTTGGCGGGCGAGACCGTCTGGTTCGACATCGGGCTGACGCTCTGCGTGGGCGGCGACAGCTGGCTGCTCTTGCGCGGGACGGGCTGGCGCCTGTGAGTCGGCGTGGTGGCGGCAGCTGCGCCGAGGCCGGCTCCCGTCTCGGACATGCCGTGGCCGTGGTCGTAGGACGGGCCGTTGGGGTCGTAGGCGCGCATGTCGGCGAGGTCGGCCGCGCTGGGGCGGTTGGCCTTGTGGCGCTTGTAGAGCCACCAGCCGATGCCGAGGAGGAGCGCGAGGCCGACGACGCCGACACCTGCGCCGATTCCAGCCTTTGCGCCCGTGGAGAGGCCGCCGTCGCCACTGCCGCTGTCGCTTGAGCCCGTGGCCGAGGTGCCGCTGTCGGTCGCGGTGGCGATGTTGCCTGTCGTCGGGCCGGTGTCGACGGTGGCGACGGAGGTGGTGTCGACCGAGGTTGAGGTGACGAGCAGAGTCGAAGTGACGGTGATTGTGGTCTGGGCGTTGTTGAAGAGGGTGCTGACGATGGTGGAGGTCTGGACGAGGTTGGAGGTGGTGGTGCGGACGACGGTGCTGGTGCGGACGTTGGTGACTGTCGCGTCGGCGCCGGCGGTGCCCGTGACGGTGACGAAGACGGTGACGATGGCGCGCTTCTCGATGACGGCGTGCTTGCGCAGGTCGGCCGCGGGGGTGATTTGGGCGGCGGGGGCGGCGAAGGGGGCGGTCTCGGCGGGGAGGAAGTTGATCCAGCGCTTCGCGAGGATGGTGGAGGTGACGTACTCGGTCAGGGTGGCGGTCGCGACGTCGTTGCTGGTGACGGTGGTAGTCTCGAAGGTGGTGGTGGTGACGACGACGGTGGTGATGACTGTGCGGAGGAAGTTGGACGTGACGGTGACGGTGCCTCCGCTGCCGCCGCCGACGGTGACAGTGTCTGTGATTGTCGTCGTCGCCTCTGCTGCTTCGCTCGTCGTGGGCGTCGATGCCACGGGGGTCGTCGATGTTGGTGTTGAGCCCGTGCCGGACCCCTGTCTGGGGCGGAGGCCCGGCATGGCTTTTGCGTCGTCAGCGAGTGGTGATGCTGTCACCATGTTGGTGCTGCTAAAGGACCAGAGCAGGGCCAGGAGGCCGGCCGATCCGAGACGCATGGCTGCGGTAGGTTCGCTCAATGGCGAGAGGGAGCAACCTGGGTGTGTGATTGTTGGACAAAAGAGAGATCCGGGTGAGTGTCCAAGATGGTTGGAAAGGTTGGTGATGAGGGTGGAAAAGTGTGAAGCGACGTCGTCTGGCTTCGAGGGAGGGAGGTCCAGGAAAGGTTCGAGAGTGTGTGTGTGTGCCACCACGGCGAAACACGGTGGAATGAAAAGCTCGTAACAAGTCACCAGCGGCCAGAGACACAGGAAACGGTTTATTACGAGACCTGCTGAGAGGTACAAGCAGTAGCGCACAGCAAAGAGTGCAGAGGATAACCGAGCAGGCGGAGGGTGCGGGAAGATCAGATGCCGTCTAGTCGACCTTAGCCACCGACTAACCGTACCTACTTTAGATACGTATCTCCCTCCTGCTGTATTCGGTGATCTCCTCTGCATCTCCTAGGTAGGTAATGTACCTACCTAGGCAAGCAAGCACTTATTAGCAGGTACCTAAGCGTGTCGGCCGACGGGTGCTAACAGAAAAGCCACACGTAATAGCGTCTCCAACATGGTGGCGCGGCAACTGTTTTTTTTTTTTTTTCTCTCTTCCTCGCTCACTTTTCGCGCTTTTTTCCCATCAGGTAATGAATCCCCTCTTTTCCTTGCCGCCCTCTCCCTTCTGTCCCGGAGGTTCCTACATCCCCACCGTCGGAGTCTGGAGAGGAAGCCGACGGGCTAGTATAAAAAGGGCATACCATAGTAGATTGAATGAAAGAAAACAAGTGGACACCAGGGAAGGGCCTGAGCCTGGCCTGACAAGTGACATTGACAACGAATTAACCTCTCAAATGGCAGGTGGTCCTACCGACAATGTGCAAAATGGAATGAGCAAAAGGCTGTGAAGCAGGGGTCCTTCGGGAACAGGGGGTTCCTCTTTGCTGGTTTACCGGTAGGAACATGCCTGACACAAGAGACGGAAAAGAGACCAGACGGTGGTGTTGATGGGTAATGGTATGCCCTGTCAATAGCACATCCCCCAACAGGGCTCCCTTGTCATGATGTGTCTGCGCTGCCTCGGGAGACTGAGAGTTGCCTGCTGCGCTGGCAGTCCTGGACAGCAGCTGGCGACCAACCGTCGCCTCTGGCCTCACCAAGTGCTGATAGGCCTGCTTCACTTACCTTAGGCACCTTGCGGACACTGCGCATGTTCATGTGCTCTGCAGTCGTGACCGATGGACCCTTGGACCCCTGGACCCCTGAATGCGACCCGAAGGAAGCGCGCAGCTTCTGCGTAACTCTACCGCGTAATGAGAGGGCCTCGCTGCAGCGTACGCACGATACATAGGCCCATGATCATCAAGAATAAATGGGAACAGAATGGTCGATGATGCGGAATTCCATTGGGCAATGCGGGAAAAACACGAGAAAAACGGTGCCCCCCTCTCCCTCCCCTGGATCCTAGCCTCTAGCAGAGGCCTAAGGAGGTCTTGTGACGGGATCCTTGAATCTCCCAGTCCGCGCTGTGCTGTAATGCGGCTGGATCTGCGCAAACCACGCAACCCATCCATCCAACCTCGTCCCCTCCAATGCGATCGACGCGTCGGCATGAATGACATCAGCCTGGCCAGACGCGGGCTCAAATACGAGCTGCAGGCCGACTCTTTCTCTCTCGTCCTCTATCAGGAGGGCGCGTCTCCGCAGATAGGGGCAATATCAAGTCGCAGACCAGAGGGGACGCATCAATCTTTGCAGATCAACTTATCTGGCACGTCGAGACGGTCGGCAGGGCGTCTTCTGCCATCAAATCTCACCTCAAGAACTGTCTTCACAGAAGTCGAGGTATGGTTCGACAGCCAGGTACCAAATCCAAACATCCCGCCCCCTGTCGTGCTCCCGCCCAAAAAAGTCAATTTCAGCCCTCACGTCGCGCGCCGGCCTGCCTATCGTGAACGCTGCACCTCCGAGGTTAGCACGCGGACGCAGAGGCACCCGGATATTGCCCAGAGACACTGCGTCCACCGGCCGGCGACGGTTCGCCTGCGGCCAAGCAGCGGCGGCGTTACTTATTCAGCAGCTATTTCCGTCGGGAACGCAGGGTTCGATAGAAGAGTTGGTTTGCCTCATGAGACGGCGTTCTCAGAATGAAGAGCAGCAAAGTATGCCAGTCCTTTCCTATTGAGCATAGTTACCGTTGCATGCCGAAGAGATCCCTGCCGAAAGAAGCAGTGAAGGGTCATTTTCATGTCCAGTGAGCTTTGGACCGTTCTCTTGGAGCGCTACTTTGCCCCGCGAGCCACCGGAACAGGTGCAGGTTCCAGCGAGACAGCCGCCACAAATGTGGCTTCCCTGACCAACCCACGAACGACTGCCAAGAGCATCAGGGTGTCTCCTCTCGTTTTTGTGCGTGCTTCTGTTCAAACTCACTTGCATCTTACAATAGAGGCTTGATTGCTTCATGTGATTTGGCAATCCGCCAATGTGAACATCGCAATACCTCAATGAACTCGAATGGGATTTCAAGGCGTGTCTGAGGATCGCGGGCACCACATCGAAAGCCACCCTCCCAAGGGAAGCTGCCGTGTCATACCCCCATTTTTGATGTTTACCAACTCTTCATTCCTATCAGGTTTTTATTTCGGATCCGTGAGCTTGCTCTCTCCGAGGCAGAACTTATAGATACGATGGATAGGTACTGAATCAGCCTAGCCGCACCCCTTCCTAGACAGTGTGTGCCACGAGCGGGCGCTGTCATCATCGACTCAGGAACTACACCGTGAGGCCGGGACGAGTTGAGTCGAGTGGAAGCAAATGTGTGTATTGCAAACACCTGAGAACGGATCTAGGGAAAGTTTGGCCTCTCTGAATTACTTGAAGAAGGACTCCGTCCATTGTTTTCTGTGGTTATATACTCTGAAGTATTTTACCGGCATCGTCGTTGTCATCGTCGCTGCTGTCATTTTTACTACTTCTGCTATCTTCACCTATGTAATCTCTACCGTACTATCGCCTCCGATAGGAGTAATTGAGTACGTATGAAATATAACCGCGCAGATACATGAAAATGAGGCGGTTTCTTAGAAATGCCGAGCAACCCAGTCTGGTATCTCGTGGAAAATGATCAGTACGGCCAACTAGTCGGTTAGATCGCATATGCCATTAAATGTTCCAAGACAACGATACCCTCCCTCTTTTGACTCGACGTTGACGGATCGGGTTGTCCGTCATCCTGACCATAAGCTTCCCATTGCGTTCTCGAATGCTCGTCAACGGGTGCTTGATGTCCCCCTTTTCTCTTCTTTTCACCGCACTCGATAGAAAAGGTCGGTCTCGAGCCTCATAAGCCTGCTGATCTCACAGCACCTTCATCTCCTCTCAGCTTCTGATCACACCCGTCAAAGGCATGCCGATGGCGTCGTTGAAATGTTTGCATTGGTCCGTTTTACACACTTACACCGAGACGAAATGCTTAATCTACTGGTCTTTACTCCGCGAGCCCACCACGCGTGGCCTTCCTTCCACAATCACCCCGTCACCGAGCGGACGTCTTCGACCTCCGAATGACTGAGAAGCTTAGATTATCAAGTCTCCTCAGCCGTCATCCTGTCATCTTCAGTACTAAGCATCGTTGATGAAACCCATCTGCTCTATCACGTTGTCCATCCCCTCGACTCCCTCCGTGTGCGGTAGCCGCCGAAGCAAGAATACCGGCGAACTGAGAGTGCAGAGAACACAGTTCTCCTCGCCTACCTCGTCCACGGTCATCTTTGGGAAATAAAGTAGATGAGGATAGTCTGCAGAAGGCGATCCAGACCATGAGGTGCCCGATCTGATGTCAGGCTGGGAGCAGTTGTGATGCCATCAGTTACACCACAGCTTCAGCAACAACGACTCACCACCACCGATGCACCCTCTCTTTGCAAGGCAAGCCGACCTCCGCGGAACAATATACACATCGTCACTCACCAGTTCACGAGCCACAAAGCCTCGTGTGAAACCACACCCATTCACAACCCCCACTTCCCTCTCCAAAACATCCCCTTCACAAGCCTCCATAACTTCTCAACTCACAGAACCACCAAGCCACATCCTCCTCCTCCTCCTCCTCCTCCTCCTCCTCCTCCTCCTCCTCCTCCTCCTCCTCCTCCTTCCCCATACCACGAGCCTCAATCTGCAATCCCACATCCCACCCAATCAAACCCCCCTCCTCCTCCCAAAACGCCTCCCAAAACCACGCCAACCTCCGATCGCCAAGCGATCGCCAAGGCCCAATCACCCGTCCGATGTGCAGACACCCACATCCCAGTCACGTTTTACAAAGAGTGTCGCAGAACAGCCCGCACCGTCGTCATCCAACGTGTTGCAAAAAACCTTGCGCCGCGGCCTGCAATCCCTGCGTCCGAGCGCTTGCTCCCGCCAGTCGTGCGAAACAAGCCGACACGTTGAGAAAGAGAGAAAAGAGGGAAAGGGTAACCGAGGGATGCGCGCTCTTGGCACGTCTCAGCTTCCAGCTGCACTCGATTATGCAAACGCACGAGCAGGCACGGATAGGTTGAGACCAAAGAACACCAGCTAATTTCGCAAGAGCCATTTGCCCTGCAACATCAAGACTGTCTAAGTATACTGATGATGGCATCACGCTAGGTACATGTAAATGTCGGTAGTAGTAATAGTATATCCACAGGGGTGCGGGGATGACGCCGAAGATTATCATCATCCACCGATGCAAGATTCCTCCACATTTCGCTCTCATAAACCTCCTCCTCTCGACACTGCTTCCACCCTGCCTGAAAGTCCCCCTCGGCATGTCGGTGCCGCCGCCGCATTCGTCACCAAACCTGCCGTCTTCTTGGTCCTGGCGTCCGGCGCACCCGCGATATGCATCCCAGCGGATCAGATTCCAAACAAGTAACGTCCGTAATGTTCCACCCTGCCATATTGAATGGACAGAGGCAGGAAGGGACAGGTAGGCAACGATGCTGATATTTTTGACAAATAATATGACGTAAGAGGGAAACGAAACGAAGTTGTTGCCTTGTGCCACGACCTGGCTTAGAAGTTCTCCTTGCCCCAAACAAAAGAGAAGCTGGATCATGTTAGCATGATGTGTATGATACTCTGAGGTTATATCTACTTACCCAGGTTCACTGTACTTATTGCAGTAGATATGCAGCGCGCTACCCAGACCCTTGGGTCCGCAGAAGAACACACCAGCCTCAGCCGGGGAGTGCAACTTGCGGATACCTCTGAAGATCATGTCCCAGTTGGGTCTGCCGAAGTTGGTAGGAGAACGCAGACCAGTGATGGTATCCTTGTCGGCGTTGGCGTCGTTAATCATGATGTTCGTCGCGTCGTCTGCCTTGATCTTGGCGGTAAGGTAGGTGTGAATCTCAATGCGGTTGTCCACATCCTGAGCCTCGATGGCGAGGAGGAGAGAGCGGAACCACTCGAAGGAGCCGAAATCTCTGCAAATCCAGAAGAAGTAGACCTTGCTAAGGCGGGTCTTCTTCTGAGGGTAGTTCATGCGGTACCAGATGGACTTGAGGATAGAGGCGAAGGGAGTAACACCGATACCAGCACCGCAGAGCACGGAAACCTCGTACTTGAAGACGTCCTCAGATGCCGAGCCGAAAGGTCCGTCAACGTAGACACGGGGAAGAACACGGCGGAGGGCGGGGTCAACCTCGCTGGAGTCGCTGTTGACACCGACAACCTTGGAAGAGTCGTCCTTCTTGCGGTCCCATTCGCAGCCGAGGGCCTGAGAGACACCACGAGTGAAGTCACCGACGACACGCATGTGGATGGAGATGTAGTCCTCCTCGGGGGCGGAAGTCAAGGTGAAGGGGTGGTATTGCCACAGCGAAACGGCAGGGCAGCAGAAGAAAATGTACTGTCCGGCCTTGGTCTTGGTGTGCTCCTTCTTGATCTGGATCTCGCAGACGTTGCTGGGGTGCTGGATAACCTTGGAGACGTACGTCTTGTGGCGTCCGCGAAGCTCACGAGCAATACGCTCAGCCAGGTAGATGAAGCCGCCGTACATCCAGTACTGCCAGAAGACACCGATCGCAGAGGTACCGATGCTGACGCAGAAGGGAGCAAAGTCGGGCTGAATCATGCAGAAAGCTCCGTGGAAGGACCAGAAAAAGAAGAAGATGATGAACATGTGGTGAGTGTACCAGAATCGCTCGTAGTTGGCACGTCTAGGCTTCTCAACGGAAGTGAAGACCATGCCCATGAGGGCGATGAGCATGACATAGCCGGTCCAGCCAGGGCCGGAGACGAAGTTGGCCAGCAGCCATCCGTAGATTCCGAGGTTGTTCTTCGCAGCAATCTGGGCAAAGTTGTTCCAGTGGGAAATCGTGTGAACCCAGGAGAAGAAGACAATGGACCAAGCGGTAGTGATATGGAACGTGATGTTCTTGTCGAACTGGATGATGCCGTTGAGCGGGGTCTGACGAGCCAGAGAAATGAGCGTGCGGCACACGGGAAACAGGATCAGTGCGACATCGACGTGGAGAACCAGGGCGGCAGAACGGGCAATGACGAAAGTCGGGCCGAAGGTATCGCGAGACGTTTGCAAGTTGTCCTTGAGACCGTAGTGGACAGTGGCAAAGGCGAAGATAAGAGCGTGCAGCAGCAGGAACACGAAGACGAAACTGTGTGATGTTAGTTGTGCTTCGCACGGCAGCGAATGGCGACAGGCGAACGTACACTCTGCGGTATCCTTCGTTAATCATCCATCGGTCGAAGCGTTCCCTCATTGTCAACTCTTTTTGCTTCTCCTGTGTCATCTCTCCGGAGAGCAACATGCGGGTGAGAGGCGTCCATCTCGATCGCTCGGAGGGCTTCTCGGAGCCCTGAGAGTAGTAGTCCATGGCGGGCGGATGTTCTGGCTGTCGCTAGCCAGGCGAGTCGTGGGCCGATCCTGCGTTCGTTTTCCCTTCTGATCCGTATTATCCCAGTGGGTGGTCTTCTTCTCGACTCTTTCTCGGATCCCCAGCAATGACTCCTTCGCCCAAGTTCCTCCTTTGATCGGGTGGTGCCTGTCGGGGTTGGTTGTCTGGCGTGTTGCGATTATGCGCGGGTATAGTCGGTCGGTTGTGGTTGATTCAGAGCCTGCTGAACGGGCAAAGAAATAATGTGTCTAAATGAAAGTATACGAAGAGAAGTGCGCGAACCCAGAAAAGAGCGGAAATTGGAGCCTGCAATCCGACAGTCACTCGGTTAGCGAAAAGACGGCTTCATGCACCTGGCGGCGGTGGAAGAAGGGCAGCAGCGGGCGGGAGGCGGGAGAAGGGGAACGAGCTGGAATGTGAGTGACAGAAGGTGGCGGAGGGGGGCAGGAACGGAGGGGAGGATATGGCGTAGAAGAGAGTTTTTGAAGGAAGCGAGGAGAGTCCGAGGGATGGCGCAGGGGAGTGCGGGAAGGATAAGGCGACTGGCTTTTGGGCAGACGATACTCGAGCGGGCGGCAAAGAAAGAGTCGAGTCTGAGGAGCGAAGGTATCGCCAAGCCAGCCAAGACTAGACTCTGGGTTGATGAAGTGAGGACAACGCAACGTACCTGCACACAATGCCTGCACTCGGCGGCTGGTTCTTGGAATTCGCGGTCGTTGAGGAAATCGTGGAATTATTTTCCCTACGTGCAGTAGCGGAAGGGGTGTGCGAGATGGGAAATGGAAGAAGGGGAGGAGAGAGTCAAAAGAGCGTCCGGGAGGTGGGCGATCACAGGAAGATGAAGAGCGTGTGAGGTGTGAGAGGTGTGAGAGAGGTGGATGTGCCTGGCGGGGAGGAAGGGGGGGCGTGAAGTGTGCGGACAGGGGGGCCAAGGGGGGGGGGGGGGGGAGGGGTGGCCGGATGAGCGTCAGGGCAATCCCCAGCCAGGGCCGTCGCGAGATGGCAAGTGGTAGCCCTCTCTTGCTCTGGCCCAGCGGAATTCGGTAGAAGAGGGCAGGAAGAGACTAACAGCGCAGTTGGGGAGGTCATGTAAGAGAAACCGCAATCAGCAACAAGGCAGTTACAAGACGAGGACACAAGAGGCCCGCGACATTATGCCTGCGGTGGCTCGAGGACAAGGTATCGCTGGGTACAGGCTGGCTGGCTCTGGCTCTCAGTTGAAGCAGCCGCAGCACGCAGCACTCAGGTGGCCGTAAGGTGAGGAACCCAGCACTCGACAGGGACTGGACTCGCTGATGAGCACGAGAGGGGTGTGGATTCATCGCGTAGTGGGGAGACACGGAGAAAGAAAAAGGGCGACGACAGCGACAGCGACAACGACGACGAAGACTACGAGGAAGAGTCCCTCCGTCACCCCTTTCACCCCTTCGGTGTTTGGCGGTGGCCAACTGGCACGCAAGTGGCAGACACAGACGGAAACTGGCACTCGGCCGGCGGGAAAGGGCCGGACGGACAGCGAGTACCAAGCCCATCCATGGGAATTGGAGACAGACAGACAGACAGACTGCTTGCCGAATTGCTGCAGCCTGCAGGCATGGCTCCCACCGAAGAAGAATGGGAAAAAACGTCTGAGCATGGCCCCAGGGCAGGGATGCCAAGCAGCAAGAGCCTCAGGGGCCAGCCCGGATTACGCTTACTTTTGTGGGTCTGGACACGCCGCCGACGAATGAGAGGCCACGCGTGCCTGACGCTTTCTTCCTTCAGGAAGTGAGAATGCACCAAACCGAGTCCTTCTTATTATTATGCAGTATGTCTTCCCACAGCGCCGTTCGATAGACTTCTCAAAGAGTAAGCAAATACTCCTCCCCTCTCAAAACAAATTTACAGCATCCCTAGCTCAGGTGAATCTGAACACGGTGGGCAGTGCGTGCGGTGGGCAGGTCGTGGGGAGATTCAGCGCGGCAATGGGCCCAACCCGCGGCCAGAAACACCAAAAACGAGCAACCCAGTCGGCAGCAAGGCAAGCCCACTGGATGTGTCGGTCGTCGTTCGAGTCTTGGCTTTCTCGCTTGTCAAGTCATGATCCCCGTCCCACCACGCGCTGCGCTCCTTTTGTGGACCTGCCCTCCCGTTCCTGGGATTCAACGCCGTTGGACCGGCCTGGACGGCAACCACAGTCCACTCTTCAGTCTTCACTCACCCACCCCCACACGTCCTACGGATAGGTGCCAGCCAATATCAATATCGCAGAGAAGCCTATTCCGACAGCTGCATCCCTCTGGCATCCAATCACCGCGGTGAATCTCGCCTCCAAGCCAAGGCCAAGACCCAAGACCATCACCGCGACGTCTAATTAACCATCACGAAAGCCAAGTCCCGCCTCTCGGCCATGGCTGTCTGCATACCTGGTCATTCCACGGCGCATCCCGAATCCTCCTCCACCATCACCATCACGACCCCTTCGCAGTTGGCACCCGTCAGTCTGGCCATTCACTTTCAGATATTCGATACACAAATTACACGGATACCAGGACCGACAACCCCAGGTGCGGATGGTCTAGGTAGGCTCTGCCGCAGACAACGCTGGATCCCTTATCTTTTGTTCTCTTCACATCACCACCGCACACGCCACATCCATCCATACAACAACTGTTATGCATCAACAGCCAGCCCCCTCGACCTCACCACAGCCGCCTACGCCTCGCCGCTGTTTGGGCCACGTTTGGAACAAGGCTGCTCTCCCGCATCGCATGTGGGTAATGAGGCCATAATCCCCTTCTGCCCTACGACCCCAAACCGCCCAGTTGCACATCGAGACGCCCCAAGACTCCCGCACAAGAGCCCAAATGCCACCAAACGGCCAGTGACCTGCCTCGTCATCTCGTCCACCGCATCCAAAACAGGACAGGGCTCGGATTCAAGATGCGATACGTACCCTTGGCAGCTGTCCGTTTATCGGCCTCTGATTGGCTCAACCGCCCTTTTCGCCATGCACCAGAGGGGCGTGCGTTTGGATTGGTCGCTTGAGCCCGTGTCGCAGCTTGTTTCGCCAGGGGTGCTCTGACACAACTCAGGATTCGAATTTCACAAAAAGGGTGGGCATTAACACTGAGAAACTGTCACTCGCCTGCACCACCATCGTGGCGCTCACTGACACTCCGCCAGAACAGAACCCTTCGCTGTCAACTGTGCTTCACCCAAGCCAAAACAGCGCTGTCTCTTGCAGCCTCTTGCTGAGTATCAGCATTACTCAGCGGCCTGGACTGGGAATGCCTTCATAGGCCCTTGTCAACTCCCGTCTCACAACCTCCTTCCTCCGCAGCACACACACCACCCCGTTTCCGCGATTCACTCCTCGCCTTGCCGCCGCCCTCCCGTCCCCGTCCGCCCTCCAACTGCCGCCGGAATATTCTTAGCACCCTTATTGGCTGGGATCCCTCGCCTTCGACTCGACTGAATGGTCACGACAGCCAGGGTTGGAAATTAGTCTAGTCTAGTCTAGTATGGGCTATACTAATACTAGGCTAGTCTAGTAAGGGGGTCTACTAATACTAGACTAGTATAGTATAGCCTATACTAGTACTATACTAGCCTAGTACTAGTATACTAATTAGTAATTAAATAAAAAAAATTCTTTTTTAATTAAATAAGCTATATATATATTAAAAAATAAGCTAATTATATATATTAATACTATTTTATAATATATATAAGTAGTATAAATCTAATATATACCTATAGATTATTAGTTAAAGTATTAAAAGGTCTTATTTTATTAAAAGTAATATTAAAAGAATTAAAAAAGATTTAATTATTATTATTTAATAACTAATAATTATATTAATTAGATATTAATTTAAGAGTACTTATTATTCCTTACTTCTAATTAGCTAAATTATTTAGGGGTACTTAAAAGTTAGTTTTAACTTAGACGTTTAGTTATAAACGCTTACATAGTAACATTTAACACTACATATTAAAGTAAATAAAATAAAGTAATTAATAGTAAAGTTATTAATCCTAGCCTCTAATTAGCTAGATTATTTAGAGGTACTTAAATGAGACTTAGAGATATTAATAATATTTAGGATAATATTATTTTTTAAAAATATTTTTTAAAATTCTAGAAAAAAGTATATTAAAAAAATACTTAAAAAATATATTAAAAAAGCTTAGAAAAATCCTATTAAATATAACTTAACTAAAACCTATATATATAATATTCGTATTCCTCTTCCTCTTCTTTTTCTCCTATATTCTCTACTTCTATAATATTATATACTTCTTCTAATTCCTTTAAAGAATCTATTTTCTAATACTTTAAAAGAATTAATCTTTTTATAGTAGAAGGATATAATTTATTTCTATTTCTAATAATAATATTACTAGAAACAGAAAATACTCTTTCTACTAGAGCTAAAGTAGAAAGAATTCCTAAATATCTTCTAGCTATAATAGCTAAAATAGGAAAAATAGTAGAATTATTCTTTTAATATACTAAAGGATCTATTTATTATAGTTAGTATAATATTAATAATTATTATATAGATTAAATAACTTATATTTAAATAAGTATTAAGTTTTCTAAAATAAGTAATATACTCTAGTTCTATATTTTCTATTCTAATATAGAACTTATTTTCTAAATCTAAATTATTAGTAATATTATTATCTAATATTTCTTTATTAGATTTAACTTCTTCTTTCTCTTTTTTAACCTTAAATATAGTTAGTATATACTTAATAATATATATAAGTATATATACTTATAGTTTAAATTCTTCTTTTAATATTTTAATAATATCAGCCTCTATATTATAATAATAATATAATAAACTATTATATTTAAAATGTAATAGTTTAATTCTAAGGTTTAGAATTATCCTTAGTATATAAAGCTAAGATTATAAACAAATAGAAGGCTTTAAAAAGATCTTAAATATAGATTTTAAATCTTCTAAAGCTTTAAACTTACTTTTAGTAAAAAAGAGCTTTTTAAACTCTTTATTACTAGTATAAATAAAAATATACTCTAAAGGCTCTCTTAGCTCTAGAGTAGTATTTATCATATTATAAATAGAATTCTACTTAGTAGAATTATCTAGAATATTATTAGTATATATTTAATAAATATATATTATAAAAGAAATACTTACTTATAGGTATAACTCTTTTTTTATAGTTAGAAAGTAAAAAGCCTGATCTTTTAGCTCTATTTATACCTTCTAAAAATAATCTTTTTATCTTACTAATATATTTAACTATAACGTAAATTTTATATACTTAGTTAATTAAACCTATAAAATTATTAGTATATATATATATATATATATAATATAGAAATTTTAAATATAATACTTACTACTTAAGAGATTTTCTTTAGTAGAGAGAATATTATCCTCTACTACTAGATTATTATTAATTATACTAATATTTCTATTAGTATAATCTAATAACCTTTTTTCTATAGTAGTATTAGATATAAAATCTTTTAATATATCTTATACTACTATATTAATAATATAGGTAACATATCTAATATCGTTTTCAAATTCTTTATTTAAAAATAACTTATAATTATCTTTAAAAAATCTAAAAACATATTATTATTAGATATATTATCTCTAGTAATACTATATCATATTTAGTATATATACTTCTAAAAGATATAATATATACTTATTTAAAAATAGAATCTAACTTTAGATTATTATACTCTTTAAGAGAATCTAAAACCTCTTTATATAAACAAAGGCTAGTATAAGCCTCTTTAAGGTTTTTAAATACTATATATATATATATATATATATATATATATATATATATATATATATATATATTAGTATTATATATAATTATATATATATAAAGAGTATTTACTTACCTATAAGCTTATATATAAGCTTAAATTCGCTATTAATATAGCTTAATATTATACCTTAGTAGGCATCTTAAGGCTTAGAAGTCTATATATCTAAAGTTAAAGAAAATCTTCTTAAACTTTTAATATTTTCTAAGATCTCTTTATCTATAATAGATAAAAATCTACTATATATAATACTAAGTAAATCCTTAATTTTATACCTATTTAAAGTAGGATTAAACCTATAGATATATTAGTATATATATATATATTTAATATTAAGAATTTACTTACTTATTATAGTAATTTAATAAGTCTTTAAAAGATTTAAAATCTAATATAGAAAAAGATAGATTATTTTCTACTATTAGATTTAAAATCTTTAAAAAAACCTCTTCTTCTATAAACTCTATAATAGTACTAGTTTAAGGTCTTTTTCTACTTTCTATAATAGAAAAAGGATTCTCTCTAAGTACTATATCTAGTTCTATAAGAAAAAGTTACTATATATATTATAATAATATTAATATATAAATACTTACTTTTTTTAAGATTGTTTTCTAAGTTTTCATTATAAATAATAGTAAGGTAAGAGGTTTTATAATACTTAATAAAATTAGAAGTTTGAAAACCTTCTACTTTTACATTCTAGCTTTTATTACACCTATAGTTATATTAGTATTAATATAATAAATTATAATATATATATATATATATATAAGAATAATAAAACGTTTACTTATATAGTATAAGTTATTTTCATTTCTCTTTCCTTATTATAATTAATAGGTAAAAGAGACCTAATAAATAACTTATTTTTAAAGATATAAGCTTTACTAGCTTCTAATTTATAGTCCTCTTTATTATATAAAGAGTTTTTAAATTTATTACTAGTAAAGTTAGTATTACTACTAATATTAGTAGTAGACTGAGTAAGGGGGGGGCTAGAAGTCTTATTAGGTGAATCTATAATAAAAGAATCTATTATAAAAGAATATTTCTTTTATAAGAATATAAATAGTGCTTTAAAGAGGTTATAATAGAGAGTATTAATAGTATAGTTATACTTATTACTATAAAGAGAGAAAGAAAACTAAGACTTTTAGGTGAGGGGAAGACTTAGTTTTATAGTTAGCTAGGAATTTTATTACTTTCTATTAGTTTCTATAATATTATTAATACTTAACTAGTATTAATAATACTAACTAAGTATTAATAATAGCTAACTAAGTATTATTAATATTAATAATATAGTATTACTAAGTAGAAGTTTCTAGAAAGATTAAAAAGTATATAGAAACTACTAAAATTCTATTAATAATAGTTTATTACTAATAGATTAGTAATATATAAGTATATACTTACTTATATAATAGCTTTATTATAGCTATAGTTAGAGTTACTATTAATAGTATATTATAGAAGCTTCTAGAAACTTATAGAAAGTAATAGTAACTAAAAGAATATTAAAGAAACTAAAAGAATTAATACTATTAATAATAGTTAATAGTATATATACTACTATAAGTAATTTAATTATATTTTTTAGAATTTTTATAGATTTTTTAGAATAATATAACTATATATTCTATTTATAGTAAAAAAGTTACTATAAATAGTATATTTTATACTAATTAGTATACTACTAGTATACTAATACTAGGCTAGTATTTAACTAGTAATACTAATACTAGACTAGTATAAATTTTACCCTACTAGTACTAGACTTACTAATACTAGACTAGACTAATACTAAATACTAGTAGTATTTTTTCCAACCCTGACGACAGCCCAGATGCCCATCGCCTCTGCCTATCGCCGCGCGGCTGATTGCCAAACCTCTGGCTCTGCCTCCCCTTCCCACGGACGTGATTCCCCGTCAACCAACTCTGCACCCCGGTGAAGATCATTCACAGGCACGCAGTCGCTCCCGGCAAAAGACGCAAGGATCAGTTCATATCTGAAGCCGCCCTGCCCCTTCCTTCACCTGCCAGCGCAGATCGTCCACGTTGAGTTGAATTTCATCGTGGTTCGTCATCCACCACCGACTGCTCTTATGCAGAGCAATCTCTTGTGTCCCCTAGCTCAAACCCGTCGAGACGCCTCCTTGATAAAGGGGTTGGCGACAATTCGTGATTATGCCTGCTGACCAAATCGCTTGCACTTGCGCGCCAACTGCCATCAGACACCAGGGAAGCGCCGGCAGGGTTTGGTCGAGGTCAGCACCATCCCCATACATGCAACTCAAGCCGGCATCTGCATACAAACACCAAGGACAATCTCCCATCTGCCAATCAAAGCAAAACTCTGCCTAGATTCCCGGGTATCCGCTCAACCGCCAGCTGGCCCGCCCTCTTCAAGCATGGCTGCAGGTCATCACAAACTCAACGTCGGCATTTGCTGCATTCTAGAAGATCCCCCACTAAACAGACTTGCCATCCTTCAGCCTCAACAATCTATCTGACACAGACGTCTCTCTAGGTTGAAAACCGGCACTCTTTTTCATTCATTTGCCGCGCTCTTGACGTGCTTCAACGACCAGATGACCACCAACCTTATCAACCTTATCTCTCTATACAGATACCACTCGTTCGTTCTTCCTCGAACTTTGCCGTCACCCGAACAGCTCCACGGAACTGAAGCAACTGCTACGCGAACCCCCTGCCTGGCCCCGTCGTCGTCGGTCCACAATCCAAACGCCGTAGCTCAACCTCCAGCACGACGATGTCTACCTACACGGCACAAACATCCGGATCACGGCCTCCTTCCAAACGTTCTATGCAGTAACCAGGAGTCGGTTGTTGTCGCTGTTGCCGTTATCAATCTAAGGCCCCATTCTCCCCCCTCAGGCGACCAACTTCCAACTTCCGAGCATGAACCTCAGCCTCAAAACAACCCAACCACGGTTTCAAAACGAGGTGGGAAGAGACCAGCAAGCAAACAAGGCAGCACTTGCACGCGTCGAAACCCCTTCTTTCTCAATCTGAAAAAAGCACAGATTCCCGTCTCGTTGCCCGCCAGACGTGCACGGCGCCTGCCTCGCATCCGCCGCCCGTTTGAGTAGTAATTGCCCTTCCCACGACTCCAAACCCACGTGCCAGCGCAGAGCCTCACCACAGAACCTCGACTCGCCAACAAAACAACTATTTCTCCGTCCCATCTCTGCCCTTCTCAAATCCCGACGCCGCACCAAACTCGCCCGCCCGCCCGTCCACCCGTACCTCGGGTCCCCTCACAAGTTTCGTTTGACCTGATCTTCCACAAACCGCCCTCCCTCTCCATCCACTTCGAAAATCGGTGATCCAAGCCACCGTGATTTCTCCAGAGCATATCGCCGCCTCCACAACGAGGATATCCTTCATCCTCCCAATGGCGATACCCGAGATGAAAGAACCCTGCCAAGTCATGATGCAAGCCAAAGTCGTAAACAGCACCACCCCCCGTCCCTGCTCTCCACGTCCATCCCCCGTAACGCCCCCATCACGACCTCCTGCCCCCAAAATCCTCCGTGCCATCACCATCAAAAACCACCGCCGGCCAACCCTCCGAGCCCGTCCTCGGAGCCGGAGCCCGGAAACGACACATCCAGCCTGGAACCGGCCCACGAGATCCGCGCATGCCCCAACTCCTTCCTCATCTTCTAAACCGCCCCCATCCATCCCATTGCCATGGCCATATCCTGCGCCCTACCAGGCCTAGGCCAGAGTGATCCAGGCCCTCCTATGACGTCCCCTGGTCCTGAACGTAAGACAGGCCCGAGATACCGGGCGGCCTTTAAACAAAGCGGCTTCGGCACAGATGACTTCCATCTCGTAGCGAAGGACGGCTACTCTTCCCTCGCCAATGTCACGTCGCGTTCCGCTGCCTTGCCTTGCCTTGCCTTCCCCTTCGCGAGGCCGGACCCCGTCTCACGATCTCTGTCGCGGTGTCGGCTGTTACCTACAGCGGCGACGTTAGCTTCCTCTGGTCATCGGATGCCGAGACGTCCCGGTGGCTGACGTGCCTGATGGAAACTTGCTACGGAGTTGGTGTACCCGAGGGGCACTTGGGATATCTAGTCGCCTGGCCCACCTCCTCCCTACCATTTGTTTACTTGTTACCTGCACGCGAACATGTCACCATCATAGGCACGTAGAACGTCACTCGCACACTGGATGTAAAGCGGTGACTGCCGGTCGTCTCTCTTCTCGGTGTCAAACCAAAACGCACGCGTCAATGCAGTAGAAAGCATGAAGCCTTGCCGTATGATAACCCGTACGTGGTACCTGTGCTGCTAACTCTGATCGGTCTGTCTTCTATCCACACCGCTCCTCGCAACCTCTCTCGAAGGTGCTGTCTGCTGCCGCCACGAGACCGCAGCACCGCATCCTTTCTTTGTGCTGGTCAAACGAAAGAGATCCCAAACCGCAACGCAGAGCAATGACCTTGACCTAATCATACGCCAGCCGTCGAAGAGAGAGAGAGAGAGGAAAGCCATCGCTTGTCATACTCGTCCAACCCCACACCCTCCGGCACCGTCTAAATGGCGTACTTGCGAGTCCACTCGCGAGCAGTGGCCTCGTATCTAGCGCGGTCCGTCTTGTAGACGTGTGCGATTTCGGGGACGAGCGGGTCGTCGGGGTTGGGGTCCGTCAGCATCGAGCAGATGGAGAGCAGGACTATCTCGACGGTTAGTGAGTGCTGTTGGTACACTGGGGACGGATGATATACCCTTAGAGATGGTCAACGCCGGGGACCATTGGTCACGCAGAATATCTAAGCAGATGCTGCCGTTGGAGTTGATGTTGGGGTGGTAGATGCGGGTGGTGAAGTTGACCTTGGGAGGCTTGAAGGGGTAGTCGGTAGGGAAGTGAATGGCGAGGAAGAAAACACCGCCAGAGTAGGGAGAGTCGCCCTGCATCGCGTTAGCTTGTATTCGGTCGCAGATGCTCCGGATTTTGATGCTCTCCATAGCATGTGGTAATCCCGCATGCCGTGTCCACCATCAAAGTGGTGTACTTACAGGTCCCATGATCGTAGCTTGCCAGTGGAACTGTAGTCCCAAGTCAGCACATTGTTCCGAGTCTATTAAAGACGTGTGTTGAAGCCATCGTCTCGACTCGGCTGAGTCATGATTCCAGGCATCATCACCGCGGTCTTCTATCGGGGTAGCTTACCAGGTCCTCGCCGACGGGGCCGGCAGAGCAGGAAGAGGGCGGGTCACTGTGAAGCCGACGATGTCAGCATATTGTCTCTCTGTAAAACTGGTTGCCTTTGCAGGCGTCACTCCGCCGTGACCGTCGTCATCGATGGCCCGAGATGTGATGGATGATGGAGGGCGTCTCGCTGAAGAAGACCCCGCTCTCCGATCGCCCCACCTTACGTCTCGGGCTGCGACAAAAGCTTGCGGTGACGACGGTGGACGGCAAGGCTGGGAAAATGGGAAGCAAACATACCGGCCGAGGTCAGTGAGCTCCTTGTTAATTCTCTTGAGGGCCATTTTGGCAGAGTTGTGTGGTTGTTGGGTATCTAAGATGATCGGTCGCCCGCGCGAATGCTCTGTGTCTGTTGGTGTGAGGGGCAAAAGTCAGCGAAAGCGGTCGAGGTGGGCTTTTTCTGGAGTCGGCGGGCGGTGGGCAAGGCAAGACGCAAATGGGTCGGCTGCTGCTGGCGAATTTATGGCTGAGCTGCTTTATTGCTACTTTTCCTTGCTGCGGAAAATGACAGATGTAGGTCGAGGCAGTCGATGCAGGCGATGCACAGATCGTAGGAGGGGGCAGGCAGGCAGAAGAGGACAAAGAAGCCAAAGCAGCCTCGCGGGTGTTCTGTCGTCGGGCAGCGGTCGAGAGTCGTCGTAGGGATTTGTCGATGTCGATGCCGCAGGACTATCGGGTGAAGCGAACCAGGATATCGCGGTCGTCGAAGCAATGAAAGCAGCAGCAGCAGCCGATGCGTGGCGAGATGTTGGGTTGGTTGGGACGGGGACAGTGAATGCAAATCATGTGTTGCGTAGCGTGCGTACCTGATGAGCGAGAGTGTCTATCCCGCCGAGACTCGATGCAGAAAAGAAAGGACTTTTTATTTGGATTGTGAGAGTCGTTCAAAATAGTCGTCGGTCAGAGGTATTACCGTGGTGGTGCCCGAAGGAAAGTCGTGGAGAATTCGATTCGCTACGTACGTTCCCGTTACAGGTAGATGTCGAGATTGGATTTGGGTGGAGGAGAGGGAAGAGAAGGGGAAGTCACGGTCGGGCCTACGAAAAACGACGGGAAGGGTCGCTGCTGTGTGCGGTGGGCTTTGCTTTGGGCAGTGGAAGGCAGTGGGCAGAGCCACTCTTGCCCACCAGTCAGTCACTGTGACTGGAAGGAGGGGGGTTCCTTTGCTTGCCTTTCCCCTCCTTCCTCCATCCTGCCGCCCAGTCACGACTCAACAGTCAGTCAAGGTAAGGTACCTAAGGTAACCTAAGGTAGAGGGGGAGCAAACCCAAGGTTGGCTGGCTGCTTCCACTCAGGTTGGCCGCAGGCGGAAGTGAAAGTACCTTCACCTGCCTCAGCCACCGTTCAGGTACCTTGCCTAACCAGCCCAGCAGGAAGCTCCCCGTCTATAGGTAGTAGCGTCATGCAGCCCAAACCAAACAGTGGGCTTGCCGCCAGACAAACCGCACTTTGGTAGGTTGGCTTCAGTCATGACGCTCGTCCCTCAGAGTCGTGTGCTCTGTTTTTAGTGCTCGCTTTCCACCTCAGGTACATCTGGTGGATGCGCCCCGCTGCAATGGGAACCTGGACGGAACATGCGCACCGCCACACATGCCTTCCAGAGATACTTGCACCACTAACAGATGGCTACATCCTGCTGCGTCAGGATTGGTAATGCTTGCTGACTGTCCCGGTTATTCAGCCCATTCCTCAGCCTCAGGCTCGTGCAATCGACCATGTGCTTCCCTGTCCTTCTACCACGACTGGCAGGCGACTGACACGGCAGCCCGCCATCTTCAGCGAACTGGCCCAGTTGCTGCAGGCCATGGAAGCAGCGGCATTCACGTCCGCCAGACACTTTCTTGATCCTCCGGGCCGGCATGACTGGCAACCCTGAACCCAATCTGACCGCCTAAACACCCTCGAATCGTGTCATCGCCAAAGCATGCGTCGCATGAAACCTCGTGTCCTTCTTGCTGCAGTCAAGCGCGGCTATTCATCCTCGACACGAATGCTCAAAAGCCCATCTATGCATCTGCCATCCCATCGCGAGTCTGAAAATGACGTCCATCTATCGCTCTCAAACTGACAACGGTACATCCTCCAGGCACCACACACATCTAAATGCAGCGGTACCTCGCCCACAGTGCACTCTAGCATCCCATCCTGGGTCTGAACTCTGACCCGGCTGCTGCCGAACGATGGGCCACTCCCAGAAAGCATCTCCCCGGCTCGTGTCGACATCCAGCACCGCTACTGACGGCTCGGCTTCATCCACTTGTCATGATCTTCGCTGCTGCATATTGTGGCGGTGCTCCCCCGAGAGCCACGGCGCCGGCACTCTGGGGATCTGGGGAATTCCTGTTCAGTGCGCAGTCACCACGCCGAACTGATTACAGATATGCAGGCACCATCGCCGCAACTGGCTGGTACTACCCAGCAGCAGCTTCGTTCAGATTGTCACTGCGACACTGCAGCAACGTCGCCGACGACGTCATTTGCCGACGTCGGGTCATTATGTAATCATGATACTGCTTTCCCCGGCCAATGAGAGCAGCTCTAGTTTGTGCCTCGGATGGTGCTCGGGACGTCCACCGGCGGGGCAACGCCTCGGGGTCGGTAGTTGAACGGCAACACTGCCATCATGCCGCCGTTTACACGATTCCCCTCAAACCACCTTGTGGACGACTCAATTGGCAAATCCCCAACATGTATCGACCAGCCCTGAGGACATGCGCAAGGCAATGCGTCGCCAGACGCGCCGTCCCCGCCTCGAGGTCATTCGCCTCCTCTAGCGGCCCTGTCTTCGACTGGGAGGACCCCCTTAATGCGAAGAACCTCTTGACTGAGGAGGAACTCGCCATCTCAGAGACCGCCGAGCGTTATTGCCAGGAGCGCATGTTGCCCCGCGTGCTTCGTATGTGTCCTAGCTGCCAATCTCGTCGCCCGTTCTAACAGTCTGTAGAGGCCTACCGAGACGAGAACTACGACAAGAAGATCCTCGAGGAAATGGGCGAGCTGGGACTTCTCGGAGCGACGATTGAAGGATACGGCTGCGCAGGCATCTCGACCGTTGCTGGTGGTCTCATTACAAAGGCCGTGGAGAGGGTGGACAGCGGCTACCGCTCCGGCATGTCAGTCCAGTCCTCTCTCGTTATGGGCGGCATTGCCGAGTTTGGTTCCGAGGAGCAGAAGGAGAAATACCTGCCCGGCATGGCCCAGGGCAAGGTTCTCGGTGCCTTTGGCTTGACGGAGCCCAACCACGGCAGCGACCCCGGCTCCATGGAGACCACCGCGAAGCCTCACCCGACCAAGAAGGGCTACTACTCCCTCTCTGGGGCCAAGACGTGGATCACAAACTCTCCCATCGCAGACGTTCTCATGGTCTGGGCCAAGTTGCAGGAGACCGGAAAGATTCGTGGCTTCCTCGTTGAGCGCTCCCAATGCCCACCGGGAACTCTCGAGACCCCGGCCATCAAGAATAAGAACGGTCTGCGCGCCTCAATCACTGGCATGATCCAGCTTGACGACTGCCCTGTACCTGAGGCGAACATGTTCCCCGAGGTTGAGGGTCTCCGTGGTCCCTTTTCTTGTCTTAACAGCGCCCGCTACGGCATCTCTCTGGGTGTCATGGGAGCCTTGGAGGATTGCATCGCTCGCGCGAGGACATACTCCCTCGAGCGCAAGCAGTTCAAGAACAACCCGATCGCAAAGTACCAACTTGTGCAAAAGAAGCTCGCCGACGCCGCGACGGATGCCGCTTACGGTACTGTCGCCGCGATCCAGGTCGGAAGGCTCAAGGATGAAGGCAAGGCGACGCCCGAGATGATTAGCATGGTCAAGCGCCAGAACTGCGACCGCGCGCTGTTGAATGCGCGTGTTCTGCAGGAGATCTTTGGCGGCAATGCGGTCAGTGATGAGTATGGTATCGGCCGTCATGTGGCGAACTTGTTCGTCACGCAGACGTACGAGGGGCAGAGTGATATTCACAGTGAGTTTTGTGTGTGGCCCAGTTCTGAGTATGTGCTAACATGGAACAGGTCTGATTCTTGGCCGTGCTATCACGGGCATCCAGGCTTTCGTCTAAGCGAAAATAAAGTGAGGTCGATGTATCCAGGATTGTGCCGGGCAACGGACACGGCTTGTGTGAATAACTCGAAAATACGGTCATTTATGCCTGTTAGTTAGCTGTTCGTTGAGCGAGCAAATTAATCAGTACAAAAAGCAAATTCAACCAGAAAACGATTTTCCCTGGCCGTGGAGGCAAAAGATAGGTCCATCCAGGATTCGAACCTGGGCTTACGGAAGGAACTGATGTTAATCAGAATCCGACGTCCTAACCAACTAGACTAATAGACCGTGTATCGTAAGCTGATTGATGATGGTGGTTGGCGACGAAAGCGCCCTTGTGGGGCGATTCACTGCTCACGATCGTGCGTGTCCCCACCACATCGCACGCCACAGCAACTGGTCTGTGAATCTGCTCCTACTTTTCAATATGCGAAGTCTTATCTACACGGCTTACTCTATCTATCATAAGATGTATATCTAAGCCTACTTTGTCCTGAAGAATTATTGCATAAAGTTGGCCCCATTGTAATGCAGGCACTCCTCCGAGTGAGGTGTACGCACAGAACAGCCGCGTCTTAATGATTGTCCGCGCAAGCATTGCAAGATACTTGGACTTCACTAGCTCTTAAGTATTCTTCTCTTCATCTCCTTGACAACTATCATCGTCGCTTTTCTCGTTGTCCTTGTCATACTTATCGTTGTTATTATCTATCATGGAGTACAACTCCAATTTATTAGAGATATGAAGGGAATGGGATCGCCGTGAGACTATTGCAGGTCTCAAGCAATACATATGCAATGTATCTAGGAAGACACAAGAAGATTAGGCGGTCTTGTATGGTATTTCATGAGTAATACCTGTATCACATGGTTTACCTGATGTAGCTTCTGATTCCCTCCTGTATCCAAGAATTCTTCCGGTCCTCATGGAACAAAGTCCAGTGCTTGATCCACCAATATCCATCTGAGTTGCCCGAGTCTTTCATCGCTTCAAACGTTCGTCTCATGGAACGCACCCGGCAAAGGCTCTTCCACTCCTGGCCACTGACGAAGCCTCTTGCGCAGTCGAGTACCACTGCAGCGATTCCAGCAGCTATGGGCGCCGCACACGATGTACCACTCATTTGTCTGTGGTCGCCCGGCGACCTCAGCTTTCGTGGCCATGCTGAGTTGATACATTCCCCGACAACCATGATCCGCATGTTGTCCATTGGGCTCGGCGTGAACGCGGAACGGTTGCCGTATCCATCTGCCGAATGGACGCAGATGACGTTTTCTTCTCGAGCTGGCCATGCGATGCCATCCGGCCGGTTCTTCCCCCCGTTCGATGCTGCTGCGAATATCAACACGCCTTTTACAGCCGCGTTCTGAATTTCTTGATATAAAACTTCATTGTTGTCAAAGAAACCAAAGGACATTACGACGATATCGACTTCCCACACGCTGACGGCATATCGAAGCGCCTAATGCAATTAACCATTGCCCGATCTAGTCACACAGGGCGAGTCACGTACCTCAGCAATAATTAGCGCAGACTTGTCGCCTTTAGGCCTGCTTTTGAATACTCTGGCGTTATGAATCTCGGCGTTTGGCGCGACCTTCCGCAGGAGGATGGCTAGATGCGTTCCGTGGCCAACATCGTCTCGGCAGTCGGCGTGTACGTCTACCCAGCTCTTGTACTTGATCCTCGGCTCGAAGCGTACAATTCTCGGTGTTCTTGATCTCAACTCTATGCCACCATCTAATATGGCGATCTTGATTTTTCTTTTGTTCGAAATATTGACGTTGCGCAACTGTTTGGCTCGGGAAAGGACGTCTTCGTGGTACTCGAACCACTCTTTTGTTCTCTTGGTCCTGAATAATGTCGAGTTTTAGTCGCATGCCCGGCTCAAGCAAAGCGACTAAGGGAACTTACGCTTCTTCGTTGACTGTTATTTCTCTCTCATCACCATCTGCCATGAGACATGGGTCATGTCTCCTCGCAGTCTGAGCGTGCAACGCTGTTTCCACTGCGAACATAAGTCAACTCCGGCATGCTGGAACATAGTTGCAAGATACGAACCTTCGGGTACCGTTGCCAGACTACGGCTACAACCTTCCGGCGATTGCTTGATTGATGTTTGGATGCTTGCTTCCTCAGAATTTTCGAGGCTGCTCAGCTCTTTCTCCAAGGACGTGTGTAACTCCTCTAAGCGAATGTTGTAACCATCCACTAGCTCTGCTGCCAGTGGAAGAATGATGCATGATAGGATGTACTGGCGTATTGGGCCCTCTTCAGTCAGACTGGTGCTCGGGATGTTGGGCGGCGGCTTCAAGTCAATACAAGCCCTGATGGCCTTGCGGAGAGCAGAGGGTATGTATCTTCGCCCCTTCTCTAGATTCTCCATTTGCTTCCAGGCTTCCAGGAATTCTTCGTTGCACTGCTCATAGCTGGCGTCCACTGGTTTTTGAGAACTCCTAGGAAACACGGAACCTGTGGCAATCTCGAGAAATATGATGCCAAGTGCTAGGATATTTGGATGACAGTGGGCTTGCATATACTGTTCTGATGTGCTAGCAACATCTTGCTTATCTTTTATTTCGACGGATAGATAGGGGAACGTCAAGGTGACACTTTCAAAGCCGAAACACCTGCTCGTCGGATGGAATAGACTCTGTTGCTGTTCCACGCTGCACGTAGCCAGGAGCCCGGATATAGGAAGAGCATCGAATTGGCCAAGACATAGCAGAGCGTCAACTTATCCCTATCCGAGTAGTTGATGACTCTGGATGTGGACATGCCATCCTCTGAGAGCTGCTGCGGGGATTCCATGGACGTGTGATAATCCGCATTTGCTGATTGACGGGGTCGGAGATGCCACAGCCCATCATTTTCGACCAGAAAATCCACTGGGAACCCTTTGCTTTTCTGAAGCCATTGACGTATATCGTTGCTAACACATTGACGATCATGTGTGGTGTTACCGCGATGACTGTGCTGAAGTAAGAAACTTGCCCCTCAAACTTCTCTTCGACAACTTACTGGCCGTTGCAACGCGCGCTGTCTACAAGCTTCATGAAGCCCTTGGAGGAAGTTCGACCTGAAATCAACGTCATCGTTCTAGCCTGTGCCGGCCTTTTGGAAATCGATAATCGGAACCATATCATTTCTCTTTCTCATTATATCGCCAAGAAATTCCTGCAAGAATATCTTGACGATAGTTGGAAGACTGGAGATGAAGATCTGGCCGCTCTCTGCTTCGACTGTGTATCATTTGAGGCCTTCGACGACGGCCCCTGCTCAACTGAAGACGAGTTCGGGGAGCGCCTTCGATCGTACCCCTTTTATAGCTACGCTGCGTCGAACTGGGGCCACTATGCTCGCGCGGGTTCAAACAACGCCTCAAAAGTGACAACTTTTTTGTCCGCAGAATCTGCGGTCCAGTCAGCCGGCCAAGCGCTCATGCTGCCGCTGTTCCCAAGGGGGCATGCCCCCAAAAGGATAAGTGGTCTACATCTAGCAGCCTACTTTGGTTTGATCGAAGCCGCAACATTCCTGTTGCAGAATAGCACTCCAGATCTGAGAGACAGCCATCATCGCACGCCCTTGATATATGCCTTGGAAAACGGCCATCTTACTTTGTCTATGCAACTGATCGGTCGCGGATCTGACGTCAACGCAAGGGACATACAAGGAAGGACACCGCTATATCTAGCTGCCATGCATGGCCACTACGACATGGTTGATTCGCTTCTGTAGCACGGAGTCGACGTCAATGTAGTAGACAACCGGCGGATGTCAACACTACATATGGCTGCCGGAGGCAAATCCCCATTGATTGCGCTTGAGTTACTTGGTTTGGGAGCCAAAGTAGACGGCCGAGACTACATGGGATGGACGCCGCTATTGCGAGCCACGATGAGTGGTCGTAGCCGTACCGTCGACGAATTACTTAAGAACGGTGCTTCGGCTGAAGATGTGGACGATGCCTTCACCAGTGCACTCTCGATTGCCGCAATGATGGGATACAACGACATCGTCCGAAATCTTCTTGAGCAAGGCGCTGTTGTTGATACAAGAGACAAACAGGGGTGGACGCCGTTACTCCATGCTGTGGCCAATGGGAAATGGCGAGTGGTTGATATTTTGCTCGATTCAGGGGCTGATGTCCAAGCAAAAGATGTAGATGATTGGGATTCGCTGCTCCTTGCCATCTCGAATGGGGATGATTTCATAATGGACCAATTGGAGTCTCACCGGGCGGATTTTAAATCCACGGTGAAAGGACGTTACGGTCCGTTACTGATCGCCGCACACCATGGACACGGCTTTATAACTCGTCTTCTTTGCGAATCTTCATCTCGCGAGGATATACAGGCGAAAGAAGCATTTGGCCAAACACCATTGCTGGTTGCTACCAGGCATGGCCACAAGGACGTGGTTGATGCACTGCTCCTGTACAAGGCCGACATAGAAGGGAGGGAAGATAAATTCTGACAAACGCCGATGCTCCTGGCAGTTCGTCTTGGTCACGAAAGCATCGTCGATAAGTTACTGCATTGCGGGGCCACTGTTGAAGCCAAAAGATTTGACGGCAAGAACGCAATACAAATTGCTTCGGTGCCTGAAATAAAGGGAATTCATGATCTACTGATCCAAAGGACTTGCATAGCTCGGTAGATGAAAGTTGATTCCTACTTTTTGAGGCCTTGGTCGTCATGGACTAAAGTAGCGTTTCTCCTCCATCATCTCCCTTTATGTGCAAATCCCATCAGGATAAGATCGTATGTGCTTCCTGTCTTAGAGTGAGTACTTTCTCTACAGGCTCACTAAATGATACGCTACCTAGCTGTCGTCCTCGTCTTAGGTGTCATCTCCATCGTCTTCATTGTCGTCTTCGTCGCCTTTATCCTTGACCACTTCTATTATCCTCATCCATGCTACCATGATATCCACCACCGTCATCTTCGATCGAAGTAAGCAGGTATGTGGGAAACCCAGCTGTGCAGACGTAGGAATATTGGACAGCCTCATCAGGAGAGCGAGGCAACGTACTGATTTCCCATGTGTCCGACGCATGTCAGAGTGAATCTGCAGAGTCAGTACATGATGTTCTTGGTCGGAGCTGAGGCGGAACTCAGATCGGTCTTTTAAGAGCGGTTGACGAACTGGTCCGGCTACTTGGCTAAGCAACCCATCCGAACATGTATCCTGAATATGACCTTGACCTTTGTCCACGGCGGTGGTCTCTGACACCAAGGTGTCCCAGGGATGCTGACACCTCTGGCTTGAAGTTCTCACAAACCACCTTAACGGGAGGATTGTAGACGAACAAGTCAGCAAGAAGTGAATGTCCTCGGCCTCCTGAAGAGTTCAGCGCACCCATATTCTCCGCAGGTGAAAAGTCTTGAAAAAGACTTCAGCAACCCACCGTCCATAGCCGCAGACATCCACGCCCCTTGAACAAGAGAGTAGACGTTCCAAAACTTCGTTAGGACATCCCACCGAGCCCCCAAGCCAACTTTCCACACCACCCATCAGCGACTCGAACAACAAGAAAGGGTCTATTCATCATCACCACAACATACAATAATCATACAAAACCCCAAAAACGCCATCGTGCTCCTCTCCAAACCACACCCATCATCATGAATCTCTCCTCTCAATACCAACCATCTCATACCCCCCCTCCCCATCGCGCCCCCTCCCCCTCCCTCTCCCCCTCCCAAACCCAACACTCTCCTCCTCGTCCCCTCCAGCAGCCCCATTCTGCTGCCCCTCCGCACCTCCTCCTCCCGTCGCCGCGCCCGCCGCATGCCCACCGAACGAAATCGGCCTCAGCTCGCGGTACCGCGACCCCCAGACCGCAAGCGCAACGCATATCGCCGAACTACTCGCCATCGCACCCCACCACATCATGTTTCGCGGCACGCGGCCGGTGTACAGCGACGAGACGACGAGGTGCAGCCCGTGCATGGTGAGCGCGAAGTCCGGCACGAGCTTGGAGCGGCCGATCAGGACGATGATTGCGACGGCCCTGTTTGATCCTAAGTCAGCCAAAATCCGCACGCATATCTGCTCCCTCCCCGGAAACCCCCAACCAAGGGCAAAAACTCACATGCAGAGCCCCCCGTCGAGAACCCACACAAACGCGCTCAGCCAGCCCTGCGTCGTGTCCCCCCTCACGGCCTCCCACCCAAACACCAGCTCCATGCTGAACCGCGTGCCGGCCACTAGCGCCGTGAAGAGCATGAGCACCAGCGCGCCGGCGTAGTACAGCCCCTGCAGCGCCGCGATCTGCGACGCGATGCGGAGCGGCGGGAGCTCGCCGAGGGCGCCTGGCCGGGGCGGCTTGCGACGGCGGGGCATCGTTTCTCTCTCGGTGACGGCGGAGGTCTCGACTCGGTATGTGTGCGCGTGTGTGATCGATCTCGTTTCTTGCGGAAGTTATGTCAAGCTTGCGGTACGGCGTATGCGTGTCTTGTTCGTTGTTCGTGGGAAAAGGAAGACGGTTGCCTTTCGTGGGTGTTGTTCGTTCCCCAGGGATGGGCAAGCCGGGGGGGAACGGGTAGTTTAAGATGGGCCAACGGCGCTCCGAATCTCGCTACCGGCGTCGCATATCAAAAAAAAGGGCGGCCTATTGTCTTTTTGCGTTTTTGCGCCCTTGCTCCCTAATTTGGAACGGTAATCAAAGAAGAGTCTAAGCCCCAGTCTATAGCAACAAAGAAGTGTAAAAGTTGGTTGAATGTAGACAGGTAAAGAAAAACGGCCCGCCGGACCCCGAGAGCTATGCGAAGCAAAGCCAGCAGCAGCGTCAGCGGGATGGAAGGTGTGTCCAGTTTGCGCCACAGCGCGCCCGAGCTTCTGGAAACCGTAGCAGCAAGGAAAGCTTCCAAGGTTCTAAGCGGAGTGCGGCTCGCTAGGGGGTCTAAAATCTAGCTATAGGGGTGTAGTTGTGCTAGATTAATAGATTCCCTATGTTATGCACACTTTATACCTACCTATATTGTAAAATTTCTAAATACCTATATATATATATATATATATATATAAGTAGGGTATATACCTAACTAAGTAGGTGTTACTTTAAGGATTAGTACTACTTTAGCCCTTATTTTAGTAACGTTTAAGCTATACGTAGTATATACTTAATATCTCTCTATTTTAATCTAGATAAAACATTTTCTTCTTTTTTCCTTACTTATATAAATTATAATTATATAATATATATAAAACTACTTATTCTTATATTAATTATATATTAACCTAATATATATTAACTATATATAGATTATATCTATTTAGAAGTTTATTAATATAGAGGTTAATAGTACTATTAATTTTTATTTAACTTAAAGTTATTTCTAAAGTATATTAAGTATATATATAGTATATATTTAAACTATTATAAAACTAATATATTTTAAGGTTTGTTTTAAATAATAATACTAATTATAAGTTTAATAGTAAGTTTCTATATATCTTAAGTATATATATAGATAGTGCTTAATATATATTTTAGTTAATTTTAAAGATATTATTTTAAAAATAAACTAATATATATTATGAATTATTTAGTATAAACTATATATATACTAAGCGTAAATAATAAGTACGTTTAATAAGGCTAAAAAGCTATCTAAAATTAACGCTTTAATATAAGTTTACTATTATTCTTATTTTACTTTAATATATACTAATATTATACTAGCTATATAGTTAAGGTTAGCTTTAAAGTTATATATAGCTAGATTTATAACTTATAGCTTAGTATATATATTGCATATCACTTATATATACTTAGGTAATACTAACTTAAATTACACAGCTTTACTACTATAGTTACTAGTAACACCTTAATATTAGTATGTTTTTCTTATTTATTTTTTATATCTACTATATATATATTAATAATATATAGTTAAAAACTCTAATAAATATAATTTAGGTTTTACTAAAAGTGCTATTAATATAAAGTATATAGTATATCTTTAGTATATATTTAGGATATATACTAACTATATATAGTACTTTCTATGCTTAGGTTAGAAGTTATTATTACAGGTATAAGCGTATATAGGGGCGTAGTATATGCGCCTATATAGTATAGGGTTATAGATAGGCTTATGTTATGATGAAAAGTAATAATTTTAAGCATTAAAGAGCATTTAATTGTATAGATAATAATAAGAGAAGTGATATATTGTGATAATTTCTGTTAATATAGTTAGTAGGTTATATCCCCTAGTAGGGAAAAGTGAGGGAAAAGATAACCTAAAATATAACCTGCTAAACTACTAATTATATAAGGTACTTATATAAGTATACGTATTATATAATTAATATTATAGTTATAAGGTATAATAAATAGAGTATTTTTATATAAAGTTTTATACTTTAAATGTTATTTATTTATTTATTATAGGATATTAAAGTAAGTTAAGCGTTATTATTATTCTTATATTATTATTATTATTATGAAAGAATGTTATATATTAACATCCCCCCTTAAGGTATATATAGTTAATTTATAGTATATAGCTTATTTACTTAATATATATATATATTATAGGTATAAAAAACTTAAAACCCTATAGGAAAAATAAGAAAAATATTTCTATAATATATATAATATGTTTATAACTAGTTAAAAAACTCTTATAAAATAACCTTATAGGTAAAAAAGGTAAGAGAAAAACTAATAAGTTATTTCTTTAATGCAGTTATTATTATTATATATATTATTATTATTTTCTTTATTGTTATTATTATTTATTATATTTAGTATATTATTAAATATAACTTTACCTAAAGGCTTAGTTAATATATCTATAATATTAGATTTTGTGTCTATATGAAATAACATTATATCTTTATTTAATAAAGATTCTCTAGCAAAATGATATTTTATATTAATATACTTTGATTTTTTATGAAATTTAGGATTTTTAGTTAGCTTTTTAGTTACTAAATTATCTATAAAAATCTTAGGCTTATTTATAGCTTTAAAACCTAGATTAGTTAAATTAAAATTATAACTATTATATAGATATAGAGCTTCTTTTACTGCCTCAGTTAAAGCTATATATTTAGCTTTATAAGTAAATAGTACTACTATTTTTTATTTCATAGTACTATAAGATATTATATTATATAATCCCTAGCAAAATATATAAGCTGATATAGATCTTCTATTATTTAGGTCTCTAGCTTAATTAGAGTCTATATAACCTATTAAATCCTATATTATATTATTATTACAATTATAATAAATTCCTCTTTTAGGAAAATTATTTACATATCCCTATAAGTAATCTAAAGCTAAAAAATGCTCTTTTAAAGGGTTTATTATATATTTTGATAATATTATAACTACTAAAGCTATATTATATTTAGTCTTTAAAGCTAGATATATAAAAGCTTTAATCTGCTACTAAAATTGTAGTATTTCTTCTTTAGTAGCAGTATATTTATTTATATATAGTTTTATATTATCTCTTATAAAAGTTATAGATAGATTTATATTAGTTTTATTATATTTATTTAATATTTTTTCTATATATTTAGTTTAATATATAAAGAAAGACTTATTAGGTCTATCTATTTTAAACTTATAGTTTAAAAAGGTACTAGGCTCCCTTAATATTTGTATTTTTATATATTGTCTTAGTATATTATATATATAGTTACTAGTAGTAGTATTATTAGCTACTAAAAGCATATTATCTATATAGTAATATAATATAGCTTTATAGTTATTTTTATTAAGTATAAATACTACTTTATTATAAAGTGAAATAATAAATTCTAATTTTATTAATATAGCTTTTAAATAGTTATACTATAGTCTAAAGCTTTATTTTAACTTATATAAAGCTTTAAGAAGCTTATAGTAATATTTACTATTATTAGACTTATAGTTATAATTAAGATTAAATTCTAACTTATTTATAGTTTTATTATATAAAAAACCTATTAGTAATATTATATATATATCTATATCTATATTAGTGTAGATAAATGCTATAGTAACGTTATATTATAGAAAGGTCTATCTTTTTTTTATAGTAAATATAACTATAAACCTATAGCTTTTTAGTCTATAAGTAGTAGAAAAGGTTTCTAAATAATTAATACTAATATATTAATTATAACTTTAAGTAACCTATTTTGCTTTATATTTATATATATTATTTATTTTATCTTTTAATTTCATAGTATATACCTATCTACTGCTTAATAGATGAATATTATCTAGTTTTTCTATAATTTCCTAAGTTTTTATATCTTCTATTTGAGTTACTTCTAGTTATATAACTTGAATCTAATTATCTTTATAAGGAGAATTTAAGGCTTATTTTATATTAGAAAAGTTATTTAATATAATAACTAATAGAATATAAGAAGCTTTATTAATAGTACTAGTTTTAGTAATACTATTATTATTAGTTAAAACGTTATTATTTATTTTATAAATACTAAAAGCAGGATAGTTTACTATAGTATATAATAGTGTACTTTTAGTATTATAAACTATATTATTAACTTATTAGTAGTCTTTTTTAGCTTCTTCTAATAGAGAGGGGATCTCTATTAATAACTTGGATTTTTCTTTATTTATTTCTCTATTATTAATACTAGTAGTTTTTATACTATTATTGTGTGGACTACTCATATTAGTATTAGTTTTATTATTATTGCTATTATTAATAGTATTATTATTATTATTTATATTATTATTATTATTATTACTATTAATAATAGTCTTATTATTTGGATTCTTAAGAGTGTTATTAGTTATAGAAATATCACGATTTATAGTAAGATTATTCCTATAAGAGATAGATTAATTAGAAGTATCTCTTAGTGGACTATTATGGGCAGTATTATGTCTATTATTATTAAGTATAATATTACTATTAGTATCCTTAAAGTAGGTATTTATGTTTATAGGAAGCTCTTTATAATGAGAAATAAAGGTATTCTCTAAGATTTTAACGTCTTAAGACTATAAAGCTCTTCTTAGTTATATATCTTAGATCTTATACCTATTAGATCTATAATTAATTATATAACCTTAATGTACTTATATGTTTAGTTTTTTTATTTTAAGATCTTTATTCTTATAATAGTATATACTATCTCACACTTTTATATTATTTATATTAAATTTTATATTATTTTTTATTTTATAAGGCGTTTTATACTCTATAGAGCTATGAGGAGTTTTATTATGTATATAAAGAGTAGTATAAAAGGCTTTACTTTATAAGTAGTGTAGTAAATCTAAATTATATAATATTGTTTTTATTTTATTAACTATAGTGCGTATAGTATACTCTATAAGACTGTTAGGTTTATGTATATAAGGAGGTTTTTTATTATATATTATACTGCTTTTAGTATATATAGCTTTAAAGCGATAATTATTAAATTCTATACTTCTATCTATAGAGACTTCTTTTATTCTTTTATTATTATTATTATTATTATTATTATTATTATTATCTATATTATTATTTATAGTATTATATATATAGTTATTATTATTATTAGTAGGAAATTGAAAGAAATATAAGTTATTTCTCTTTACCCCTATAGCAATAATATAATCTTTATTAATATTGTATAAAATAGGTTGTTTCTATATAATAGAAGTAATACCTAAAGAATCTAACTTAGATTGACTAAGTAGATTAATACTTAGTTTAAGTATATAATAAACGTCTTTTAGTATTATAGTATTATTATTTAGATATATTATTAAATCACTTTTTATTTTAGAAGTAAGAGTCTTTACTTCTCTCTAATTTATAGTTTTATTGATTTTTTTATGATTTTTTAATAGGTTATAGTTATTAATAACATAAATAGTAGCTGTAGTATTAATATAAATATTAACTGTATTTTCATTTTTATTATTATAACTTCTTATTTTTCCTTTTTTTTTAATAATAAACTAGTTAATTAAATAACCTAAGGAAGGATTATTAGTATTATTTATATTATTATTAGGAGTAGTATAGCTTATATTCTTAAAGAGAATATCTTCTTCTTCTTTATTAGAAGATAAATCTATTAAATCTATAGGATTATTAGGATTATTAATAGATATATAGGAGGTAATATTATCTATAGTAGTTATATTAACTAGTTTTTTTTCTTTATCTTTAGTACTAGTAGTACTAGTAGAGGGCTTTTTCTACTAGCTAAGTGCTTTTTTAGGATATAGAAAAGCGCAGTTTTCTTCAGTATAGTTTGTTTTTTTGCAATTTTTACAGTATAAACCTTTCTGTTTTTTCTAAGGTTCTTTATTTATTTTATTTTTATTTTTCTAATTTTCTTGATTTTTATTTTGTTTTTTATTCTTTTTATTATTACTCTTAATAGTATTATTAACTACTTTACTACTACTTTTTCTCTTATACTTATCTATAAGACTAGTATATAAAGAGTTTAAGTTATAAGTAGTAAGGTTAGTCTTAAGAGACTAAGTTATAGAAGTTATAAAAGCTTTATAAGTCTTATTTAGACTATTAAGTATATAAGCTATAATTACTTAATTAGGTAATTTAAGCTTATTATAGGATAAGTTATCTATAAGTTCTTTTATTTTATTTATATAGTCTTCTATAGATTTAAAGTTATTTAAAGAAGTATTAAAGAACTCTTTATAGGTTAAAAACTTATTTATAAAACCTATAGGCTTATATAGAGCTTTTAGATGTTCTTAAGTAGTATAAGTATCTTTATTATTTTTTATAACCCTTAGAGGCCTATTATTATAGAATAACTATATATAGTTTAAAGCTTTATAGTTTTTATCTTTATTAGTAGAAGAAATAAGCTTAATAAGATCTATAGTAATATCTTTACTATATAGTAAAGCTTTAATATATATAGCTTATACTTTATAGTTCTCTAAGCTAATAAGCTTAGGGAACTAAACCTTAAGATCAGTTATTATTACCTTAATAAGATATAATATATAGTTATAAGCTTTATAAAGGATTAATAATAGTGAGGTTATTAACTAAAAAGCTATTATATGTATAGTATAGTGGTTCTTATAGTAAAGTTATAATAGTTATAAACCTAGAGGGTTAGAGTTTAACTAGTAAAAAAAAAGTAGTTTTTATTTCTTCTTTTTAATTAAGATCTTCTTTAGTTAGACTATTATCTAACTAAGGAAATATATATCTTATATAATAAGTTAGTTAAGAAGAGGTATATTATACTATAAGTATAGGTTTAAATTAGATTAGTAATAAACTAGAGAATAGTTTAAAGAGATAATCTAAGGGATATAGATTAAATAAAGTAGTAGTAAGAGTTTATCTATTTAGAGAAAGATTAATAGAGGTATAGTTAATTTATATAGGATTTAGTATATAGATTTAAAAGAGGTAGATCTTATAGAACTAAATAATTAATCTAGCTAGTATTTCTAGTTCTATAAAAGTAGTATAAATAGAAAAGCGTTTAAAGGATTAATTTTTAGTATATATAACCTTTAAGTAAAAGTAAGGCTTTATAGGTAAGTAGGAGAGAGGTAAAAAAGTAGTAGGAATAGAGGTTATTTCTAAGCTAGGTTTATAACCTATTATTATAGGTATAAGCGTATATAGAGGCGTAGTATATACGCCTATATAGTATAGGGTTATAGATAAGCTTATATTATAATGAAAAGTAATAATCTTAAGCATTAAAGAGCATTTAATTATATAGATAATAATAAGAGAAGTGATATATTATAATGATTTCTATTGATGTAGTTAGCAGGTTGCATCCCCTAGTAGGGAAAAGTGAGGGGAAAGATAACTTGAAACGTAACCTGCTAAACTACTAATTATATAAGGTGCTTATATAAGTATACATATTATATAATTAATATTATAGTTATAGGGTATAATAAATAGAGTATTTTTATATAAGGTTTTATATCTTAAACGTTATTTGTTTATTTGTTATAGGATATTAAAGTAAGTTAAGCGTTATTATTATTTTTATATTATTATTATTATTATAAAAGAATGTTATATGTTAACAGAAGTAGTAGTTAGAAGAATGCCTACTTTATATTTAAGCTTAAGTATATACTTTATATAGCTTTAGTATATACTCTACTAATCTTTATTCTAGTATTAGTCTCTATACTAGCTTTATTAATAAAATCACCTCTAAGATAGAAGCTTTAATATAAATTTAATTCTATATACTTTCTATATATATATATTTGATATTAAATATAAATTAGTTAATTCTATCTTTTAGTAACACTTTAGTATAACTTTCTACTATATAAGTTATATATATATATAGCTAGAGGATACTATATATTTACTATTTATTTACTATATATATTATATAAACTAACTATAATCTTTTAGTTTATAATAACTAATCTATTTTATAAACTAAAGGAGAGAAGTATTTAAGTTAGTATATTACTCTCTATTTTATTAAAAATATTCTTAAACTTATATACTAACTTATATACTAACTTTATAGAGTTTAAAGTAGCTTAAAATATAGAAGAGATATATATTTAGTATAGATTATACTTATTTTTACTTAATAGGATATATAATATAAACTATAATTATAATATAATTTTAATTAAAATAGAACTAAAGTTAGTATATATAGAAGATATATTAATAATTTTATAGTTAGCTACTTAGAAAGATATTACTATTAGTACCTCTACTAATAGTAAGTAGAAGATATATATATTATCTTAATTAAACTTTAACTTTATATATACTAATAATATATATAGTATAATATACTTTTTACTTAAACTATAACGCTTTTTTCTCTTTCTAAGAGAACTTCTTTAAAAAGTATATTCTATATATACTTAAGCTATATTTAATATATATTAACCTTATTTTAGAAATATATATTACTACTAATAAGGAGTTATTAATTAGTATATTTTCTATACTATTAGTATTTAGTATGTACTAATTATATTCTAACTACTTTATAGATTACTATTTCTACTTACCTTTATTATAGTATATATTTTATAAAGTCTATATTTATACTATATATATACTAATAATATACTAAGTATTACTACTACTTAAGAAGAGTAGTAGTAAGAGAAGCTTTAAGAAGAAAAGCTTTAAAAAGAGAAGTTTTAAGAGAACTAAATATATATGTAGTATATATCTCTTATATATATTATCTATAGATAGAATTTATAGCTATAAGTAGATTTATACTTTAGTATATACTTAGTATATATAGCTATAAAAGCGTTAGATTAATATAGTACTTTTAAATAGTATTAGTAATAAGTATTATATATATATAGTATATATATAATAGTATTTAATTAGAAGGCTTTTTTATATAATAAATAAAATATAATATATATATAGTATATATATAAGAAAAGATATAAATAGTATAAATATTAATTTTTAGTAAGAAACTTATATATATAGTATATATATCTATATTAAGCTTTATTTATAATAAGCTTATCCTCTTTATTATTTAGTTTTTGCTTAAGCTAAGTAATCTCTTTTTAAAGTTTATATTTATATTCTTAAGTATAAAGTTTATAAGCTTTTTACTTAAGTTAAAAAAGCTTTTGGTTTTTTTACTTTATATTTAAATCTTATATATTTCTAACTTTACATTAATATAAATAAGAAGTAAGTAGTAATAATAGAAAAGGTATATTATATTTGTTAACATATAACATTCTTTTATAATAATAATAATAATATAAGAATAATAATAACGCTTAACTTACTTTAATATCCTATAACAAATAAATAAATAACGTTTAAGGTATAAAACCTTATATAAAAATACTCTATTTATTATACCTTATAACTATAATATTGATTATGTAATATGTATACTTATATAAGCACCTTATATAATTAGCAGTTTAGTAGGTTATGTTTTAGGTTATCTTTCTCCTCACTTTTCCCTATTAGGGGATATAACTTACTAACTATATTAATAGGAATCATTATAATATATCACTTCTCTTATTATTATCTATATAATTAAATGCTTTTTAATGCTTAAGATTATCACTTTTTATTATAATATAAGCCTATCTATAACCTTATATTATATAAGTATATATACTATACTTCTATATATACTTATATTTATAATAATAGGTTATAAGCCTAGCTTAGAAATAACCTCTATTCTTATTACTTTTTTACTTCTCCCCTATTTATTTATAAAGCTCTACTTTTACTTAAAAGTTATATATACTGAAAATCGATCTTTTAAACGCTTTTCTATTTATACTACCTTTATAGAACTAGAAATACTAGCTAGATTAGTTATTTAGTTCTATAAGATCTACTTCTTTTAAATCTATATACTAAATCTTATATAAATTAACTATACTTCTATTAATCTTTTCTTAAGTAGATAAGCTTTTTTTACTACTTTATTTGATCTATATCTCTTAGATTATCTCTTTAAATTATCCTCTAATTTATTACTAATTTAGTTTAAACCTATACTTATAGTATAATATACCTCTTCTCAACTAACTTATTATATAAGATATATATCTCTTTAGTTAGATAATAGTCTAACTAAAGAAGATTTTAATTAAAAAAAAGAAATAAAAACTACTTTTTTTTACTAGTTAAACTTTAACCCTCTAGGTTTATAACTGTTATAACTTTACTATAAAAACTACTATATTATATATATAATAGCTCTTTAGTTAATAACCTCACTATTATTAATTCTTTATAAAGCTTATAACTATATACTATATCCTATTAAAGTAATAATAACTAATCCTAAGGTCTAGTTCCTTAAGCTTATTAGCTTAAAGAACTATAAGGTATAGGCTATATATATTAAAGCTTTACTATATAGTAAAAATATTACTATAGATCTTATTAAGCCTATTTCTTCTACTAATAAAGATAAAAACTATAAAGCTTTAAGCTATATATAGTTATTCTATAACAATAAGCCTCTAAGGGTTATAAAAGATAATAAAGATACCTATACTACTTAAAAACATCTAAAAGCCCTATATAAGCCTATAGGTTTTATAAATAAATTTTTAACTTATAAAGAGTTCTTTAATACTTCTTTAGATAACTTTAAATTTATAGAAGACTATATAAATAAAATAAAAGAACTTATAGATAACTTATCCTATAATAAGCTTAAATTACCTAATTAAGTAATTATAGCTTATATACTTAATAGTCTAAATAAGACTTATAAGGCTTTTATAACCTCTATAACTTAGTTTCTTAGAACTAACCTTACTACTTATAACTTAGACTTTTGATATACTAGTCTTATAAATAAGTATAAGAGAAGAAGTAGTAATAAAGTAGTTAATAATACTATAAAGAGCTATAATAAAAAGAATAAATAATAAAATAAAAACTAGGAAAATACTAATAAGAAAAATAATAATAAAATTAATATAAAACCTTAGAAAACACAGAAAGGTTTATACTATAAAAATTATAAAAAAGTAAACTATACTAAAGAAAACTACGCTTTTCTATATCTTAAAAAAGTACTTAGCTAGTAGAAAAAACTCTCTACTAATACTACTAATACTAAGGATAAAGAAAAAGAAGTAGTTAATATAACTACTTTAGAAGAAATTACCCCCTATATATCTATAAATAATTCTAAGAATCCTATAGATTTAATAGATTTATCTTCTAATAAAGAAGAAGAAGATATTCTCTTTAAGAATATAAGCTATACTGCTCCTAATAATAATATAAATAATACTAATAATCCTTCTTTAAGTTATTTAATTAACTAGTCTATTATTAAGGAAAAAGGAAAAGTAAGGAGTTATAATAATAAGAATGAAAATATAGTTAATATTTATATTAATACTATAGCTACTATTCATATAGTTATTAACTATAACTTATTAAAAAACTATTAAAATTAATAAAATAATAAAACAGAGAGAAGTAAATGTTAATATATAACATTCTTTTAGAATAATAACAATAATATAAGAATAATAACAACGCTTAACTTACTTTAATATTCTATAATAAATAAATAAATAACATTTAAGGTATAAAACCTTATATAAAATACTCTATTTATTATACCTTATAACTATAATATTAATTATGTAATATGTATACTTATATAAGCACCTTATATAATTAGTAGTTTAGCAGGTTATATTTAGGTTATCTTTCTCCTCACTTTTCCCTACTAAGGGGTATAACCTGCTAACTTTATCAATAGGAATCATTATAATATATTACTACTTTTATTATCATCTATATAATTAAATGCTTATTAATGCTTAAGATTATCACTTTTTATTATAATATATACTTATCTATAACTTTATACTATATAGGCGTATATACTACGCCCTTATATATGCTTATACCTACACTTATCTATAACCTTATACTATATAGGCGTATATACTACGCCTCTATATACGCTTATATTTATACTAACATATAGAAGTTAAACTTAACTCTATATAGTAATATATTTATCCTACTATTACTTTAAGAATAAGAGAAGTTTAATATATAGTGAGCATATGTAGATAATATTTCATATCTATTATTTACTATAACTTTAATAGCTTATTTCTGTATTTTTAATATATATATAATCTATTTTAACTTTATATTAGCTATCTATTTTAACTATACTATAAAAATACTTAATATTAATTTTATTTTACTTAATAGATATACTATAAGTAAAATACTATAGCTCTAAAAAGCTTAGTTTTAAGTAACTAATAAAAGAGATCTATAATATATATATATTTAGCTTATACTAGAAAGATATAGAGATAATATCTATACTATTTTATTTAAATATCTAAAAACTCTTATATTATTAAGTTTTTCTTAGTTTCTAGAATAAAAACTATAGCTTCTAAATATAGAAGTTATTAAAATACTTCTACTATTTATACCAAAAAACTATATAAAAGCTATCTATTTTATTAGTATATATATAGTATATATAGAGGTTAAGTATTAACTTTTATATATCTTTAATTAATTTATCTATAATTAATTTGAAAACTTTATAAGTATTTTTTATAGTATATAGTTTTTATAACGCTTTAATAAAGTTCCCTTTATTTTATATTATATTTAGAGTTATAATAAAAAGGTATATAAATCTATAGTATTTAATATTACTATACTAATAAAACTAATATTAAACCTAATTTATATCTTTTTTAGATTTATAATAATATTAATATATATTTAGTATATATAGAGAATAAACCTACTTTAGAATTAAGTATAAACTTTTTATAATCTTAGAGTTTCTATAATTTAAATACTAAATAGTTTCAGTAATATTTAAAATAAACTTCTATATATAAAAATATAAAAAGTTTCTATTCTAGATATTATAAGAAATATAATAAAAAACTCTATTAGGATAAATCTTAAGATATAATAAAATAGTGAAATAGTTATATATAGTATATATAGTAATTTAGTAGTTTCTATTTTAAGTAATAAAAATACTTTAAATTCTAACTATATCCTATATATATATTTAATATATATAGAGTATATAAGTAATATAAACTAAAAAGAAGTTTATTTTAGTTAAACTTATTTTATAAAATATACCTCTTTTAACTTATATATTATTTTTAGATAAATCGTTATATTTATAAGTTTAAATATTAAGCTAATAAGTAATATAATAAGCTAAACTTATAATTAGATCTTTATTCTTAAGTTATCTCTATTCTTTTTCTTATTATTTAGTATTATTTAAAGTAGAGAAAATATTAAAGTTAAAAAAATAGATTATTATCTATAAATATAGCTAAAAGATTAATAAAGTTAAATAGAGTTAAAAGAAAGTTTATAATAAATTGAGATATTAGAGATATTTAGCTTAAGAATAGTATACTTTAAAAATAAGTTCTATATATATATAATATATCTCTCTTCTTTTAAATAGAAGAGAAAAAGCTATAAGTATTTTCTTAAAAACTATTAGTTATAGTATATATATAGTATATATTATAAATAATTTAACTTTTTTATTAATATTTATTATATTTATATCTTACTCTAGTATAGTTTTTATTTTATTTAAATATAAGTATAGTTTAAGAATAGTTAAAATATAGTAGAGTAAACTATAAGGGGAAAGTTATACTTATATAGCCTAAAAGATCTATTCTTCTAGCACTGCCACAGCCCCCTGGCTACTTTTTAGACCCCCCTGCGAGGTGTAAACCCAGTTCCAAGCAAGTACCTGCCACGTCAGGGGATCGTCGAAGCCACAGTCGAAGCCGGCTCTAGCGCCCAAAGGGGACAAGGCTGAGGCTGAACAGGCGCGGAAGCAACGGCCCCTACCAGACCTCACAATTCGCATTACGCTGCCGTCTGTCGCTCACCGCCCGCCCGGGAGAATTCTGCCCCTCCATCCGCGCCGACATCACCAAAGAAAGCCGATCGCCACTCCAACACCCGTATCACACAAACCCCCGCGAACCCCTCCCCCTCCGATCCCCGAATCCAGGCACCGAGAATACCGTCCACTCAGACCAGTTGAAAAGGACAGAAACAATGGGCTTCTTCTCCACAAAGTCGGACGAGGACCGCCGCGCAGAGGAAGTCCGCTCCGGCGCCGTCGCCCCGAAACGCAGCGAGCGCCGCAAGTGCTGGGACGCCCGCGACGCCTACTTCGGCTGCCTTGACGCCAACAACATCGTCGACGCCCTCAAGGACGACCGCCAGGCCCGCAAGGCGTGCCCGACGCAGAACGCCGACTTTGAGCGGGATTGTGCCGCTGCGTGGGTGAGTCCTCCTCTCTCTTGCCTCTCCTCACGTCCCCGGACGTCTTGCTCCTGCCGAGAAGCTAGCTCGCTGACTTGAACACTCCATGACAATAGGTCAAATACTTCAAGCAATGGCGCGTAGCCGACATTGCCAAGAAGGAGCGGATAGCGCAGCTCGAGGCCGAGAACGCCATCAAGATGGACGTGACCACCACCTTCGCCGACAACTCCAAGGGCACGAGCAAGGCCGATCTGCAAGACATGCTGGCGTCCAAGAGGCAGTAGAACCAGCATCAGCCTCTCTCCCTGCCGATACAAAGTCCCTCCGTCCCCGACATCACCCCCCACCCACTTGATACCAAATCTCTCCTGTACAACACCATCGATGCCCCGGGACGAAGGGACATGTGTAATATAATGTATTCATGAAACAAAGGCTTGCCGTCACAAGCATGGCGCATTCAATGAGAATCAACTCTTCTATTTTGCTACCTGGACGAGACCAACCGTTTGATGGGAGGAAGCCGCCTCTGAATACCGTTTTAACCCATGAGTCTTTTCCTTTCAACCCTCACCCCATATCCACCGCCTCGGGTCGTCACTCCACAATGATTTTTTACGTGATGACCTGTATGTATGACTTTTGTATGGAGAAACAAGAGAAAAAACAACTAATAAGGGAAAAGAGAAAGAAAAAAAAAAAGGGAGAAAAAAGAAGAAGCATGCTTAATGCAATGGTGGTATCATCCATGTGAGAAAACACTAGTAAAAAGCTCTGTGGCTCGTCTCGGCTCTCTGTTGCCTCTAGTCGCTGTGAGACCTCATTGAACGAGCTTGCAGAATTGTCATAGACCCCGTTGATGCAATTGTGATTTTGTCGATCCCTCCGCTGCTTCTGCTGCTTCGTCCCCTTGCTTTTGAACTTCACCTGTCGTCACAACCCGAATTCCTCGATTCTTCTTCCGTAACAGGGTAGCGCCCTACGCAAGCCCCACGCGGAACTGGCTCTCGCCGGCGGCCTCCTTGGGAAGAGGAGGCAGGTCCTTGTTGAGAGACTCTTTGCTCAGGCGAGACTTGAGTCGCAACGAGTCTTCGCGGCTCATAGATCCATTGCCGTTGGGGAGCGCCCCGTAACCGCTATCCTGACTCTCAGGCTTGAGGTGGTGCCCCTTGGGCGGCGTTGGAGGCGCGTAGTCCCGAAGATTAGCAAGTCTCCGTTCCATGCTCGTCTTAGCCGGGGTTGCTGGTCGGTAATCGTCTCCGTCACGGCTGCGACCACCCACAGACGAAGCCTCGGCCGTCTCCTCAACAACTGGCAGGATGGGCGCCCCCTGGCCCCCCGACTCCCGACGGTCTCCCGATTTTGTCGTCAACACCATTTCGGGCACGTTGGCCTCCGATGCCCCGTGTCTCTCGGTACGGCGAGCTTCCTGGTTGGCGCGCTCGACAGTCTCGCGGGCCTCAGGAGATCTCGCACCTTCCGGCGGCGTTGGCGGAGGTTGGTAATTGGGCATTGGCGGAATGTTGTTCGCCGTGGATCGCCGCCGCAAGCTGGAACTCCAGCTGGCGACGCGCTGACGCTCAGCAGCCGCTGCAGCTGCAGCCTGTTCTTGGTCCTTCCGCGCCGCTTCCCTGTGCGCCTCCTCAGGCGACATCGTGATGCCCTCCACGAAGTTGTAGAATCGATCACCGTACTGTTCAGGGGGAAGGGCGGAGATCTGCGTCCTATCGCTGGTAAGACCCTTCCAAAAGTGCTCAATCTTTTTGATCATTCCGTACTACAATGGTCAGCTTAACTCACTTAACAATGCGGGTCAACTTACGTGAGTCAGACAGTCGATGACGCCCAGGTAGTAGATCTCTTCGGCAGGCGAGTTATCCTCGTGGGTTGCCTGGAAACCGCCATCGTCCTGGTTGAAGATGTAGTTTGACCGGCTGTGCCCCTCCTCAAGTTCATTAGGCATCTGCGTCGCCGCCTCGCCCATGGGTATCGGACGCTCGTGTCGAATCATCTGCCTCAGCTCCCTAGCCTTGCGCGCATTCTCCAACTTAGAGGGGGTGCGCAAGAGCACCGACGGATGCTCGCCATCCTCCCCTGTGTTCTCGCCGCCCGGGTTGAACACCTGAAGCGTCTTGCCGCGGAGGTTCTCCTCGTTACCCCTGTTGAGATCGTGGATGCCGATGAGAAGCGAATAGTCCATTATTTTGAGCTTCTTCATCAGTACCACGTCCCGCTGAAGCTGCTCCAGGAAGAGCTTCTTCTTCTGTATGCCGAGTTCAAGGTGGCGCTGTCGTCGCAGCCAGTTCAGATCCTTCAAAGTCGCTCGTGGGTTCTTGTCAAGGTCGTCTTCCTTATAGTCGCGGCCGATCGTAGATCCCTTCAAGTCGAACGTTGTGTGGATGTCGCGGTGCGGAGGGAAGAGGTTGTTCATGACGACAAAGTGAATCTTCTTTCCGTATGGCATCTTTACTCTGTGCAGGCCGTAGAACTGCGACAGCAGCGTGTTCGGGTTCTCGGTGACGTGGTGGTAGTAGTCCTTGAGGATCTTGCGCAGAAACTTGTGCTCGGCGTGGTGGATGGTCTTGATGATGTACTTGTAGTCTCGGGAAAAGTAAAAGAAGCTGCCGCTCTTTCCCGGGGACCCAAGCTCCGAAAGAATATACTTGCCCGTCAACGACATCAGGTAGTCGGCCGGATCGAGACGGAAGAGATTGCGCAGATGTCTGAAAACCCACGGGGCGTAATCCTTAAATTTGAAATCGTACTTCGCCGAGGGAACCATCTCATTGCCGGCGCTGCGAATGTTAGCGTATGAGCAAAGGCCGGAGTAAAAAGCACGTACATGTCAAAAGTCGACTTTTGCTTCGCGTCGAAATCAGCATCCGTCAATGGGCGATCCAACTTCGCGTTCGTTCGAGAGACGGAGACACGAATGCCCGTCAACATGTTGTAGGCGGTCACCCAATTGGCGTGGTGCTCGTCCACCTTTGTTCCCACAAGTACCCTGTCGTCATCCTCCTCCTCTTTCCTCTTCCTCTTGCTCGCTCGCTTTTGCCTGTAGTGCTCCGCCCATCGTAGAGCATCGTCGTCCGGAACAACCTCGTCACGGGGAGCATCGGATTGCATGGATCGGGTGTCTCTCCGCACCAAGCTCAGCGATGCCCTACGCACTCTTTGCGTGGTGCTCGTGTGAGAAGTGGGAGAGAAGCGGCCACTCGAGAATGCCGCGTCGGACCCGTCCTTGGATCCGCGGTTGGACTGGGTGCCCGGAACCTCGAGCGTATGTCGGTGCTTGAGGCCGGGGTTTGGCGGTTGCAGCCCCGTCGATGTGGATGCATTAGGTGTCGCGCCAGCGGATTGGTATAGGGGCGGGGAGGAGAACCGTTGCGGCGATTGCGGGTTGTTGTGGCTGTTCAGATTGGGGGACAGAGATGAGGTGCTGACGGCGGTTGCCGGCGTCGTGTAACCGTTCACGTTGCTCTGGGAGGGGATCGGCGGGGGTGCGTAGTTGGGGCTGCTCGTTCCATTCGTCTTTATTGTGTGATCAATCGAGCCGGCGGCGGGGGATGCAATTGACGGGGGCGTCAGGTAGGCATCGGTAGAACTCGAGTTGTCTGTGTCGGATGCGGGTTTCCTCACGACCTTGATTGGCGGCGGGGGCGCGGTGCGATCGGGCATGGCGATGGTCGCGCCATTTGGCAGCGGGTGCTTGTGGTGTCTGTAATCGGAGTGATTGTTTTGATAGTCGTGACGGGAGTCGGTGTCGTGATAATCAAAGTCTTGGCCTCCTCCGGCCCCTGCCGAGCCGTTGGGCAACGAGTTCATGCTAGTCGGCCTCGTCCCATTCATCTGCGTGGGGATGGAATCAGAGACGTCGGAGGCGTGGGTTGACGACGTTGAGCTTTCGTCGAAACTATCATGGAGGTTGTTTGAACGGGAGGGACGAAGGGGCAGGGAGTGGGTAAACCCATTAATTGGGTGCTGCTTGTGACCAGACAGGTCAAGCGTGTGGTCTGGGTCGAGATCCAGAACGTCCGAGTTTGGCGAGTAGATGGGGTCGTTCTCGCGGGTAAGATACGTGGGCATGATCGGTCGGCCGGGGTTGGAGACGCTCGGGAGGACAGAGGGAGGGAGAGTAGGAGTGGAGGATGTGACGGGGGGTCAACGACTACTGCTATTGTGAGCGACGTCGTCTTTTGGTGTCTGCCCCTGGAGCGTCGTCGGGGGTGGGAATGAGGATTTCGTGTGGTTGGCTTCGTTTACTAGTCGGCAGAGAAAAGGAAAGATGCTGAGCGAGACCTCAGCACATGCTTTGGAGACCTGAAAAACGGGAAGAAAGTAAAATGCAGAGGCGGCCGTTCGTAGGTATCGTTGGTCGGTTGGGTATCGTTGACAGTATTGTGTAGAGCAGAATGGGCGATGCCGTTATCGTGTCTGGTAGGATCGATTGCGAGAGGCCTCGTTCCGGGCAGAGGATCGGAGATTAGGGATGGGGATGGAAAGGTGCTCCCGACTGCGTCGCCGTCGTGCTCGTTCTCGCGGCTGGGGCAGAGTGGGCGACGATGGCAGCTGGAGCGGTGGTGGTGAAGACGGAGCGGATTGAAAGTCGAGACGGAGGAGGATAAATCAATGGATCGGGCATGTCTCTGCGGCGAGGGTACGCATGGCTCCTTTGAGGTTGGTCGATGGGAGGAGCGAGTTGGCAGGTGGTGGTGGTTGCGGTGGTGGTGTGGTGTGGTGGTTTGGTGAGTGGGAAGGAAAAGCTGGGGGACAGAGGTTTTGACGATGAGCGCGCGTTGTTGCGTGGGTTACGAGAGACAATGAGCCAAGGATACAGGGGCAAGCGGCGCTGAGAGACAGGAACAGGACCCGGGGCGTCCACTGTAAGAGGTCGGGAGGAACCACTGAGAGCCACTGAAGGGCCGACGTGGGCGCTGGACGGGGAACGACGGGGCCAGCCCAGGGGCGGCAGAGGGAGACGGCAAGGGTACGTACCGCCGATGTTCAGGTACCGATACAGCAGGAGAAGTGGAAGGTGCAGCAGACAAGATGCAGAGAAGGTGGGAAGGAAGGGGTGGACGAGCGGACGGGCACCTGCCAGCAGACAGGACGGACAGGCAGACAGCACAGGGCAGGCACAGGACACTCGAGGACAGAACAGGCAGTGACGGGCGGGGAAGAGGTATCTCTCCATATTAAACTAGCAGGGCGATACTTGTCGACCCGCAAAAAACCAAATGAAGGGCTAAATGGACAACCCTGACTGGCCACAGCGCAAAGGGCACCTGGGCCGAACGAGGCTTGGCCGTCCACCATCCAGCGTCCCTTTGTGACAACGAGGGTCTGTTATAATTGTTATACGCGCAGGAACAGGGGTCTAAAATCTATTAATTATTCAATCTGAACTTATATATACTAGAGGTAATAAACCGTTATATAGTAATATAGTGCGAAATATTACTTTACTAAATGTATACGCCTTTTATATATTAATAACCTATTTCTAATACGCTTTTTATATAATATATACCTTAGTAGTATTATAAAGTATTTAGTATTTCTAGTAATATTATTATACTTCTTTTTATTAAAGAAGTTTTTATAAATTTTTATTAAATTATAAGAATATCACTTTTAGTAATTCTAAGATATTATTTGATTTTCTATTAGAGAAGTAGATATTATTAGCTTTATTTAGTCTTTTAAATACTTAAAAGCTATTTTATTAATTAACTTTATTAAGAAATCTATAATATTATTTAAGGTTTTAATATATATAACACTAACTTTATTATATATTATAACCTCTCTTATATAGTAGTAGTTAACTTATATATATTAGATATAGTTTCTAATATTTTTACTATTTATAAAGGTTATTATATTTATATTATCTATATAGATTAAAATTAAACTTCTAAGATCCTCTCTAACCTCTTTTACAAAATATTATATTTATAACACTTTAGAAGCTACTATAGAAATAGTATAATATTTAGCTTCTATAGATAGCTTTATAATTATTAATTATCTATAAAACCTCTATAAAATTAGCTCTTTAGCTATAAAGAAAATCTATTTTTTAGTTAATTTAAATATAGCTTTATAGCTAGTAAAATCGCTATTAATATAGCTATATAGGCTAAAGTTATTTAGGTCACTCTTTTATAGCTATAATTTATATTAAATTAATAGATTTAAGTTTTTTTATAATACTATATAATCTTATTTACTACTTTACTATAAAAACTACTAAATAAATAGCTAGAATATATTTATAACTCCACTTTAAATAAGATGTTTAGTTTTATTATTATTATAGTAAATTATATATATCTTAATAGTTTTTAAGACTATTTTTATAAATATCTATTAAGCAGCTTTTCGCTTAGAATAGCAATATCTAGCGCACTTATAGTAACTAAAGTATATATTATATATACTTTTTTTATATATTTCTTAATAACCTCCTTAATATATATATATATCTTAATAAATTATAATAGCTTTACTTATAAATAACAGTTTTATATTTAAGAAAAAATCTAATATACTTATATTAACTACTTTAATAAGCTTTAAAACCCTCTTAAAGATATTAGTTAAAGTTTCTTTTTTCTTAATAGCTAAAATATTATTAATATAAATTATAAATATAACTTTAAATAACTTATTATAATAAGTTACTTTATTATAGTAGAGAGATATAAACCTAAATAACTTTAGAATACTTTAAAGCTTTTTTTATTATTAGTATTCTTTTTATTAAAAACTATAAAACGCTTTTTAGAAGTAGACAATTTAGCTTTTATTTATATTATAGTTACCCTCTTAAATATACTTTTTGCAATATATCTTATTTTTAAAAACCTTTTTAACTATAAAAAATAAAAGCATAAAAACTATCTCTTTTAAATTTTTATTTAGGTATATTTTCATAAAATCTTCTTATTAAACTATAAAGCTTTTCTACTTTATATATATAAGTAATAATCTCTAAAAGGCTATTTATACTATTAAAGTAAATATTTTAGTAAACTTCCTACTATATATAGAGCATTAATAAGTACTATATAGTATACTATATACTATATAGTATACTATAATACTATAGTTTGTAGTATATACTATAACTATACTATATATAGTTATAGTATAGTTATTAGTATAGGTATAAGCATATATAAGGGCGTAGTATATACGCCTATATAGTATAAAGTTATAGATAAGTATATATTATAATAAAAAGTGATAATCTTAAGCATTAATAAGCATTTAATTATATAGATGATAATAAAAGTAGTAATATATTATAATGATTCCTATTAATAAAGTCAGTAAGTTATACCCCTTAGTAGGGAAAAGTGAGGAGAAAGATAACCTAAACGTAACCTGCTAAACTACTAATTACATAAGGTGCTTATATAAGTATACATATTACATAATTAATATTATAGTTATAAGGTATAATAAATAGAGTATTTTTATATAAGGTTTTATACTTTAAATCTTATTTATATATTTGTTATAGAATATTAAAGTAAGTTAAGCGTTATTATTATTCTTATATTATTATTATTATTATAAAAGAATGTTATATGTTAACAATAGTTATAATGCTAAAATCTAACTTATAGTATACTATAAGTACTATAAATACTATAAACTAATTATTAGATATTAACTATTAGTTACTACTTTTAAGCTATTAGTTATTAGTTATTAGTTATTAGTTATTAGTTATTAGTTATTAGTTATTAGTTATTAGTTATTAGTTATTAGTTATTAGTTATTAGTTATTAGTTATTAGTTATTAGTTATTAGTTATTAGTTATTAGTTATTAGTTATTAGTTATTAGTTATTAGTTATTAGTTATTAGTTATTAGTTATTAGTTATTAGCTATTAGTTATTAAATAGTAGCTTTTAGCTATTTACTTCAAATTATTAATTACTAATATTAAACTTTTAGTAATTAGTTAGAAATTACTAAGTATTAAATACTAATTATTACTAAATAATTATAAAGAATTATTTATTATTTTTAAACTTTTAATTAATAGCCTTTAGTTTATTAAGTATTAATTATTAGCTATTAGCTATATTTAGTTATATAACATAGGTTTAAGGTGTTATTTTGAATTAAATATACTATTATTACTATATTTAGTATTCTATATATTTAATATATTAATATTAGACTTTTTATACTTATCTAGATTTTTAAAAAATTATTTAGAACTTTAAAAATATAAAGTAATATATTATTCTTTTTGTTAACATATAACATTCTTTTATAATAATAATAATAATAATATAAGAATAATAATAACGCTTAAACAAATAACATTTAAGGTATAAAACCTTATATAAAAATACTCTATTTATTATACCCTATAACTATAATATTGATTATGTAATACGTATACTTACGTAAGCACCTTATATAATTAGCAGTTTAGCAGGTTACATTTTAAGTTATCTTTCCCCTTACTTTTCTCTACTAAGGGATACAACCTACTAATAACATTAACAGGAATCATTACAATATATCACTTCTCTTATTATTATCTATACGATTAAATACTCTTTAATACTCAAGATTATCACTTTTCATCACAATATAAGCCTATCTATAACCCTATACTATATAGGCGCATATACTACGCCTCTGTATACGCTTATACCTATGCTAACACTTTTTCTTATTTAGAGGTATTTAGTATTACTTAGTAGTTCTAAAAGTATAATAATAAGAAGTTATATTTACTTAAAATATAGTATTAATAAGTACTATATAGTATACTATATACTATATAGTATGCTATATACTATATATAGTATAATATAGTTATAGTACTAAAAAATGTTTTTATAATATACTATACCTCTACTTTTTATAGTATGTAGTATACTATAGTTTTACTTTTAAATCTATAGTATTATAGTATAATGCTATGTATTATACTTAGAAAACTAGTTATTTAATTCTAATTAATTAACTAATAATTATTTATGATAGGTTTTTAGTTATATAGTTAATAAATTAGTAATTAATAATTATAATATTAGTTAGTATAGTATTAATTATAATATACTATTAATAATAATTAATATATATATTACTACTTTATAAATTAACTAATAAAGATATATTAATAGTTTTATAATATTAAATTTTATATAAGCTATTATAACTAGTTATTAAAAACCTATAAATATTACTTTTAATATATAATATTATATATAATATTATAGTTAAAATATAGTATAATTTGTAGTATAATTTGTAGTATATAGTATACTATAAGTTAAACTTTAGTACTATAACTATACTATATACTACAACTATATGCTCTGTAGTATACTATATACTATAACTATATATAGTATATAGTACTATAGTACTATAGTAGTTAATACTCTAACTATATACTTATAGAAACCTTCTTATTATAACTTATATTTTTTGCTTAAGAAATACTCTATAAGCTTTTTTATACTTTAAGACCTATTTTACTATTAGATATACCTCTAAAAATACTTCTATAATATCTATAAGTTTTAAAACTCTATAGTTAAGAAACAATTATATGTTAATAAATATTACTTCTCTTTAGTTATTCTAATTATTTATAGATCTATTTTAAGCCTCTTTAATAGTATTAAAGCTTTAGTACGTTTATAGCTAAATAAATAAAACTTCTATAGTAAGAACGCTAAAAGCTAAACTACTCTTTTCTCATATTTATTTACTATTTTTAGTTAATTCTCTAAAAATTAGACTTATTAACTTTAACTTATTAACTACTTTATATCTATATTAATATAACTAAAAGTTTTAGCTAGGTAGTAATATTTATAATATATTTAGTAAGCTATTTCTAATAAACTTATAAAAAATAATATTTAAAGAGATAACAATTTACTTCTCCTCTAGTAGCTACACTTTATAAACTTATTCTCTTTTATATCTAATAAGAATTCTTTTTTTAGTATAAAATACTATTTTATCTATAATAATTTAAGTTTTTAGGTTAATATTAATAAAATAAGAGCTTCTAATTATTTAGAGTTAGTTAAAATTAAAGATATAATTTCCTTTTAACTTTAAGTTATTTATTAATACTTACGTTAGCATTTTCCTATTAACTATTATAATATATAAGCGATTTATAATATAAATTACTACTATTAAGAGATATAGCTATAACTTAGCTAGTAAATCTAAATTAATATAAAAAGATTATATAATATTTATAATTAGCTTAATAGATTACTCTATAATATTGTTCTATTTATATATATATAGTAATAATATTTCTATTATTATATCTTTATTATATAAAACTATTTATAAAAAAGTTACTATAAATGTCTCTGCGTTATCTATATATATAACTCTAATAGTCTCTTTAAATATAGCTTTCTAACTTTATAAATATATCTACAAAACTTTTATAAGTTTATCTTTTATATACTTAAATATAATTATTTAGAAATAGAACTTATTATTAATTACTAGTAAGAAATAGTAGAAATATTTATTAAGTTTAATCTCTTTAATATTAATATAGAGGATATTTCCTAAATATATAGCTTATATATATAGCGTTTCAAATAAATATTATAAGCTTTTTAAGAGATTATAAGTCTTATAAAGCTATAGAATAACTAATTCTAGTTATAATAAATAGCTTTTTATAAACTTAATTATCTTTTATATCTTATAGTAATTAGAGTATTTAAAGCGTTAATATTATAACTTTATATTAGATTTCTCCTACATAGTAAATATTATATATATCTTTATTATTTTCTTATAATTAAATATCTTCTTAAAAGCTAGCTAGAAACCTTATTTAGCTTTATTAAGCGTATAAAAGATCTTACTATTTAAACTAAAAACTTTATTATACTTAAAATATCTTCTTATAGTATATAGCTTTCTACTACTAAAGATATTTAAAGGGAATTTATAGATATAATAGATATTAGTAAATATAATTATTTAGCTAGTTAGCGCTCTTAAAATAATACTACTAATATATTCTAAATATACTATACCTTTTTTAGTTTATATAAAAACATTTTATATAACTTTAGAATAAATATTAAAGTTATAGATAGACCTATCTATAATAATATAAATATCTACTTTAGTATTATAAAGCTAATCTAAAATATCTTTATTATTAAATAAAGTTATTATTACTAATAGCACCTCTTTTAAGCTAATGTTTATATTTATAAAGGTTACTAAATATAACTACTACTCTTTAGACGTTTTAAAAACTAATTTTAGCTTATTTTTATAGACTTAGTATTTAGTATATATAACACTTTCTTTATTATATCTTTAGTAAATAATCTTATATTTTAAGTTATTAGTTTATTATATTAAGAATACTTCTATAACTATAACTTTTTATTTTATTACTTTAGCTTTATCTTAAATATTAAATTAAAGTTCGTTTAAAGTTAAAAGAGTTATATTAATAACTTTTTACTGAATATAGTTATATTTAGTTTATTTTAGATTATAATTCTCTAGTAATTAAATAAATAATTATTAAATCTTATTTATTCATAGTAATCTATCTATTTACTATAGTTAAGTTTGTATCTTATTAAACTTACTAATAAATTATATAAGATCTCTATTTTTATATATAAATATATATCACTAATCTATTAACTTACTTTATAAAATAAATCTTAATTCTATATATAATTAATTAAACGTTTTTATAACGCTTTTATTATTATATATATAAGCTATAAATATTAGAACGCTTTTAAAAAAAACATTCTTAAGCTTATTCTTTATTATAAAATTCTCTTTAAATATAAAATCTTTAACTATAATAACTCTCTATACTATAAAAACTACTTTTATTTATACTAACTAAACAAACTGATTAGAAGCTTTTTCTAATATATATTCCTTTAAAAACTTTAATTTAAAGCTTTATAAATACTTTAAATTTACTAATCTATACATAATAAGTTTAACTTTAAATAGAGAGATATCTCTTATAGATATATCTTTATCTCTAATTATTAATTTTATAACTATTAATAAAGCTATTACTAAGAAATAAGCTCTATTAGTAAAGTTCTCTAATAAGATTATAGTTTTATTAAAGTTATTTATTTAAATATAATCTTAAAAAGCGTTTTAAAGCTTTTTATTTATTTTCTCTAAATATAAAAACTATATTATAAAGTTCTTAAGAAATATAACTAGAGTTTTGAATATTATTAAAAGTATCTCACTTTTATATTTTCTATTATTTCTAGATAATATCTTTATTAATAAAAAAAATACTTTATAATTACTATTTAAATAGATTTATATATATAAATAAAAGTTATACTACTATATAATAATAAGGGTTTATTATAATTATTATATATATAAGAATAGAGGTCTAAAATCTATTAATTATTTAATCTAAATTTATATATACTAAGGGTAATAACCCTTTATATAGTAATATAGTGCAGAACGTTACTTTACTAAATATATATACCTTTTATATACTAATAACCTATTTCTAGCGCACCCCTTATGCAATACGCGCCCTAGTAGCGTTACGAGGCATTTGGCGCTTCCAGCGGCGTCGTCACACCCTTGAGTCTTTTTTCGGGGGGGGGCTGGAGATTGGGAAATGAGTCCATCGCCCATCCAATGTCACTCACTCCCGTCAATGGTCACAACAACCACCACCGCCGCTTTCTGCCGTCGACCTTCCAGAAGCATTTCCTGTCCCCGTCTGCTGGAGGCCACCGTCTTCCCTCCCTCCCGAATACACGTATTCAGAGATGAGAGCTCCAGCAAGGTCATCTGTCATCATTTAGGGCCACCCAGGACGCAAGCCAGCCGTCGTTTAGCCCGCCATCGTCAGCCCCCCAAAACGAAGCCAACCACCGCCAGCTCACACAAGACTTCACTAGCAGCCAGTCTACAGACTACAGAGTACCTCTCTACCTCTCTACCTCTCTACGGTATCGCCATCGCCCTTCGCTCTGGCCGGCGAAGCCAACGAGCACTGCACGTCCCGTGGCCAATCCTGTCCCGCCCAGCCCAGGCCCAAAGACGCCGTCAACGCCGTGTTTCCGGCCAACCGGGGTCAAATTCGGACAAGCCCGCGCCCAATATTGACCAATACAGCAAACACAACACCCAAGCTGCCAAGCCTCGACTCGAAGCAGCCCTGCGGCGGAAGCCCCTTGGATTCTTCTTTCAATGGAACCCACAAAGGCAGTCTCAGTATCTCAAAGACACAAGAAGTGCTGCGTACGCGACGCTATCAATGCCGCTTCTCGCCCCCGTTGTATTATGTAAATCTTCGGGGGCACCATTGCGTCGTTGAAGATCTGTACATGGGCTCGACGTCCACCGTCTAGTCCACATCAGATGGGCCGCTCACCCCGCGTCGTGGTGCGCCGTACCTACATGCATATGCGGTTCCATCTTCATCATCTCTCACTGTCACTGTCACTATTCATAGCACACCATGCAGATACCGACCCCGACCGCTGCCTGCCAACTGCCATCGCTCACTCACCAAGAAGCCTCAGCCAACGGCTGCGACATTGTCTCCTGTTTTGGCTGCTCCCTCTCCCAGTCTATCGAGTTGGCGGCGCCGGCACAGCGACCTCGCATGTCTTACTCGTGGATGGGGGCACGTTTCTCATCTTGCTGCTGCTCGTAATCACCCTCACTTCAATTATGCACCGCGTGACACCTCCTATCCCTCGCCAATCCCATCACGTACGCACCTTAATATCAACGACCTCCATCCCGCCCCCTCAGAAGCCGGGCCCCTTGGACCCCTGCGCAGCTGGAAACTCCCTCCTGCATAGCGGGGACCCTCATTACCACTCTCTCTGGTGGTATCCGCCTGCACCCAGTATCCGTACCTTCGAACTCGAACCTCCTGTACCGATACCTCCGCTACCCTTTGGCTGTCGCAGTCACTCCTGAGTCTAACCAGTCAATAAATAGAGAACACATCAGGACTCGAAAATGCGGGAACGCATGCGTCAGTCTCGGGCCTCGAAAATAGCAACGAACCACCTTCACCAAGAAACCAAGACACAAATCTCCCGCAGCAAAACACGCAACACACAAGTCACCAATCTCAAAGAAACGCAACAAGAACGACGACAATCCACAATCGAAATATCTCAGGTAAGCCGCAATCGCTAGCGCAGCCGCGGGGCACGGGGAACCCGAGCACCCCGTGGCCCGGCCGTTCGGTCGCCGTCCTTTTACCCTTTTCTAACAACTCACTTTTTTCCATTCGAAGCTGGGTCCCGTCGAACCCGGCTTGAGGCTGTGAGATCTCTCCTTGCGAATCCTAAATTCCTTACCTGGCTGCCGGGACGCACAACATACATCCCAGGGGGGAAGGGGAGGAAGCTCCCACACCGGTCCGGTGAACGGTGAGCACCCCCCAATGAAATCTTCATCCGAGCACCATACAGCATCAACCCGGCACCCTCAACAGGTACAGTCATCGCATCCCTGACCGCGCAAAGAACCGCAGGGAGCGCTCTATTTCCGCAACTCTTGTCGATGAAAAATGCCACCAACAGGGAGAGAAAGAAAAAAAAAAAAAAAAAAAACACCTGTGCTACATTCTGCCATCCAATCCGGACAACATACTTCATGAAACTCGAGCGTGCCACTAAACGCCGTCAAAACAACTCATCGGTGCATTTGACAACTCATCACCAACCGCCCACGCACAGCCCATGATTGTCGTCCAAACCGGCCACATCCATCCCCCACGCCCCCCCCCCCCCCCCCCCAGACCGCCAAAAGGAAAGAAACCTATGGTAGGTATAATAAAGATGTACAGCATGATAAGCCGATCCGTGACGTCGTACCGCCGCAGGCCCTGATGGGCTGGCTCTAGCTCGCCGTACCTACCTACCCAAAAACACACGCCTTTCCCTGAATTTCCCGGATCGCCAGAACACACAACACGCAACGCACGTTGCAACGTGAGCCCTGGGGAAACACGCAATGAGGTCACCGCCGCGCATCGTCATGAATCAGGCTTACCGTACCGCCCAAGCAATCAACCACCACCCGCGCCCATGCTTTCTCAGTAGTATGTACCTTACCAGAAAGAAGAGAGGCTCTACAACGTCCTCCGTATGATTCCATGTAAGGATGGAAAAAGCCATGTGATGATGGTATCAAGCTGCATCAACCAACTCCCAAAAATACCGTGACGTGGGAATGGGCCGCCGCCGCCGCCCCCATGCATGCCCCCTTTCTTCGACCGTGCTGACTTCTCAACTCACCTCAACCTCCCCCACCAAGGATGAACCCCTTCCAGCACAGCCCGCCAAGCGCCGCCGCCGAGGAACCACGACACCACACCCGCACCCGCCCCCCCCTCGTGGCGCGGCACGGGAAGGGGCGCGCTACCCTTTTTGCATGCCCATGCGACCAACTGTCGTTCTCATCTTGTGTTTTTTTTTCCCCCTCTTGCGTCGGAACTCTTCCGTAATTCTGGACGTAGATGCGTGCCCACCAGGGATTTCCTTACATGCGAACTGGACCGCAGAGCAAATCCTGCCCGTTCTCTTGGGATGAAGTCAGCACTGTTTTCCATCCCACCGGATGGAATCGTAAGCTTCCTTTCCATCGCGGGAGAGAGGAGGCATATCTGCAAGGTTTGGTCGTAGCGTTGGGAATTAACCATGAATCCGCCGGGACGGTCCCGGCTTACGCAAAGTGATCCAGCGCAGGTTGCAATACCGAATGCCTGGGCTGTTCCTTCAGACCGCATTTGCAGAGTCAGATGAGGCAGCGAAGCGGTTCAGAACAACATGAAGTAGATGTTAACTTAGAAGTCCACGCATTTGGCGCTATTGAAACATGTAAGTCGGATACGTTCACGTCTGCTTCTATGGCTGTCGATGAGTTGGTGTCTCTCGTCCTCGCCAACCATAAGTTCAACGTAATATATTCTCGTCAACGTGATCCAACGGAAGATGTTACCAAGCGCCGCTTCCACCATGCTAATGTCTTCTCCCTCGTAACGAGAACGACCCAGAGATGTCCTAGAGACAAGTTCTAAAATACTGAAGCTTTTCAACGCTGTCGAGAAGTCAGTAAGGAGGAGCCGAGAATGATGTTGTCGAGTGAGAACTGACGCGTTATGCCACCCGCATGAGCATGTACAGACAAGCTAAAGAAGCCGATCGTCGAGCGTTCGAGACTATCCCGGAAGGATGTTCTTGGCCCTCTTCAGCCCCTGTCGACAAGTCTTGCCTGTGCATCTAGCCAGCAGAATAAGTGCCCTCTGTCCTGCATTCCATATCCTATGAAAGGAAACCGCGGCTGCGTAAACATGCTTCCATATAAAAGACGCAAAGAAGGTGAGGCATTCAACATGACGGCATTTAGGCCCAGGATAGCGTCTCTCGCCTGTCTTCAGTGATATCGCAGACTACTAAACCAGCAACAAAACCAGGGTCGTTAGGATGCTGCGAATGGTTCGGGGTTGTATCGTACCAGCTGGTCATCTTGCGATACGCTTCAGCGGCTACTTTCCAGTGCTGGCCGACAAGGTGTGACAAAATCTTGTGTGCTTTTAGATGTAGTACGTCACGTGTGCATTGGAGTTTCCGTGTACATCAAATGATTTTCTGACTTCGAGTAATATTTTCCCAATACGCAACGCATATGTTGCAATTCTCCAGAAACCGACTTGAATTCCCGCACTTCCCCAACGTCACTGTCAAATCTAGCCAGACTAAGCTCTGATGTACAGGCCGGGAAGAGTACGACAGCTAACGAGAAACCGTCCTCGCTACACGTCACGCACTCAAACTGAATTTTAACCGGAATACCACCTCGTTTCGGTTGACGCGTCCAGATCCACACTCTACAAGGTCGCCTCGTACCGGATGAGCCGTGGAAAGTTTCTTCACATACGTTATAGAAGCAGCAGTCCATCCGTTTTAATATCAGGATAGCAACTTCAGGCTGAAAGTTCCAAATCAGTAAAAAGCAGATCTCAGTTTAACTGGCAACGTAACGGAGCCTCACTTATATGTTACTCTTCGTGGAGATTAGCCTCTCCATCAAGTATCAAATTCCAACACCATGTCAAGACAGCATACGTTTCCAACACAAACCTGTTCAACTCGCACAACTGACTTGCCTCATCATAAATACGAATTTCACGAGAAAAGAGTGTCAAAGCCGAGGTCAAGACCAAAAGTCTAAAGGCCGTTCTATTCCAGCCGCTCCGAAAAAAGCCCGCAAAGCCGTATTTTAAATCTTACAAGAGATCTCATCCCCGATCCTCGAAAACAACCTCTCATTCTTTAGGCACCAGCAACCACCGCCAGACCGTCGTAAATCATCCGCTTGACCTCGTAGAACGTGCTCCGGTGCTGCATCATCGTCGCAGCGTCCGTGATGCCCACGCTCTCCACCTCCACCTTGCCCGTGCTCGTCTTCCGCACCGCCACGGCCCCGTTGATGACGAGCGTGCCTTCTCCCCTGAACTCGGCCGTGTACCCCGCAGACTGCATCGCCCTCCGCAGGTCCGTGAGTCTGAGGTCGCCGACATGCAGCGGCTGCGCGACCGAGCGAACAGCCGAGGCCATGTTCATCGGCAGCAGGTCCAGCGTCGGCACGACTTCGACCTTGGCGTCGGCGTCTTCCTGGGCCGCATCGGCATCCTCCGCCTCCGTCTTCTGCCGCTTGTTGGCCCCGTCGTCCTTCTCCGCCAGCTTCTCCTTTGCCAGAGCTTCCGCTACGAGCTGGCCTGTGATTGTGACGATGCTGAGGCCCCGCACGTTTTGCCACTTGAGCTTCTTGACCAGGCTGTCCGTCAGCTTGACCACCCAGGCATTGGTATCGACACTAGCGTCCACCCAGGTGCCCATAGACGGGGTGAAAACGTCGACAACGCTTTCTTCTGATGTGCCGATTTGCGCAGCGAGAGCCTTCTTGCAGTCTGTTGCAAGCGCTGTGGTCTCCTCCGTCGTACCGCCGACCAGAATCAGCTTTCTAGGCTGGATTAGTGGTATAAGCATGTTCAAACTCCTCTTGTCGTGTAGACCGCTGAAGTCGACAAAGGCGATACGCAGGTTGACTGGGACCTTTTCTGAAGATAGAATCAACTTTGAAGGTCCTTGTATCTCTTCCTCGACAGTGTCTTCCACGTCATCCAGCTCATCAGCCACATGATCCTCGCTTGCCGTGCCATCCTGGTCGTCTCCAGCTGTCTTTGCATTTTGGCGTTTGTTGGCGCCCTTGGTGCTTGCATCATCCCATTTGCGTTTCTTTCCTAGTCGGTCCTCGTCATTGTCGCCACGCATTTCGGTGTCAGGTACATCTTCCTCCTTTTCCTCAGCTCGGAGGTAGTCTTCGGGGCGAATGACATCTCCAAACTGGTCGTCACGCCTCCTGCGCATGACCAAGGGGAAAGAACGTTCACGGCCCTTTTTACCTCGCACGTCAAAGTCATAAGCACCACGCTTCTTTGTCAGAATGTTGATGCCCAGATCCTCGTCCGTCAACACAACCTTCTTCCGTGTTGCCTGACCCATGGTTGTTGAGATGTTGAGAGCCTTTCCTTGTTGCTCATTGTCGGATTCGCCAGAGTCTGAGGAGGATTCTGATGAGACATCATCAGCTGCATCTGCCGGTGCCTGTAATGATGCTCCACCACCGCTTTGCAGTGTGGCCTGAAGCTGTCGTTGCGTTGCTAGCCACTGCTGGTAAACGGTCAATTCGTCTCCTTCGAGGGCCTGTCTCTTGGCCTCCTGAATCTCCAGCTCTCGCCCGCCGCCATACACAAACTCGATGCTGTCGCCGCTGCTCGTCTGCTCCACCGTGGCGCCATCTTGACGTTCTGTCCACCAGTCCCACAGTGTTCTTGCTATTGATGGCTGTTCCGCTCGAGATTTTGGCGGCTTGTCTGTCAAGACGACGAGGTTCCTGGAGTCTTTTGCCAGACCCTTGATCAAATCCTTAGAGAAGCCCCATTCTAAAGTGTCATCGCTCGCAAGAATGACTCTGCCTTCCGATTGAACGTTGCCGCCACTGCTAGAGAGCAGCTTCTCGATCTGCGCTCGACGCTCCAACAGTTTGAGATACCTGAAATCAAAGGGCACAGCCTCCTTGGTCTTCCCATCTGCGCCGTTTGCTTTGCGCTGACCGTCAGCAACTGATTCGAACTCCCGGACAATATTGTCGTCCATCCACTCCAGCATGCTTCGCGCATACCGGAGCGTACTTGACATATTCCGTCCAGCGAGGTAGAGCTTGGCTGCCTTTAGAGAATTGTCATCAGTCTCGGAGTCGACCTGCCATGTGTGCTCGAGCAGATACGCGATTTCCAAAACACGAGCGCTTGAATCGACGGGGATTAGGCAAGTGCCTCCTCGACTGACGCAAAGCTTGATCATGTCGACCAGCTGCTCGTCACGCTTTGCGCGACCGCCTGCCTGGGCAACTTTCTCCGCACCACGACTGCTGCAAACTAGTGCGGTGGGCTTGCGTAGTTGCTCGATAACCTCCGCACCGCCACCTCCCGCTCCTCCTAGCCATGCGGCACCGGCATAGACATTCTCTCTTGCCTGGTTCCAATCCACCGCATAAACAATTGACTCCAAGCCATGCTGAATGTGCCATATCGTTCCTCCCAAGCTGTGGCCCGCATTATATGCAGTGATCATAAGACCATTGAGGGGCGGAGAGAACGGGGACGGCAGCGGCTCGTGAGGTTGTGAATACTTGAGAGGTTGGATAAGGGAAAAGTATCGCGTGATTTCTTCAGGGGTCGGCGCTTGCAGGAGAAAATCGCTGTCGCCGGTCGGTTGCTGGGAGTAGGAGTAGGCGGCCTCGCTGAGGGAACCGTGAGGGATCTTGGTCGCAGCTAGAGGGGTCGATGCGTAGAGGTCTTGGGTGAGGGTGCGACCGAGGTCGATGACAGGGCGAGTCGCGTACACGGGAATGCGCGTAAATAGAGGAAAGTTCTTGCAGCAGTGTGCGAACGCAGCGAGATGCGACGTCGTGGCGTGGGTCAGGAGGATAATGGACAGCGTCGGGACCCGTCTGTAGGCATGTATTAGTATCTTGAAGCGCATTCAATCGGCAGAGGGTACGGTACTTTTCGAGCTCCCGCAGCTTCTCAACATCGAAAGATTCGTCCCATCCGAGATCGATCAGAATCTTGACACCTCCATCGAGCTCAAGAATAGACTGCGACGCCGACGACTCGGAAAGAGCGCCCTGGAGGGGGCAGAAGGTAAACATGGTTGCTGTTTATGGCTGAGGGTCGTGATGCATCGTCCAGTGTCTGACTGCGACCGATGATGGCAAATAGTATTTCGAGTGATCTTCGTCAAGCGATGACCATGTTGCTGGCGCAGCGACCAGGACGAACGATTGCGTGTCGTAGTCGAATAGCGAGCTGCGAGTCGAGGTTTGACTGTCGCGTAAAAGAATCCAGGATCATGAGAACCGGGTGCTGCAAGACGCGGTACGTACCCAGAACCTTGCCAGGCACCGTGTGGTCTGGTCTTCAATGCGAAGAGCAGGTGCAGGGGCCACGGAAGCTCCAGCAAGAGATCCGTCACTGTGGGGCCGGCCCTGCTGAGATCGGAGCGGCGGTGAGTTCTTCCGCTCCCAGTCCGGTCTAGCTTGGTCAAGCTGCATAAAGTGGGGTCCTCTTGCAAGTGGCAGGTGCAACGGGGGGCAGCTGAAGCTCCCGCATTGGATGGAAAAGTTCCAGGCTGGCCCCTCGGTGCCGCTGCTCATCGGTCTGGAAAAACGCATCGGAAAGTTATCGTGTCAATTTGGTCCTGATCCCTGTCGATACGTGGTCAACAAGCGTGTTGCTGCAAAGGGGACACAATTCGAGCCGTCACTTTACTTTTTTTTTATTTGGTCAAGTCGGCTGGCCCTCGAACGACGACATTTCTCGACAGTTCCCAGAGAATGGCGCACTCTTGAATGCGTGCGCACATATTAACAATCTCTCCGCGAAGCTCCCTTTCGATTTCCAACTACAACCGGGCACCATAGCTCCAACTACAGATCAGCTACATACTCCTCCATCAGTAGCTGCCCACACCTAATACGATCCTTCCGACCGCGAGCATCGAGAACGATTCCTAGGATCACGCCAAACCCCGAGCAGTCGAGCACCGCACACCTCCTGTAACCATGTCCGACTTCAGCACATATCACCACCTGGGCCAGGGCGAGCAGGACCCCTCGAACCCAAACCGATCGACACAGCCGGCACCTCCCCAGTTCTCCCCTCCCATCGCGGGGCAGCCATACCAGCAGGGCGCGCCCTACGGAGCCCCTCCCGCGCCGGGACAACAATACTATGGCGGCCAACCGCCCATGCCCGGCTCGGCGCAGCCTCAAGGCTCACCGTACGGCGCTCCTCAAGGTCAGCCCTACGCTCAGAGCCCGGGTTTCCAGTCCCAGGAGAACTTGGCGGCGCAGATGGGTGGCATGTCTTTGGGTCCCGGCGATGGCCACAACACTCTGAGGAAGAAGAAGAAGGATCGCCATGCATACCACCAAGTCGAGGCCACAGGGTCCTCGCAAGCTTTCAACGGCATGCCGCCCCCCGGTACCCCGGCCACGGCCTTCTTGAATGCCGATCCCTCGCAGGCCCAATATGTCAACCCCCAGATTACCCCTGCGATGAACCAATTCCCGGCCGCGGCTGGTCAAACCTTCACCCCCGGTATCCCCGCGACCCAGGCCGAATTTGCAACGCGGAACGGTGCCGATGGTGGTGGACCCCCGGCCGTCGTCCAGACCGGCGGACACCAGAAGCTCTCTCTCGATGACCTACCGAGTGTCCCCGTGTCCCGCGATTCCCTCCAGCAACACTACTTCTCGAATGTTTACCCCACCTTCGAGAAGCACCTACCTCCCCCAGCTACCGTCTCCTACGTTGCTTTCGATCAGGGCAATGCCTCGCCCAAATTCGCTCGCCTGACGTTGAACAGCATTCCCGCGAGTGCTGAGGGGCTCGCCCTGACCGGCCTTCCCATGGGTCTTCTCCTCCAGCCATTGGCACCCCTGCAGCCCGGTGAACTTGAGATTCCCGTCCTCGACTTTGGGGAGTCTGGCCCCCCGAGATGTCGCCGCTGCAGAGCTTACATCAACCCCTTCATGATGTTCCGGTCCGGCGGCAATAAGTTCGTTTGCAACCTGTGCACATACCCCAATGATACCCCGTCCGAATACTTCTCCGCCCTCACTCCCCAGGGTGTAAGAGTAGACCGCGACCAGCGCCCCGAGCTTACCAGGGGAACCGTCGAGTTCGTTGTACCTAAGGAGTACTGGACCAAGGAGCCCACAGGCCTCCGCTGGCTGTTTGTGATTGACGTCACCCAGGAGTCTTTCAACAAGGGATTTATCGAGTCCTTCTGCGAAGGTGTTCTCGCGGCGCTCTACGGTGGCGAGGATGCTGAGCGGGACGAAAATGGCGAGCCAAAGCGTGTAATCCCCGAGGGTGCCAAGGTCGGTTTCGTGACATACGACAAGGATATTCACTTCTACAACGTCAGCGTAAGTGGCTCGTCTGTGAATTTGAAAAGCAACGCTGACAGGCGAAGCCCTCCCTGGATCAAGCTCAGATGATGATCATGCCCGATCTCGAGGACCCCTTCGTGCCCCTGAGCGACGGCCTCTTTGTTGATCCTTACGAGTCCAAGTAAGCTTTCAAACTCACGGCCACAGTGACATGACTAATAGTCTCAGGGCTGTCATCACTTCCCTGCTCACCATGCTTCCCACCATGTTCTCCAATATCAAGAATCCCGAGCCTGCTCTCCTAGCTACTCTTAACTCGGCGGTTGCCGCACTGGAGAAGACTGGCGGAAAGATTGTCTGCTCCTTGGCTGCGCTGCCCACATGGGGCCCCGGCCGTCTGTTCCTTAGGGACGACGGCAAGCACCCAGGTGGTGAGATTGACAAGAAGCTCTTCTCTACGGAACACCCGGCCTGGAAGAAGGTTGCTGAGAAGATGGTCGCCACCGGTATCGGCGCCGACTTCTTCCTCGCCTCACCATCCGGCGGTTACCTTGACATCGCAACTGTTGGCCACATCGCGGCTTCAACAGGCGGCGAAACGTTTTACTACCCCAACTTTATCGGCCAGCGTGACAACACTAAGCTGTCGATGGAGATCAAGCACGCGGTCACTCGCGAGACCGGTTTCCAGGCTCTCATGAAGGTCCGCTGCTCGAACGGGCTGCAGATTAACGGCTATCACGGCAACTTCATTCACCACACCTTCGGTGCAGACCTCGAGATTGGAGTTATCGACGCCGACAAGGCCATGGGTGTCACATTCTCTTACGATGGAAAGCTCGACTCCAAGCTGGACGCGCACTTCCAATCCGCCCTTCTCTACACCACGGCATCAGGTCAACGCAGAGTACGCTGCTCCAACATCATTGCTAGCGTCTGTGACAACCCGCGAGACTCTGTCAAGTTCATCGACCAGGACGCCGTGGTCGCTATCCTCGCCAAGGAAGCAAGCACAAAACTGGCCACCACCTCCGCGTCTCTCAAGGACGTCCGCAACCACCTCACCGAGAGGACAATCGACATCCTCTCCTGCTACCGCAAGAACTTCCTCACCGCAGCCCAGCCCGACGGCCAGCTCGTCATGCCGGAGCGCCTCAAAGAGTTCTCAATGTACATGCTCGGCCTCGTCAAGTGCCGCGCCTTCAAGGGCGGCAACGAAAGCTCCGACCGCAGGGTACACGAGATGCGCATGATCCGCTCCATGGGCGCCATGGAACTCAGCCTCTACCTCTACCCGCGCATGATCCCCGTCCACAACCTCGCACCCGAGGAAGGCTTCCCCGACGAGTCAGGCCACCTCAAGGTGCCCCCCGCCATCAGGACGTCGTTCTCCCGCGTCGAGCCCGGCGGCGTTTACCTTGTTGATAACGGCCAGCAATGCCTCCTCTGGTTCCACGCACAGACGTCGCCGAACCTCATCGCAGACCTCTTCGGCGAGGACAAGACAACTCTCCAGAGCCTCGACGCCTACACGTCGTCGCTGCCCATGCTCCAGACGCACCTCAACGCCCAGATCCGCAACATTGTCGAGTTCCTCAAGACGATGCGCGGCTCCAAGGGCCTGGGCATTCAGCTGGCAAGGCAAGGCATCGACGGCGCCGAGTACGAGTTCGCGCGCATGCTGGTCGAGGATAGGAACAACGAGGCCCAGAGCTACGTCGACTGGCTCGTACACCTCCACAGGAGTGTGCAGCTCGAGGTACGATATTGCCCCTATCATTACCCCCTAAACACTAACTAACGTGACTACGTAGCTGTCCGGCCAGAGGAAGAGAGACGACCCGTTGACGGACGCCAACGCCCTAGCCGGCTTCGCTGGCCTGCGTCCTAATTACTGGTAGGAAAAAGGTTACTAAAGTGATTTGGTAGTAGTGGGCAAATGGAGTCGGGTTGCGGCGTGGGCGTGGGCGATGCGGCAAGCTGTGTTTTCTTCTTCTCTCGTGCTTTTGAGCGTTTTCCATAAATGCATATACATTTTGGTGGGCGGTGTCCAAGGGGGCTCTCGTCCCTCCGCAAAACAGTCCAAGAAAAAAAAAAGAATACCTCCCCAGCTCGTGCTGAACGAACTTCGCGCCGTTGGTCGAGTACGTGAACTGACACGGCCCTTTCCTCATCCATGGATCCCGCTTGGAACTTCCCGTTACAGAGCTCCTGTCTCGGTGCGCCTGGAACGCAACGAGCTTCATACCACTCACTGCTGCTCTCTTGGTTGCTTGCGTGTACGAAACCTCACTATCGAGGCGGTGAGCAGCGCTGTACCTTTACGGAACGGGCTGTCGTGACACTGCGAAAATGAGAGGTGACACAGCACAAGTGATGCTCATATTCTCGAGACCGCTTTCTATCTAACCTCGGTACAGCTCCCAGAAGGCCCAATATTTGCCTCCCCCTTTTCGTCTTGCGCCCAATGTTCACATGCCCTTCACTCTGGCCCAGTCGTCAATAATTGGATAATGCACATCGACCGTGATGAAGATCCCTGCGGCCCAACGCGTAAGACATGGCAAAGAGAGAGAGAGAGAGAGAGAGTCGACGCGGCGCCCCCAACGTAAATCTGCCCAGGCAGCGAACGTCGTCACCGCTCCCGCCAAAGATAGTCCCAAGAACGGCGCATTTAGTCGAGAGACATCTACATGAAAGGCAGCCCGGGCCTCTGTCTTTCTCAAGTGTCTATCCCAAGGGAGCGGGTGGACGAGCTGAACGGACCCAAGGGGGTGGGGGTGCCGCCTGTCATCTGATCAAACTAACTACCTGTGCTCGCCCCCTGTGCCGCCCAGTGCCCGCTAACCTGGGACAAAACCAAAAGAGTCAAATCGGCGTTGTGATCAAAGAGAACCGGGGGGGTTCAGGAGTAATGAGATTGTGAGATGTGATTTCTGACAGAAGATGGGGGAGTTTTTCCTTGGGGAGGCATGTACGGCGCAGGCTAACCCGTTCTTTGCTGCCGGTAACGACAGATTGGGAAAGGCGGACGAGACATTTGACATGGCCTTTCGGTATGGATGAACCGCGGACTCTACCGGTTTGCCAAGCTTCACACGGCATGGGGCGGGGGGCTCTTTCTCTTCCGTCATGGGTTTGATTGATTCCCTGGGCTGGGCTGGGAAAAGGATAAGTTTGGTATTCTCTGGCTGAGACAACTTACGGGGCGTACATGAGGAACACCTCGCTCTTGCCGCCGAGTGTGAGGGTTCCCAATCCTGTGTGCTTTTGTTTGTTCCCCACGAGGAAGGCTTTTCTTGCATTAGAATGGCTCATCGGGTATCCATACATGGTTGCATTTGTTCGGCAGCGCGTGGTATAATCAGGCGAGAGACGAGTGGTTGACGTTAAATCCCAGGGCAGTGAAACATGCAGGCTGCCGCTTTTCAAACCCCCGCCAGCCAGCTCCAAGGCCACGGCCGTGTTGAAGGGAATGGGAAGCGGGAGGAGGGGGCGTGTGTTGTGCATGATCTGGAAGGCGGTCGATGGGAGGTGATCGACGGGTTTCCGCCTGCTGGATGGACCGGGAAAATGGGAGAGAAAGGGGGGTGGGGGGCGCGGCGATGCTGAACTTGAATCCCTGACGGAGATCGCTGCATTTGCTTTTCACCAGAGAAACAAAGAGTCGGTGTCTGTCGAGCGAGTCCCTGCGAGGCGGTCCTTCAGTGTCTCAGTGGTCTGGAACGCCGTCGTAGGGCGGGCGGGATCTTCGTCCGGGACTAGGGACATGAACTGATTCCTAGGATGCACTGCGGTCCAACATGCCAAAGTAGGAAACTTTCACGGAACGGGTGCCTTTGTGGTAGGTTGCCTGCCGAGGGCGGTGAAGAAGAGTCTTGCGCGCATGGAAGAAGAACCGCCTGGACGCGGCCGGGGAACGATTACCTCGACGCATTGGCCTCATGGATGGTAATTTGACCCAGAGGCGGGCTTCCGTCCCATCCCATGTCGACGTCCGTCTTGACGGTTACAAGCCCTTCCCGGCCATCCAGAGAAAGGTGGCGGTCAGCTAACGGGTCGCCGGTAGGAGCCGCTCATGGGACGAACCGCGCAGAATGCTGTTGACAGAGCGTGGCTGCAATAGCAATTATCATAGACTCTCGAGGGCTATTCCGGAAGAGGAAACCTCATCATCAAGTGGAAAAGCAACGCCCAACTCTGAACGGCAGTCTTGTTGCACCCACTTCAACAGAAGAGGATGATGATGCCCACGGTGCTCCCTAATAGAGATAGTCCTCGCGAGCTGTCTTGGGCATCTTCACCCCGCCTCCTTGCGGGTGTGCGTGCGTGTTTGTGTAATCGACCACACCAAAGAATGGAAAGGGAGTTGGTTCAGAGGTCCCATGTCCCGCGTGATTGGATGTCCGATGTAAGGGCCTGAACGAGGCTGCGTGCCCCGAGGAGCGTTGTCCTCTCCGGTTCCGCGTGGTCGGGCTCGGGTGGCGTCAGCCCGGGTCAGGGGTCGAGAAATATTCCCTCTTTCCTACGCATTATGTACCCCTTCCTTCACTCCCCTTGGCACCCAAAACCAAAAGGCCGGGATAAAGTCGTGTGTTTCTCTTGCTTGTTGAAAAAAAGTCCCGAAAGGTGAGAAAGACCTTCGACGACGGCTCGAGCCAACCCCTCCTAAAGGCCGTAAGTGAGGCCTCTTCATGTCTCGGCCGTAATGACCCGTCACACAGAAGCCTCGAAGATGCCAGCCTTCAGGTCGTGAAAACTGAAAAGTGACGGCAGCAGTCGGGATACCGTAGATTCTCTTTTCTGACTCGGCGTCCACCTAGATAGTCCTCCAGCACCTCTTGCCTGATGTTCTGGGAGTGGGGGCCAATGCGGCAGGGGATACGCAGTGATACCTAATCATCGAGATGATCGTACACCCCTGACTAAGATCTAACATGAGGAGCAAGGATTTGTTATTTGGATTATGGGGGCCCCTGCTGTTTGGCTTGCGTCGAGGTGCATAGGAAGTAATGACGAGGACACCAACGAGCATTGTTTGCATCTAAAATCATGTCAGCTCCCGAAAAAGCAAGCATGGAATACCTTCCGACGCACGCAAACCCTGTCGAAGATCCCGCCTGGGTGCTAGTGTTTGCTAGCCTATCATTCCGCGTCGAGGACGTCCCGTTGCCCATCATCGCTAGAGGAAGCAGAATGGAGACTCATGCAAAATACTTTCTTCTCCCTTCGGGGGGGGGGGGGCCTTCGGGATGACTGCCCTTCGAAGGAAGCCGCGGCCTGTTGCTTGCGGACAAGGCAAGTCGTTCCTTGCTTTTTTTCGTCTGTTGTCCCGCCGCAGCACGTGCTGGGCAGATTTCGACAGGACCGAGTGGGACGAATACGAACAGGCAGAGACATGCTGGTCTGCTGGCCCATTCCACCTCCACGGATTCTAGGTTTGCCGTTGACGCTGGGGCAAATTCGGCGAGACGTGGATGAACGAGTGAATGAGCCAGCTCTGATGTTGTTGGCATTGTGAAGGCCGAACGGGGCTGCCGCCAGGCGTCTGCCAAAGACTCGGTGGTCTGATGATCGAAGTTATAATCGTAAGCTGACTTCAGCCTCACCGTGACAATGAGTCGAAGATCTCTGCACACTGGGAGCTGAACAGCCTGGTGGAAGAGACAGTGTGTTGATTCGTAGTTGTGTCACTGACTGATTTGAAATATCATTTCGGAAAATGAGGCGGATATCAGGACCGTCTCCGATTCGACGTCCCGGCAAGCTGGAGGAACGATGCCTGCCCCCTCCGTCTCGTCACCCGGGGTGCGTGCCTATTAAATGCTGTTCGTAAAGAGAAAATGTGATGGAATGATCGAACAATATGTCCAAATTGAGATTCGTCTGCGAGGGGAATAGGTTTAACGTGCTGGAAATCACCAAGCGCCGTCCAAGGCTCCCAGAACACACTCAATTACATAGACCCTGACCAAACTTCGAGACTCGCCAGAACGCCGCCAGCCACAACTATATCGCAGACCATACCTACCACGATAGTGATGCAGGCTTCCGTGAAGACTGAAAACAAAAGAACACCCAGGGAAAATCATAGCTCCCTCCCAACAGACCCGTCAGGACTTGCTGTTGGCGCCCGACGTTGTAGATCTGGGGTCCCTCGAGATCGCGAGGAGCCTCAGCCCGATGTGTGCAGGGGCAGAAAAAGAAAAGAGCGTGGGCCGCTAGATTGAAAAGCTGACCAGATAACGCGGATGCTGGGCTCCCTGTCCTTTGGTTGCGAACCAATAGGAAGACCCGGACAGGGAAGCGGCTGTCTGATGGCGTACGAGTGCATGGGTCGCGAGACATACAAACACCCTTTGTTTGTATTCATCATGCCGACATGACAAGGCCGTGCCCAAAAGACAAATCTTTTCTCCCATGGTATGCTGCTTCAGCCCGCCTGACGTACGTCCTAGTCTCACCGGTCCATGTTGAGTACCCACGACTGAGACAAGCAGCCCATCAGTGATGCGCCAAGAACATGTCGGTCAAGAACCGTCCATGATCGCAGAGAAGGCGTAGCGCGGGTCGGGCTGGCTTCGGACTCGTGCGATTTCACTGGGAGCGAAGACGTCGCTGAAGATTTTGAAATCGCTCTTGTGGCCGGATGAGCTGCCGGAGCTCGACGATGACGACGAGCTACTCTTGGACTTGCTCTTCGAGCTGCTGCTGCTGCTGCCCTTACTCTTTTTGGCGATATCGTCAAGGATGCACTTGGCCGTACATTGTCGGTCGTCCTCGAAGGCAAACATGACGGCTGAGAACTGACCCCTCAACTCCGGATCGTAGAGAAAGACCTCGCGCCAGAGCTCTGCCAACTCCTTGGGCGGGTTGCGATATCCATTGCCAAGACCAAAGTCGCCAATGACCACATGGTTGTAACCAATAGAGGCGCAAATTCGAAGCGCTGCTCGCATCTTGTTCCTTACCAGCTCACGCTCCGTCGAGAACGAGTATTTCCTGCCCATGTCGGTGAGCTTGGGCCAGCGCGCTGGCGGCATGGAGATGACCGGCAGCGATCTCCAATCCTTCATCTCTAGCGACTCGATTCTGTCTTGAAACTGGCGAAATCGGACTTGAAGACATGGGGTCAGTGCTTGTTCCGAGATCGTGGGTCGGTAATTGCTTACCAACGTCAGGGGAGTAGATGGCTCCCTCGATCGGTATGGGGTAGTTGGACGCCAAGTAGGTCTCCGGATGTGGGGCGGCCAGCGTTGCCGAGAGGTTGCTTCGACGGCATAGTCTCTCCTGTACCAGATCTCATTAACCTTCTATTGACTCCAGAACGGTTCCAACGTCGTCATACCTCATATCCAACAACTCCCGTTTCCCAGTCTCCTCCCGGGCGTTTCTCATTGGCAGCACAGATGAACGGAATGCGAACGCCCTCGCTCTGAGCCCATCCGATGGCGCAGTCAACCGGATCTCCGTGAACGACGTCTGATGGCATTAGTTGGGAACCTTTCGTGAGGCCAGAAGCTTGACTCACAGAATTTGGGGAGATCTGAACTCATAAAGCTGGGACGGTTCAGGCAAAGTTGCTCCAGAGGCTGTGCGTATAGAACCGAGTACGGAGGCCATTCGTCACGAAAATGTTTGTTGACCTCTGGAATGAGCTTCTTTTTGGTGTCAGCCGCAACCTCGGAGGGCTTGATCTTCAAAGGCTTTGAAGAAGGCATCTCGATCTCGTGGCAGTGAGATCAAATACGGATGAGGTGACTGGAGACAGACAAATATCCGGACAAGTACTGCTCTCTATGGAGGATAGATGAAGAGGCTTGAAGATGAGGAACCGGGAGCATGTCGACGGGAGTTCTGTGGCCGACCTTAAATATTTATCTCGCAACGAAGAGGCAGTCTATCCAGCTTCAACAAAGTCCATGCCATGTCGAGAAGCGGCATGGAGGGCAGAGAGAAAAAGAAACCATGAGCATCGCTCTCTCTCTCTCGAGCCGCCATTACAGAGAAGCTGCTTCGCCTCTAGCAAGCGAGAGCGGTGAAGGATGAAGGAGGGGAGTGTAACCAATACTTTGCCGGATCTCAGTCAAGTCTGCGACATTCCAGGGTAGTGTATAGGAAGGGCGCGTAAAGAGCGGGTGGGTTTGCGGATGGTCGTGATGAGATGTGTCTTGCTTATACAGAAACCCGGGTCGTGCTACATGGAGCCTCCCGTGGTCTTGGTTGGTGGAATCCGATCGAGATACTACTGCAATCTGCCGCAGTTATACGAGATCTTCCTGTCTCCCAAGATCTCACTTGAGATGTCTTTGCGAGCCGGGGGGAGAGTATTGGGGGCAAGCAGTGCAACCAGGGTCAGACATGTTGGCTCAGAGGGGAGCATGGGAGGGCGGACGGGAGCTAAGCAGCCAAGGCAGGGAAGGGAATGTAAGGCAGAAAGAAGCAGGGGGCCCCTTTTCTGATGGCATAGAAAGAGGAGGGAGGAGAGAATGCAGGGCCTAGACATGTTGCTGGGCAGCAATAAGCAACCTAATGGGCGTGGAAGAAGCAACAAACCCAGCTTTGTGGTTCTTGGATCTCCACTAGGATGTCCGATTTGCCAGGGGTTGGAAGCAATGAAGAAAAGGCGAGCAGAGTGAGGCAAGACGGGAGACGGGAGACGGGAGACGGGAGACGGGATGGTGGATCTTGCAAGACCCATGCTCGGAGGGAATGCCAAATTTGGGAGGATATTGGTTGCGAGGATATGCAGCTGTGAACCCGTAATTTGACCATGTTTGTCAGTCACATCTGGTGCTGTGACAACTGTGACAAGGTGCATCCGGCATGATTTGAGTATCGCTTGCAGAGATGGAAGAACAGTATCGGACCCGAAGAAATGCTCTGATCCCAAGACCACGTCCTGGGATTGCGAATCAAAGACTGCATTATCCCGAGGTCGTCACCCGTGGGTTGGTGTTTGGTGTCTCGGGAGTCGACGACCGACGGAGCTCAGCCGGGTCCCTGCGACAGCAAGTCGGTCCGCAAAAGAGGAGCCGCCTGTGTGTGTTTGTCTGATGCCTGGCATGGCGGAGTTGTTGATTGTTCTGAGTTTTCACAATGAACAGAGAGGAACTGGAGAGAATCGGAGGTCGAAGGCTGTCTTGAAGTTGGTCGAAGGAAGAGAAAAGAAGCAGCAGCTGTCGCGAGTACGTACCTGCCCACCTTCCACCTTCCTTATCCGCGACGTATCTTATCTAATCGGTGATGACACTTTCCTTATCTTATCTAAAGTGACTCAAGGAAGGTCCGGCGGCATTGGAGCTTCCCATTGGCGCAGCACCACCAAGGTGGAAGCTGCTTTTTTGAAGCTCCTGTTTGTCTGTCGCATGTCATCGACACCTTCGACGTCGTCCTTGCAGCCGCTTCCATCGCGCAATATCGTCCCGGGAAATAGCAGCCGACACAACTTGATCGCGCCAGGCGACACCGGTGTTCTTACCAACGAGGGACCCATGCGATTGCCCTGCTCGACGAGGTCGCGACGAACCATGACGATACCCCGCCAATTCGTGAGGGCCCTCCCCTCTGCCAACCTCATTGGTAGACGACAGCTCACGACACAGTCCCGCCGGACAGTTGCGCAATTCTTGGATTGGAAACCCGATACAGAAGTTCAGAATGTCGTTGTCAACGGCTACGTTCGGTCCGTCCGGAACATGAAGACTGAGCAGTTTGTCAACATTGGTGATGGCTCAACAAAGACCCCTCTCCAGGCCATGGTCTCGAGGAGCCAAGACGAGAGGTGGGCAAACTCAGCTGCCCCAGCTTCGTACATGTCTCGGAACGTCTGATTATTCATAATCGAGTAGCTCAAACCTGCGAGTCGGTGCTGCAGTCCGCCTACGGGGCTCATGGGTTCCCTCCAAAACCGACGGCCAGACTCACGAGTTGAAGGTCGACAACGTTGAAGTTCTCGGCCCTTCCGACGCCAAGGTATGTCTCCAAAAGCACTCATCTCCTTTTCTTGTCCCATACGCCTAACACTCGCCCTTCGACAGACCTTCCCCATCCAGAAAAAGTACCAGACGCCGGAATTCCTCCGCACGATGCCTCATCTTAGACCGCGAATACCACTGAATGCCAACATCCTACGTCTGCGCTCAGAGGCCGTTGCTACTTTGACTCAGTTCTTCGCCTCTCGAGACTTTATTCAGACCCATCCGCCTATAATAACATCGTCTGATTGCGAAGGGGCCGGGGAGGTCTTCAATGTCACGACGGGGCCGGCCGAGACACCGTCCCCAGCACCCCATAGTCGCAACAAGAAGACCGAATTGTTCTTCCGTTCGCCCAAGTACCTCACCGTATCTTCTCAACTTCATCTCGAGGCCTTGGCCCAGTCGCTTGGCCATGTTTGGACCCTCTCTCCGACATTCAGAGCTGAGCAGAGCGACACCACCCGCCACATGAGCGAGTTCTACATGCTGGAAGCCGAAATGAGCTTTGTCGACGACCTCGACGATGTCATGGACCTGGTTGAGGACATGCTGCGTGGGCTGGTTACGGGCTTATCCGGTACGCGGGCTGCTCGGGAGTTGCGTCACAGGCGAGCCCAGGGCAAGACACGAACCGCCGAGGACGATCTGGTTCCAATAGAAGAAGTCGAGCGTCGATGGAAGGGTATCATGCAAAACCCGTCGTCTAGATGGCCACGCATTACCTACAGTGAGGCGATCAAGCTGCTTCAGGCAGAGGGAGACCGTTTCGAGATTAAGCCCACCTGGGAAGGAGGCCTACATTCGGAGCACGAAAAGTTCCTTGCCAAAAGCCTGGGGGTTACCAATGAGGCCGGCGCTTACATGCCCGTCTTCGTCACCCACTACCCCCGCGAGATCAAAGCCTTCTACATGCGTACATCAGCCTCTTCGGATCTTGGACCTGATGAAGCTGGTGCGACGGTTGACTGCTTCGACTTGCTGGTGCCTGATTTGTGCGAGATTGCTGGTGGCTCTATGCGCGAGCATCGCCTGAAAGAGTTGCTGGAAACCATGGAGGCTCGTGGCATGATCCCGCCGTCCAACGGCAAAGAAGCGAGCAACGTCGACGGCAACCTCGATTGGTACGTTGACCTACGCCGTTGGGGCTCCAACCCACACGGTGGATTTGGTCTGGGCTTTGACAGGCTTCTCAGCTACCTTGTGGGAGTTCCGAATGTCAGAGACGTGGTGGCTTTCCCTCGCTGGTTTGGTCGGTGCGACTGTTGAACTGCAATCACCAAAACCGCGGTTGGCGGCCCCAGCAATGAGGGTTCGTTAAGCTTTGCCTACCTTGGATTCTGGAAGCTGGCTTGATGAAACAAGCACGACGCGTGTTACACGGCGATCGACCGCCATGTGTTACCTTTGAAGACCGAGTCCACTACCGAGTCACCTCGTGCTTGTGTGCCACGCATGCAGCGTCCCCATCCAGACAACCTGTTGCCCGAGACCTGGGTATACAACCTGATGTCTTATCCTCCGGTGGCTTGCAGATGACAGATTCAGAAGCCCACGGAATGGTCACGCGAGGTTGCACGACAGACGGGTGCCGTTACCCTTGACCACAGTCTCAGACTTGTATCTCAGGGAAGCGATCGCCATCTTCGGCAGCTCTGGGTTGATGAATGTCATCCATCTCTGATTCCGAAGATGATTACGGGAAATGTTCGAGTCGACTCAAACTGCTGGGCCCATCAGGTGTCCAGTGGCTGGCAACACTCGTGTTGAGATCGGCCCTCTGCACGAGTTGCATGTTCATCGACTCGGCCACGCCAAGTCTTACACCCGTGGAACGTCACACAGCGCAAGACCCTGTATCATTATACCGTACTTGTACAATACAACTCTGGATGTCTCGAGTTCTCCTTCACTTGGCACAGATTTCTTCACCGTTCTTTCAGCAAAGACACCGCAAGAGTTGACATAAGCTAAGCAGGTCAACTGATATTTGTCTCGATCTAACCTTCTGCATGTCGACTATTCGAGGTCCAATTCACCGGAACGTTACCTCACTTGAGACTGGAATCGTGCGACATGACAGGGCTGCATCGGTTACCTGTCGGCTGCTTAACAGCAATGAGCTCTTCCCGGCGAATCCGGCGATGCATGGTGGTAAGGGACCAAGACTCCATCACTTTCGAGAAAGGTTTGACGACATCACTGCGGCTTTTCTCCCCAAACCTATGAATTGCATTGACTTGTCTCTCTGACAAGCAGATGGGTAACCTCTCACCGGGCGGCCGGTTCGCTCGGGTGTTGGCGAATTACGCAACAGCTATAGCCTTCTACTGCATGACAAACAACTTCAATGACTACGGGAAGAGTCTTCATACGACCAATGGCAAACTGTACGGTACCAACAACAACCTTCGAGTCAGCAAAGAACATGTCTCTTGTAGTGACACTGCTGCGACAAGTCAGAAATTACGTGCAAGAGCAGGTATTTGGTTCGCGGCTCTCGTGCGACGCCAGTGTGCAAAGGACCTTGAAATTGGAAACAGCAATACCTTCAAGTCTTGGAGAGCTTAGCTCATTGTCTCAACAGCCGCCGGGTTACTGATCCGCTATTTCTTCAATATTAGCCCGCAACGAGATACCCAGACCAAGCGCGCTTGGAGATGACGCAGCATCCGAAGAATGCAGAGGATCCAGAGCATCAGACGTCGAGGCACGGTCTGTGTATCACGAACAGTGCAAAGAGCTAGGGCAAGCTGACGTTGAACCACCGGCGCGCTCGCATCGGCGACGAATTCGCGGCCAGTGACACTTCCCCACATTCCAAAGACAAGACGACTTGCAACTGTAAAGTCTCACCGCTGCTGAGTCGTCGCTGCGCGTGCGTGCGAGTACGCAATACGGGTCCCGATTGCCCCAAGGCCAGACAACTTCATTGCATCCGCCCAATTTAGTTTCATCTAGAGAAAAGCTTAAGCCCACCAGCGACCTGCCAGCATGGAACAAGGTGTGTCGTCTTTCAAGTTCACTGAAGTTTGATTGGATTTTAATTACACATGCGGATTTTCGGCACATCGGAATTGCGGCATAGCGGCATGACGGCAACGCAAGACAGGACGAAGATCAGTTGGGGCATTTGCGAGCCCTCAGACGAGACGGCAATACGGATGGATACTCGCAATAGACTCAAGAGCGATAATAACCGCCAACAATGATGAATCTCCACCGAATGAACAGGGCTCGGCGCTGGCATCGCCAAGGGATGAGCCTCTCTTAGCTTCACCAGTTGCTGCCCTTGTAAGCCCAAAGTAGCAGCAGGTGTTGACAACGAGCCGGCGCTTTGCAATAAACATGCGCACGCCAAATCTGCCAAGCATCTTGGAGAATGCTTGGCAAGAATATTGATCCAAGAGCAAACGCGAATCTTTCTTGGCTTGAGGGTGATGCGAAGACTGAAGACAGTGCGCGTCACGGCACCAAGCCCCGACCGAGGAAAGTTTTGGCGACCGACGCAGGACGGAGCACAACTGGCACGGTGTCACTACTCAAGCCGCGAAACTCTCATCCACTGGCTGAGAACTGTCGACTGTTTAACCAGCCAGAAACTGTGCATCACGGATGGCCTACCAAAATGACATCAATTCATGCTATATCCCTGGGCAGTATCCACTGCTTGAGAGGTCCTTGAGAGGTCGTTTTCGCTGGTTTTCGGATCCGGATGGCCACCGTTGGCTAAGTGATCCGTCTTCCGAAGTTCCGCACTCACATAGCATCTCCTGGGCTTTAAGCACAAACGCTGAACAAAGTGCACCTGAACTGTACAGCAGATCAGCAAAAGCTTCGCCTGAAGTGGAGGGCTGGGGCAAGACCTTGATTGGCATCCAAGCGCCCATGTCACAGCGCCCGTCTTACCCGGGAGAGCGAGATGTCCTCATTCACGGCAATCAAATCCGGCATCCTTTCTTATCAATAACAACGCATGACAGACAAGACCCTTGGCTGAACCCGCTGCCTGGATTCCGTCCATCCCCACAACCCGCTGCGAGTAGGTGAGCGAGCATTATGCGCAGTACGTACGGACAGCCTCTCCGGTGGTTGCATGTCTCGACATTCACACCAAAAGATACGAAAGGCCTTTCAGAGCTGCTGCTTACTCCGATTTTGCCGCCCCGCATGCCACGCCACGAGGTATCCATGATGGCGCTATCGATAGCACTCTGCCGTCAAAGACTAGTGCGGACTACTCCATCCCTCTCGACCCTACCGCCGTCGATGTGCTGAGAGGGCCGCGTAAGCAACCAACCGGGAGCTTTTCCTCGGCAAGAAATCCCCCTTATTAAGCCACGGGCACAGAGTTCCCCACCGCGGAAGAAGCATTCGCTTTCGGGCTCAAGCAGGGGATGCTAGTCAAGGTGGTGGGGCTCACGGCGTGCGTCGAACGAATGAAGGTCGACGTGGCGTGGTGATGACACTCAGTATCGAATTAAGCTTAAGCACACCCTCGGGCTTACCTGTGGAAAAACGACCAAGGGACGATTAATTTGCGCAGACTCCCGGCCTGTGCGCCTTTTCCTGGCCAAGGAACGTGGTGAATCACACCCACTTTAAGCTTGTCGGAGTTGGCTCTCCTTTCCCGGGGAACGCAAACGAGGGGTCTCAAGGGGATCGTTGGCGATGATGTGGCCTGACGAGCAGACGTTCAGCTCTTCGGATCTGCCCATCTGGCATTCCATCGCGAATCGTCGAAACAGTCCGATTCTCATCTACGCAGTAGGGGAGACGCTTGCCATAAGCTGCCCTATTGCAAGGGTTAAAACACTGGCGATGGGTCATACTCCCATCAGTCGCTAAGAAACAACCGCCGTTCACGTTCGATAATGCGGCCATCGGTCGCGAGGGGATCCAAGCTTCCCACAGGCTGCCGGCGAGACGGCGTTTCCAAGACTCCGTGGTGGTTCAGCGGCGCCGAGTCTACTGCCTGCTCGTCGCCAATGAAAACACATCGTTTGTGTTTCTTTTGAGTTGTTGACAAGCCGCCAAGCTGCATGCGACAAGCCTTTTGGGCCATCGGCTACGATGCTGAGCAGTCACCAATATCTCCATCCTTGTCAGGGCCCTCGGCGACTCTGTACCAAGCGCCGCCATTGGCTAAGACGGCTGCCTAATGATTGATGTGCTAACATCATTTATTGCGTTCTTTGCGATCTCATCTCCGTCCGTGTGGCATGTGCAGGTGGATGGCGGCCAGCACTGCCTCAATGCCAATGCATCGATCGGGCGGCCACCAGCGGAATACGATGCTGCAAAAGTTAGGGCTAACCAACGTCCTGGAACCTTTGAACAACCGTTGGCCGGTGGCCGACGTATCCGGGCACCTGGCCGCAAATCGACTGTGAAGCGGCACCGTTCTGTGCCGTTTGAGCGGGACCCCTTGTCGACATCCGCTCGTTTGCCCACCCGTATCCCGGCCACCTGCCCGCAAGGGACTGATGGCAAAGGAACTTTGTAATAAGCTCAAGTCAACCACCAACAGGCAAGCCAAGGATCTCGTCCTTTGCGACAGAAGGCTACCATGGAGCGAGAAGTTCCCTCGACCCTCGAAAGTTCTCCGGGGAATCGGCCGGCCCCGAACGTCACGCTACGTCCGGCCTGCATCCTACGAGCGGCGTGCGATATGTTCACCGCTGTGATCGGATCTGGCTATGGCGCCGGGCAGGGCCTGCTGACAAGACTTTGAACTCCACGGCCAGGTGCTTTCATGATGCAGCAGGCAGCCGTGCCCGGCCATGTGAAGCAATCGTATCTGGACGACAGATTAGAGTTGTGAAATAATGGACCGCTCTTGACGAGTCGATTTCTCCTCGACGCCGCTAATGCACTTCGGGCCCCTGCTGCACACCCATCTCACAGCGGACTGTTCATCTTTCCTTCAGCAACAAGACGGAAGCTTGTTGTGGGCATAGTACTTCTGTGACAGACCGTCTCTACCTTTCCGCGGCGGGCCCAACATGGCATAATCATTGCTAGTGGCTGTCATTCACGCTTCGGTCGACCGCACCCTTGGGTTGCAGAAGCGATACCAGGGATCTAGCTGCAGCTCAAGCGGACCTTGGCCGGAGTGTTGACCGCCAAGCAAACCGGAACTAGCCTCTGGTCGTAATCCATATTAGCCTGCGCCTGACCGCAGCTTTGGTGTATCCGTATAGCCTAAGCCTGACCAAGATATCTCACACACCATCTCGTTGAACTCTGATGATTTTCAGTCGACGAATGGCACGACAGGCACAGGGCCCAGAGAAAGGGTGCTGCCTAACGCAGGCAAGATTTGGCGCATACTTTAGCCGCAGGTTGCCCGTAACTGGGCATGCCGTGGCCACGTGAAGCTCCGCAAGAATATTTCCCTAATCAACAACAGGCTTTGGGGGCGTTGGTAGGTGACGAGACGTCGTCTACTCTTCGCCCGTTCGTTATGATACCAACTCAAAGTGTCCCACTCATGATGCGTCGGAGGCTTCAGACTCTGAGGATGCGCCTCAAAGCAAGCATAACTTGACGTTGAGTTCGATGGCATAGGTTGCGAGCGCTCAACAATGTTGAACCCAGAATGCATATCCGTCAACGAGCGGCCTGCTGGTCGACCTGTCGGCGCAAGTCGGCCACAATCTGTCACTATCCAACCCTTGAAAATTTGGATTCCGTCAGTGATCAACGGTTACTTGCTTGATCTCAGCTTTTTGTCCGACGTTCGGTGCCACCAACGGCTCAAGTTGCCCACTCCAGCCACAACACCAACGGAAGTCTGCACTGCGTACTGCGTACAGCACCAGCATGCGATGTACAAGGCAGGCGATTCCCAAACGTTGTCGACAACAGCCCGGGCATCTTCATGCTGAAGCACGCAACTAGACAACAGATGATTAGCTGTGTTTGGCTACATTAGGCGAGGGCGAGTACTGTCTGATGGGCACACGAGAGCAATCGAGCGAAAGTCTTGTGGCCCCGAGAAAGTTTGCAGGCCGGCTAAGATTGACCATGTTTTGACTCGCAAGACTGATTATTACGTCTTTGGTGCTTTAGACTTGAGCTGTCATATCATCGCACCCGCGAGTTCCGCTGTTTAGCATGCAATATGGAACGTTGCGTTCCAGTGCGGGCAGTCAGTGTTATGCGTGTGCCGCACTACATTGCGATGGCTCGTCGACGACTTGCGAAGCAAAGGCATCTTGCATTTTGCTCGAAAGGAGCTCGGAGCTTTGGCAGATGTGTAAAAGAACGATGTCGATTCAATCGCCTGTATCGTCGCCAACATCTGAAAGCCATGATGCCGTCCGTGGTCAAGGGCGTCTGCTGGGAGCATACGTGACTAATCATGACATCTAAGTCCGATCTGGCCGCTCAGTCAGCGGCAATAAGTCTGCCAAGGAACAAGCGCCGAAGAGTTGCCAACATGTCAAAAAGGTTGCATCCAAGGATCTATCTGGGAAGAGACTCTCAGGGAAACGGGATGCTCGGTCGCTTCAGGTTCAACAGCAAAACACACCCAGTGATGCCTACGACATCTATTCTTGTCCCTGATGCGAGGGGGCCTTGGCAGCCTCCTGTCCCTGAACGCCCATCCTTATTTCTCGATACCTATCGTTTCCCCTCTCCGAGACGACATCCCTTCTTTTTTTACGCTTTGATTTAGGGTTTGCTGTCACGACACATCCTTTTTATGCGGCGAGTCAGGGTGGGAAGCCAAGCATCGCTGTACCTGACGCAACAGAACGTCGGCGGCCGAACTGCTGGGTTGTGGGCGAACTGGGGCGTATGAGTCGGTCGGCGGCATGCTAAAGTCGTTTTCTTCAGGCATTGACCCAGCTGACAATCGCCCATCTGTCGCCGCTTGAAAACGTACCGGGCCCTGTGGAGGCTCACTGTCAGCCTTCGGCTAGGGCGAGCAGGGGAGCGATGATGTGCCCAGCCGGAGGCTTTTCTCAGTGATTATACCTTCTTTTGTATTGAGGCTATACTTGCTGGACGTGCTAGAGTCTTGGCCCTGGCGATGTATCACCTTGGTATTGAGCTGAGCTTCGGATACCGCGATACTTTCTTTCGGACATGTCGGACGGCGTGCAGCGTGGCAGCAAGGTCCAGAAGAGGGTTCGTTGGTCGCAACCTTACGAGAGCCCATGGTTGGCAATCGGAGCACACCAACACACCAGCGGGACCCTGAGAAAGTAACCTGGAGGCTGGGAAAGCGTATTCGTACGTCAAGTACATTTTCCGTACAGGCATGCAGGCTGCAGCGAGGAAAATACGGTCATTCGTACCCTCCTGCAGGATCGATCACACACACTCTGTCTCCCAGCAAGGAGAGTATGTCAGATTCCGATGCGAAGGAAGCCTGCTGGACAACGGCACCCTGAGACGGAGTCAAACAGGCAGGCAGACAGGCAAACATACAGGCAGATGGGATGGCGGGCAGGTTCGATTAAGGTAAGCTCGGGCAAGGGCAAGCAAATCGACGACCTGCGGTTGGTTGGGCTGACGCCTTGCTGCTGTCATCCTGTGCCCTCCCTCCCTCCATCCTACGCCTACGCCTGCGACTGCGACTCCAACTACGGCGGCGGCACAGTCATCGTCTGGGCGCGGGCTGCTAGGCCGTTTCGCCCGCCCGAAGGCGCGTCCTTTCAGCCTATTCGACTGCTTCTGCAGCGGCATCATCATTATGAAACTGCAAACGGCATGCAGTAAGCCCAGTGGTGGTGAGGCTCTGGTGCCTCGGAAAAGGCTCCCACCGGCTGCCGCGGAATCGTGTGTGGCGGCTGATTCGGTGAGGGTAACAGCCAACAGCGATATAGACTTTTCTCTCTGCGCTTATGTATCCGTACAGCGGCGATCCGTTGCAGGGCGAGAATACCCACGCAGCCACGGCATCCTCAGACAAACCCGTCCATCAGCCTTTGGACCTTGGGGGATCCTGTCAGAGATACCCGCGCGGGCAAGCACGGCTCACCCGAAAACGAATGACCCGGACTTTAACAGGTCGCAACGATCCTAACAATAAGCTTTTCCTCTTGGCCCCTCCTGGGTCGCCCAAAAGCCACCACAGACACACAGTTCACAGCGAACGACGAGTGGAAGCCGCCGCCCCGTCTGATTAAGCATCTTACTCGGGACGGATGGCACGAGAAAGAAGGTTGGGGCTGCGCTGATGGCACACTCTATCTGCTGCGGAGGCAAACCTAGGGGCAACTTGGGAGAACGTCGAAAACATGGGCCACCCCAGGACGCACACCCCGAGGCGATAGACCAAAGCCGCCGTGGAATGCGTACCTACCTACAGAGTACTCAAGTACCGCTATCTGGCGTTCTATTCCGCGCTTGTCCGCCTCGCTTCCGTGGGCCAAGCAGAATCCCAGGGTATAGGGCAAAAGGGATCGATGTCCATGCTGACCGTTCGCCGGGCGCGTCTCTATTTTTCCAGAAACCTTTTCTTCGGACCCGGTGCCGCTCCAGAGTCCGACGAGGCCCCCATAGCTGCGGAAGCCTGAAGGGGGGAGGGGTGAGCGTGGATGGGGCCAAGACCGATCTTCTCCGTCTCATTCGTTTTTGTACTTCGTCACTACGTACACACCCCCTCCCCTTCGTCCTTCCCAGAGGAGCATCGCCAGATCCCACAGGAGCTGTGAGGTATGCCAAGAATACCAAGACGACGCTAGGAACAGTGGCTGACAACGCTTAAATTCATGCTTAAACCTGCTCGTGGTTCAATGGCGTTTGCTTGGCTCAGCGCAGCAGCAGCACACAGCAGCAGGCCAGTTTTCAGCCGTCTTTTGCTTGCTCACTGCTGCTGCGTTATTACAGATTCCCATCCAATCCAACCAAAAAGGCGCAATCCAAGAAAGCCGCTTTTTGTTTGGCTCGACCCTTTCGCCTGAGACTAGGCTCGGTCGTTTTTGTCAATCTGCGATCGTGACTGGACGGCCCGCCTAGGGTCATTGCATCTGGCGCCTCTTCGCTTACCAAGTATTCGTAAAAGCCCACACTGCAGACATCAGGCACCGCATACCCGGCCGCCTCTCCTGCGGCACACACACCTCAAAAGGTCCCGCTCGCAATTTTTCTCGCATTTGATGGAGCAGGAGGGGGCGACGCACTCGAGCGGGAAGGAGACTGAGAAAGAGGCGCAACGAAGATACGACGCGTCAAATCATGTTGGACCTAAACAAACTGTATCCCCGGCCTGGTCCCAGGGATACGAACGCTGTGCCCGTGGGAATGCCAGCCTGGCCTTGGCTCCCCAGCCAGCTAGGCCCGATGCTACTGGTCTTGGTGCATGCCTCCTCGTTTGCGCGCAGGCGCTTCGAGGCATCATCCTGATAACACCCCGATGAGGATCATCGCCAAGATATGCCCTGGGGCTAGGGGTGGCCCTTTCTTGTCTGCTGGCTGCCCAGGGCGCCGAGGCGGTAGAAACAGCGGCGTTTTCTTGTCAAAGTCCACATTCAATCCTCGATACGGATGCAACGGGGCCCGATGCGGTTCAATTTACAGGCAATTCCGAGGAATTGATGAGCGATGATCCTGCCGGCCCTCCAGCTCTCCGCTTTGCTGCCTCACACCCCCACCTTTCCCCCCTCGTTCACGGCTCGACTTCAAGGAACAGTCCTCGAACAGAGTGGGAACGACGCAGGCCGAGGACCCGGAACATTTTTTAAGAGAGGAAGGGGGAAAAAAAATCAAAAAAAAAATCGCGCGCTCACATTCTCTCACTGCGTCAATTCTGCCGAGTTGCATTAGAGTACGGCTCGCAACGCTACGCTACCTAGATTTCGAAGAGAGGGGGATCCCAGCGGCGACGACAGATGGCCCAGCCGATGCCTGGTGCCCGGGGTAGATTACCTTGAGACCGCTTTTACGGTTTGCCGTGCCGCCGCCCTCGTTACCCACCCGCCGCCGCAGCTGTCATTGAAAGAGGAGGATCATCATTGCCCCTGGCCCCGTCGAAACGAGGCAATTTCACCTTCCGTGGGCCCGCATCGTCGACGATCGGTGCGGTTCCCTCGAGATGAAGATCGTAAAGCGTAGCAAAGAGAGGCAGAAAGGGGTTTAGTCACAACCCCAGCCCGGAACTATCCCTGCCGTGCTGACGAGTCGAGCGCCTGTGGCCCGCGGAGTCGCTGACTCGGGAAGGGCCCAAGAAGCCGAAAGTTTGCTGGACTGGACGGCCGCCGCGTGCCACACTTGCACGGCTGCCACGGCACCGGCTGCAATTAAGCAGCTGCTACCCTTTCAAATCAACCATGATAGTGTACTCTGTAGTAGCTCACGGGCTTTTCTTGCTCATTGGGGGTTGGTTCGGATCAGCTCCACAGGGCTGATGGTCTGCTTCTCCCACCAAAGGCCGCGCACGCGCATTCCCTTTGTCGTTCGACTGCGCTGCCGTCAATCGCTGCGACCTGATCGGCTTCCATGAGCCGTAGTCCTGGTTTAGTGCTTGTTTCGAGATTCCAAGCTGCTGCTGCTGCGCGGCTACCAGGACGGAGAACCCCTAAAAACGGAACGCAAAAGTCTGTCTCGGTTCATTCTCCGCGACCTAGTCACGACGGCGTGGGAGGTGTTCCGGCACCATCATCAAGGGAAGGGAGAAACGAATGCATACGATGCCGAACCCGGTTTGGGGCAGCTGGCACGCCGGCACCGACTCGGCCATCACACCTACATCATCATCATCAGTCATCTCTTTGGAAAGAGACATGTGTGCGAAATATGCTAAAGACGAGGAGACAGATGCCTTGTTTCCCGAGATTGCGCACGCGCGTTACGAATGAACCGGATCGTCGGCGCCCTTGGACTTGAGGAGGGGGGGCGTGGTGGCAGGTTCTTCCTGTTTGGCGGCCTGGGAGTACAACACGGGTAAACGGGCAACGAAAGCACAGGTTGCTGATGGCCCAGCGCTACAGCTACAGGCTGCTACCTGGCTTTTACCAACCTACCAGAAGGATTAAACGCTCACCCCCACCACACTCACCGGAAATCCCGTTCGTCCAATTTGAGGGGGTCGTCTATCTGACAACCTTAATACCACGGCGCTCCTTGGGGGAAGGGGGGAGTCAGGTGCGTGCACCGTATGGGCTGGGTTGTTAGTTGTGGGGTTCGTGAAGCATTTCCCCAAACGGCGCTGCAGCAGCACATGCTGGTGTCCCGTGGTCCATGCTGCAATGATGCTGCGTGCCTTGTATCCGTACCGCCGCAACACCTTTTTGCCGTTGTTCCCGTTGAAGGGATGGCAAGATGGGCCTCGGGCGTTTCTGAGCCTGGGAGCGCTTTTGGTCATTGTACCCGGCATCCTGGGCGAGCAGCAGACCGTTGGGGGGCGGTGCACGCGGGTGCTCGAACGGTTGGATCATAACGTTTTGTATGGGACAGGTGGGACGTTTGTGACGGGCAATCAGGGCGTTGCACCTGTGTACGGATACGCTCCCAACTTCTCTTGCTCATCTCCTTTCCCGTTGGGCCCCATCGGGTTTGGGAAGGAGCTTGCTGCACCGCCCAGACGGTTGTTCGTAGGCGAGACTTGGGAGCCGAACGTCGTTGGACCGGGTATGAGTGTGACATGTCAACACACACAGAGAGACACACATACACAAACACAACGGGCGAGTTCGAGTCTGGTGTACGACCTCCCAAGTTTTACCTCTGTCTCTTGTGTGTGTGTGTGTGTGTGTGTGTGTGTGTGTGTGTGTGTGTGTGTCAAGCTCTCCCAATCTCGGCTGCATCGTCCTCTGTGCACCCCATGGTGATTTCGAGTCCGGTTCGGGAAGGTGAGGAGACGGATTGGGCATGTTGTTGGTGCGTTGGTGCGGCGCGGTTGGTGATCTCTTCGGGGGTCTGGATGTTGGGTTGTTGGTGGCGGACTGCCTGTTGGAGGTGATACCAGGGACGCGAGGGACTGTTTACGGGCTTGGCTGTATGATGCCAATGTGGAACCCATCGTCTTTACTTTCTGCAAGTTGCTCGCAGCTTCTGGGATGCTGTCACCTTCTGCGATGCTTACATCCTGCTCGCGAGCGGTGTCCCCGGGAGACGGTGCATTTCGCGGGGAAGCAGGAAATTAGGGATTGAAGCCTATCCGGGGCGGGCGGGGTTCAGAACGGACTGCTACCGCCGGCCTTCCGGCACGTCCGGGCGGCGCTGCGTTGATCGGCCTCTGGTGCTGGGCCCGTTGGCTTTCTTCATCAATCTGACTTTTCAACGTCTCGCCTTACCTTTGTTAATTGCAGGGGCGCGCACGAATTTAACCCAGAAGTTTAACGAGAGTAAGGGGGGAAATGGCCGGTGTGTGGAAAATCCTGAGACGAACTCGTCGCCCGCCAGAGGGAAGGGAGAATTAAGCTTCAAGTATGATTGACTGCCAAGGCTGCCTCGGCCGGGGGGATGCTTGGTGACAGGTGGGATGTGGCCGGGCACAGCGCGCGTGTGTGTCCGTCCTCTTGGGGGGATTTCATTTTGGCTGTGAGAGTGATGATGCCTTTTCGGCGGCCGAGGGAGGTTTGATTGCAACGGACGGACGGGCGGTTCGGAGGTTCCTGGTGTTGCGGTGGCGGGACGGGTGTGGTTAGGGAGTTAGTCTTAACCTTCTGTTCTGGGCGGCTTTGTGGGATGAGAGTGACGATGCACGGGGTTGGGACTCGGGCTGTTGCTGGCCTGAGATTACACTTACACAATGTGCGATTGTACGGTTTACTCTTTCTCGGGGATGAGGGCGCTTGCTCACTTTCTGGCTTGCGCTTTTTGCTTGATGGGATGAAAGGTTCCTTCAAGGTGGGAGCTTGCGAAGGCTACGGTTGGGGTTCGGCGGTGTGGTAGGTTTCTGAGCATCATGATATCACCGTCTGCGCCCTCACCGCCGGTGTAGGTTGAGTGGTTGGCACTGCCCGTTGTGATGTACGTGTTCTTCGGGAGGGTTCCCACCTGGGACGACGACTACCGTGCCACGCAACGGCTGTGACGTGCACATCAACGGCGCACCGGACGTGACCAGGCGCGAGGGAGGCTGTGTAATTGAATCGCCTCCCTCGAACGTTCAGATCGTTCAACCGGGTTTGCGTGTGAACCTAGGTACTTACTCCCCAGACGGCTGGGTTTGGGAGTGTTTGGGAGAGCGAGGATGAGATGGTATAATGCCGAGGGCTGGCTGATTGGACACATCGGATGGGTTGGGTAGAACCTTCAGTTTCCTGTTGCGGAAACACATACAGAGCGTGTGGAAAATGGAACGTCTTCTTTGCAAGATGCAGCCGGGTTGTCAGCGTCAGCCGCGCGGATGCGTCCGTGGATTGTGCATGAACGTTTCTCTCGACACCACCACCACCCCCCTTCCCTCCCCCTTGCAATGCATGTTCATCATGAGGGGGAGGTTACGATTAACATAGATCAGCATCGCCATCAGAGGGCTGAACGGCATTCACATGAAGGGAGGGATGCTATTTTCGGGGCTGAACGGTATACGCCCCCGCAGCGGCGGCGTTTCTGGTAGAGCAGCCGCATGAAAAACGGTACGCGTCTACGGCGTATACGATGCCAAGGTTAATTGCTTTGTGGGCATGGCTGGCATGGCTGAGAGAGGGAGAAGGGCCAGCTGTCGGGGAATTACTAGCACGACTATAGGCGAGGGTGATGGGCGAGCAATAGCGGTCTTTATCTTATGGACAGCGATTGGATTTAGGGTTTGCGGTGGACGGGCGCGGGCGTTTGGGTGGCTTCGCGGGTTTCTTGGTTTTGCATGATTTACGATTATTTTTGACAGCTGGGCTGAGGTCGGCCGGGGTGGGAGGGAGGGAGCATCAGCCACCTGGTTTGGGGCCCGGTGGAGGCCAAGACCCGGTGCGGCGACGGCGAGGGCGATGCGGAACGGACTGTGGGCGGACGGAACGGGCGCGGGGCCAGGGGGGTTGGTTAACTGACGATGATGTCGTTTCGGTGGGGGGAGGGGGTGAGTGGTGACGGAGTCAGTTATGTTTTGGTCTTGATATTGGGATTTACCAAGTGAAGGGGGTACACGAGGCGAGGCGAGATTGTGTGTGTGGTTTTCTGGGCTTGGCGGGTTGCGGATATGGGTGCGTTGTAGAAGGGAGGTTTGATGGAACACGCGGACAACTAGACTTTCGTGAGAGAGGGGTTTTGGTGGTGTGGTTCCTTGTGGTGATGTCGATAAGTTAAGGGATAATACAGCCTGAGTCAAGGCGCGGCTTTATTGGTGATGTGAGGGAAACCGGAACCGAGCGGCTGGGTGGCGGTGGTCTGTGTAAGGCTACTCTTTTTGCAACTGCCTGTGCATGAAGGAAGGACGTTTGTTCAGTGCCGCGAGACTGTTGGCTGGATGTGTCACTATTCATGGTGTGGGCTGCCGACATGACGGTTTCGGTGTCGGTGTTGGTGTCGGCGTGTTGTAGTTGTTAGCGTTTTGCTGCCGTCTGGGCCAAGGGAGAGCGCAGAGACAACGAGACGGAATTGATGACGGAGGCTATAACCCGGAAGCTCTAGCCTTTTTTTTTTTTTTTTTTTTTTTTTTTTTATTGGCAAACTCTTTGAGACCACGGTGCATACTTTTTTGGGATTGGATTGAGTCTTGTTCGTTGGAATGCGAGGGATTGTCATGGCTGTGGGTTTTTGGGCTATGATGAGGTTTATGTCGGTGCCTTGGCCAGATTACGTGTTGGAGGATGCTTCTTCTTCCTACCTTACTGCGGCTTACTTTCCGCTGCAGCTGTCAGCTTCCTCTGAGGAATCTCGCCCGATCTCTCTTCTTGGGACGAAGGACCTTTCTGCCAGCGATTCCATGGTGCGGTGGAAGCTACTTAGTGCACCGCGGGCGGCCGGACACGCCCCCCTGTGAGGTCGGTGTACCTTATTCCTCTGATCGCCGGGCTTGGCTTGTTTGCGCATCTACATTCCGAGTTTGAACCAAGAAAAGTTCCCACCCGTCCCTCTCGAGTTTATTTGCGTCCCCTGGGGGGCTACGCCGTGCTACCTTGGTGCTAATCTGGGTGAGACGGATGCGAAGAACATTAAAAACGAAAAAAAATGGACACTTGGACAAGTCATGTCTTTCTTGGCCCTTCCATCATAGGCGATGATTTCTCATCTATGCCCCGTTCTGGAATAGGTTGCTCGTGAAGATGGATTACCCGGCGCGGGGCGTCGGTCAGCGGCGCTTGGGGAATTGGAATCTTTGAAAATTTACCTTTGTCGATTACCTTTGGTGCTAGCGGAGTGACCCGATGGAACAGCAGCGGGCGGTCTGCTGTCATGAAGCTTGTTAACGTGCTCCGCTGGATGTATCCGCCGGGATCCATCACTTCTTCTCTATTCAACTGTGTGAATGAACGCAGATGGGACGATATGGGGGGGGGGGGGGGGGGGGGGTCTTGGCGAATCATGAATCGGGGGTTCTTCAACATGAATCGTGAATAGATGGAGATGGGGGCAGATTTTGTGGGAAATTTCAGCGGTGGTTTGAGCTGGTATCCCAGAGCGCACTTGTCATGTTCACGTAGCCAATCTATTCAAACCTTGCGGCTGGGGGAAGTGGAAAAAACTGGGCTGGATCTCCTTGCTATTCAACGAGATAAGGTATGCTCTACATATTGATCTTCGCGACTTGCTTCTGCGCTTGCGTTCCTGCGACCGAGACATCCAGTCGGAGAGTTTCACAAGTGAGAATTCAAAATACGAAGAGTCCCGTTTGTGCGGCTATTATGTCTCGTGTGGAAAACGCAAGGTTTTTTCGCACCTACAATTCAGCCGGACATTTCCTAATTACAAAGGGAAAGGAGAGACACCTTAAAAAGAAGCACTAAATTAACGTTGGTTTGACTTGGAGCTAAACCGATGCTTGGCGGACGCCTCGCATCCACCCTCCCCTCCTACCCAGCCTCGCCTCAGGATTAGGGTCGCCCATCCATATTTTGACTCAGGGCGCGCGATGAAGGAAGCCCCCTGACCGTGGGACTGTAGCCGCTGCTGGAGCAGTCTCAGTCAGTTGGAATCAATCAGTTGATTAGTTACTTGTGCAAAGTAACCACTTGCCTGCCGAAGAAGATGGGCACAACGGACGGATAACCTGTTTGCGCAGGTGCTGTGGACTCAACATGCCCCCTGCCTGAACCTGTCAGATACAGCGGGACCAGCTTGACTGGCCATTTGGCACGAACGGCACACGGCAGGCACGGGAAGGGTGTGGGCGGGCGCCGCATGGGATGGGGATCAGGGGAGGGGGGCTGTTACGGGCGGCCTTGGGGATAGGTCAGGTCAGGTCGACCGCAAGGATGGCAAGGATGCTTGGTATTATGGTTATCAAGTCTGGTCCCGTGGGCAAAGGCAAGGTTAGGGGCAGCCGAGCCGTTGTGAGGCTTTGCCCAGCGGGAGTGAAGATATGGTTGATGATCGACCATGCTGAGGTGCTTTACATCGGGGTGTTTTGATTGGATGGGGGCCGGAAAATTGGTCATGACATGATTTGCTGAGGGGGGGTGGGTGAGATTGCGGGCTCGGACGGAGGTAGGTAGGTACATTTTGGTGCTTATTTCGATTGGGTTCTGGGCTTTCTGTTGTATGTATGTATGCTGCTGAGTTTGTTTGTTGTCAGATTTATTTTTTGGTCTATGGGTCGTCGGGCGATGCAGACTTGGTCTGGGTCGCAGGATTTGCGAAGGATGGGATGGGGGGATGGGCGCCGCCATTGGGGATGGGATGGGATGGGATGGGGGTGGGTGTCGTTCTCGGTTTATGCTTCTTCTGCGCCTCAGAGGTACATGCAGATACTGGATGGAGACAAAGGGTGAGCCGATATGATGAGCAGTCATGCCTGGAGCCTCGCTGCGGTTGGTGCGGTCTTGGTCTCAAGGTCTTGGCCCATCACTGTGTGCTGTGGTTGTTCACTTGTCTGAGTCTCTGGTGGGTTCTTTGGCTGAGTGGCTGAGATGTCTCTCCTGTCCACGCTTGGTGTCGGAGCCAAGCATGTCCATGGACATTTTTCTGAGTCAAAGTTTGGGGGGGGGGGGGACTTTGATGGTTTTTGTGCAGAAAATGTCTTGAGCCGGTCGCCCTGTTTTCCTTTCACTGGAGAGCAGAAAAGGTCTTCGGGGTCTTGGGACGTCCACATTAGCCTTGGTATGTGTCATTTCGCCAAGGCCGCCTCCCTCTGGGTGGCTCCCCCCCGATTGACGATGCGCCAATAGAAGATTTAGGGTTTTGGATAGTGTCCTGTCGGGAACGGGGGGAGCCTGAAGGGGGAGGCAAGGAAGGGGGGCGTGTCGACGCTATTTGGACATGGGCTGAGGGCCAGTCCAGAGCGCGAGGTTGCCTTTTCTGAAGGTGATCCGTAGAAAAGATGACATGCTAGCGGTTGCCGCTTGTAGAATAGCATTGGCAGACGACAAGACAAGCAAGTGGTAAGCGGGCGGACTTTGCCGTGTTGCATGGTACTGCGGTGGGCTGGGTGGGATTGGATGGGTGGACGGTACGCCATCTGCGCTGCGTGTGTGCCGTTCTTTTTTACTTTTTTGTCATTAGGTGCATGGAGAACAAGGTTGAGTTGATGCTCGGCAGAACCTTGGCTTTTTCGTTCTCGGTGGGAATTTTGAGATGATGCGTGCCTTTCCGGGATGTGGAGGAGGAGGGATGGTTGTGGTTGATTTGTTGGTGATTAGGTAGAGATTAGGCGATTGTAGTCAGCAGTAAAAGGTACCCGTACCCGTACCCGTACCCGTACCCGTTGGAGTGCTTCAGGAGAGAGAGGGGTTTGCGTGCATTGTATGCATCTCAAGTCGGGGAAATAGCGGCGTGGCAGGCAGATAGACTCACCGAAGATGGGAATGAGATGGGAATGCTGGAGCCCAGATACGGAGTGGTGAAGGTGAAAATGAAAGTGGAACCCGGCATCTCGAATACAGTGGTGGTGACGTTGTTTTTTCGTGTGGCCGCGGGAAGCACGGAACAGTTTTGGCGTTTTTCTGGAGACCATTCGCACCTTGTTTGACCACCGGTTATTTGGTCAGCAGAATACCTTCTCCAGTGGGGCCCAGCGCCGGTGGCTTGCTCGGCCTGGCTTGGCTTAGCTGGGCGAGCTCGGCTTGGCTTGGCTTCCGACGGCCAGGATGATTTTTTGTCAAATGTCGAGTTGCGTGGGAGGGAGTTGGGGGTGAGGCTAAGAAAAAGGCAAAGGTGGCACAGTGACTGGGCGAAAGCGAGCGAGCGCGAAGACACTGGAGAGACTGAGCTGAGCTGAGCGAGGTGCGGTGCTGGGAGCCTAGAGGTGAGCCAAGACAGAGACAGAGCCTCGGCGGCGCATCGTAATTTTTCCTTTTGCATTGGTATGCAGTCGCCGTCGCAGAGACGTCGAGGGTCTCTCCGACTTCAGAATTGCAGCATTTTTTTTTTCCTTTTTTGGCACCTTATTCCCAACTGTACGTAAAAGCGCACTCGACCAAGAAAAAGAAAAAAAAGCCCGTCCGCCTAAGCACACACCCCTGACTCGGCCGACGAACGAGAGGCATGGGACAGTCAGCAATTGAAAGGGTACGTACCGGCCTCGGACACGGAGACTTGGACCTCCACTCTAAAAAAGCTTGGTGCAGCGACTGTCGAAATAAGCTTGATTTTTTTTCGAGAAGGGAGGGAGGGAAGGAACCAAACGATACGGCAGGTGTACGTACCCCCGACCGGCCGACCGTTCCTTCCCTTTCCTTTCAGTCAGGTCCCTCCCTCAGCACCACCTTACCAACGAGGGAGGTACCTGCCTGCTGGTGCTGGTGCTGCCGGTGCCGCTGCCTGCCTGACCGTGTACTTTCCATAGGCAGGCACCTACCTTACCTCAAGTAAAGGGAGGCAGGCACCTACCTACCTTAGGTAGGCTGCACCTTCTGGCAATGGCAGGCACCACTGAAATCCTCCACCTCCAGCGCTGCTCAGGTGCCTGCAGGCAGGTGCGAGTACATGCTCCTTCTAAGCCCATCCGTAGATATCACCAGTCTATCAATCAAGACGAGGAAGGTGAGACTGTAAAAGTGAGAAGGTTCGAGGAAGTCGCAGGTGACATGAATTTGCCGCGCCTTCCACCCAAGCTTCAAGTGAACGGAAGGTAGGTAGGTAGGTAGGTGCCTTCCATCTCGTCCGAATGGCAGCCCGTGGCTTCCCCCACCACCTCCAACATCAACACCACCACCTTCGTCTTCGTCAACCTCCCGCAGCCACTCACCACCTCGTCTTCCGTCATCTGCGTCCCTTCGTCTCAAGTCGGCTGCTGCTTTCTTACTCGGCATCGTCTTCACTCTGGCTCTGACACTCTCGGGTCGGACGGTTATTACAGAGCTGAGCTTTTATTAATCACTCACGGCCTCCCCTCCTTCACCTCTATCATCAGCAATCACCGTCCGCCACTCCCCGGTTTTCTCGCCCTCACCATCGTCGTGGAGATACAAGATAATCACTTATTGGGGCATCAGGGATTCTTGGCGCCACTCTCACCCCAACCACTCACTCCTTCCACTGATACCATAACCCACGATCGCAGCCGAATCGGCAGAGGGACTTTCGTCTGCCCACCGCATATACAAGATACAAGCTTAAGCGGGGCCGTTGTTCGTCAAAGACCGAGAGCGCGAGGGCCCGGGGGCAGAAAGAAAAAAACGAAAGGAAGCGAGTCGTCAGCTTCTTCCATTGTGGCAGAGACACCACGGTGGTGCAGGTGGCCAGACCACTGTGGAGGAAATCCGAGCCAAGATTGTCACTCCTGGGTTCAAGGTTGGGTTGCGTAACGGCTTGGGTTGCCAGTCCAGTGAGCACATTTTCTCGCGCCCGCCCTGAGGCACAGCACTATTTACTGCAAAGTGCAAACACGCAAACCCACGCCATCTGGATCACTCGGCACGCCAGAAACGCAGACCCTGGGAACCAATCCTACCGCCTGAGCCTATCGATTTTAGCTTATTCCCGTGGGAGCCCCAATTCTGCCCGGACATCGCTTCAGTCTCAATCTCATCAATCTGTACCGCTGGTCCTGCCGTGTATCCGCACCCTAATACGACAAGAGTCAAGTACGGCACGGAGAGAGACGGCCGGCTTGAGTTGCTGGCTGTGGCGGCCATCAAAAACACACACAAAGTCTTTACCACTACCACCAGCTCTCTCCTGAGCCATCTAACCGGCCGAGGCACGCAAAGAATAAGGGGAGGCCTACTTGTTGCACGCACTTGATTAACAACCGCCGTCGACATACGTACGCCGGAGCCCTCGTTGTCATCATCAGCCTCACCACCGCACGCCAGTCTTTGAACCGTCTCCATTCTCCCCCAGCGCCATACCCCAAAAAAAAGAACAGATCAGTCCGACTGGACGGCACTTGGTCCGTTCTGACTCCTGGGAACACCGCGTATCCTGCGCACTATCCAAGGTAGGTAAACAGCCACCGAACGCTACACCTCGCTCTCTCTACACAAGACACTGCATACTTCGTCTCTTGGCCCCATCCTGCCCTCCGTCTCCATCTACAGTTCCCGCCGCCGAACACCTCCCGCATCCCGAAGACGTACGCAGCCCTCTGCCCGTCCGTGGCCCAGCCTGGCTCTCCCCTGAACGGTGCCTACGCCTTACGCCGATGATCAAGAACAAGCTCATTCAGGCCGCGGAAAGGTTGGGGCTTGCGTTTGACTTGGGGTGACGGGCGACGACAACAACCACACTGCACACTCAGATTCATGTTCACAACACCCAACCCCCTCCCACATCCCGATGCCGACGCAGCCCTGGGATCTCAAGCATCCCAAGGAGCCCTGTACTTTACCCTCACTCTGGAGCCCCGGGAGACGTCCAGACTCTGGCAGCCCTGAGTCTGGTACGGATAGCTTACCCAAGTCCCTCGTCCCCTTCCTCACCTTAATTTTTTCCGCCGTCAATCATTGCCCACTGCATATTCCCATGTTCCCACTATTACTGTTAACATACCGATGCTGCTCCCCCGTTGCCAATCATCCCAAACTGCGCCCGTCTTGCGTCGTCATCCCTCCCGTCCACACTCCCCTACCCTAGCTAACGCTACACATGCTGACCAGTCACTTCACTTGCACAAGTGTCCTTTAAACTTGACTACTGTGGAGCTCCGGAAATCCCTAACTCTACTCTACGCAGTAACATTCCCGTCCGTTCGGCCTCTTGTTCACTCCCGTCCAACCAGCAAACCCACCGGCCATCCGTCCTAAAGCTTGTCACCACTACGGGATACATCTGCAAATACATGGCAGATACCGTTGTGACCACCATTACCACCACCACCAGCCAACCAACCAACTCTACCGCAGACACAACCGCAGCAACCAACGGCCTGTCCGCGTAAACCCAACCCGCCCCGAGGTCACATCCCAGACACGCCCAGCAGGGAACCCAAAAGCGGCATTGCGCACCCAACCTTTTCTGTCCTACAATACAATCCCTGTTTGTTTGTTACCCCCTCTACCTCAGACCCCCAGCCACGCTAGGCCCGATTAGGCAATTTAGCGCCTTTTTGGCCCCCCTCTGCCTCTGCCAGGCTCGCAAGGGCACTTTTTTCTTCTCACTACCACGAATACCCTCACGATCTCTACGATCTCTACGTCAAAAAAACCGCCCTTATGCAGCGAATTTTTCTATTGGTCTGCTGCAGCGATTGCTCAGCGGCGTTGCGATCACTCCTCCCTTTTTTTCTGCTTTAAAAGAGCCTGATTTTTTGTTGTTTCGTTGAGATGGCGTTAAACGCTTGAAAATACTGTTTTTTTTGCTACTTTTTACCTATACCTACTACCCTGTCAACCTACTTACTTCGACCCTACCCCACCCCTCGAGATGGCCTGAAAATTACCCTGGGAGGTGCTGCGCTGTATAGCTAGCCCTTAGGCAGCCTCACTGACGCCAGGCCCCTCTCACGTCGACTTCAGTAACGCTTTCTCGGCTTTAGTTGGTAACGATGCTACTGATCTTAAAGAGTATGTCTCTGATGGCTATGTTGTCGACTTTAATAACGATGATGATGTTGCTGATACCCCCTCTAAGTAGCGCCTCTCGCTTGCTTTAGTATGTTAATCTCTTGTTGCTAAGGGTAAACTTAAGGCGCCTAGTACTTAGTAGTAACCTATTGTTGTTGAAGATGATGATGATGACTTTGAGTACCTCATTATAGTTCTTAGGGCTCCTCACCTAGTAACCTAGCTAAATATACATCTTTTTTCCCTTTTGCGATCTTTTTTCTAAAGCTTGGGCATTAAAATAGAGATAACTAACTTCCTCAATCTATACTCTAATGCTGGCGTCTTTAAATTAAGCTAGAGTGATAATAAGGCTCCTCTGAGTACCCCTCCTTTTGTTTCTAGCCTTTTGAGTGGCCTTTTGACTATGATCTCTACTACCTTCTTAACTGCCTACCTCAGCTTTAAATATTAATTACTTTTTGCCCTACCTACCTCTTGTAGTACTTCTAGTAACTATATCACTTCTGCTACCCTTATAACTAATAGCACCCCTACTACTTAAGATCAATATATTTAGTACTATATACTATATATTTTTGCTAGCTTTGGTATTAAACGTATTGCTAGGGCTATAGGGTTGACGCTATGCTAGGTGTAATACGCTCTGAAGTATAGAATTAAGCCTTAATATGAGAACTATAGCTGTTATGTAGTTGTTAGGACCTTAGAGAAGAATTTACTAAGAGAGTTCCTCGCCTAGTTACTTTCTAATTGGACTATCCCTTAGGATCAACTTCTTTCTCTCATTTCTGCCCTGGCGCCCTATTTAGGTTGAGCTATATGCTTTGCATTAACCTCATTAGGTGTCTATTATATCCTCTAACCTATAGCAATCCACCTAACTAATAAGGCTAAGAAAGCGCACCTTAAGTTTGCCCTCTGCTAAGGCTACCTTATGCCTGCTGACTAGAAGCGATAGATCTTTTCAGATGAGACCTAGTGTAACAGTATGGCTACTAGTAAGAAGTTTATCACACTACTGCTTAGTGAAGATTGCTTTAACTTTGCGAAGGTATACGTTAAGGCTAACAGCTAGATGTTCTAGGGCTGTATAGCAGGCTACTATAAGGGCTTAGGTGTGGTATAGGATAAGAAATGGGGAATGATGATTTTAGCCTTATATATTTGCTATATATTGCTTATTTTTAAGTCTTTTTAGAAGTCTACTGATATATTTATTGTTTAATAAAATAATGCATTATACTATAGTGCTGCTGCTATGAAGGCTTAGATAGTAGAGAACTTTAGTACTAGCTATTTTGTTGATTAGCCTACCTGATTGCCTAACTTAAACCCTATTGAATACGTCTAGTTATAGATGAAGCGTTAGATTAATAATAACTACTTTATAAGGCTTACTAGTAGAGCGCTATGTAAAGCAATATTTGTAGCTTAGGCTGCTGTTCTAGCTGACTACCTGTTGAAGTTGGTACACTTAATACTATACTAGCTATAGATGGTGGTGGCGGCGTAGGGGGGCTTTATTGGATATTGAGCTATATTGGCAAGGTCTTTTTTAGCTGGTTAGATCCCGTTTTTTATGTACAGCAATGTTAACGCTAAGCAGGGGCCTCAACGCCTCATGGGGCCTACCCCCTTGTTATCAGCAATACAATTGGCTCTTGGCAAGCCTTCCGCTCTCGAAACTGGGCTCGAAGTACCACGCTTACAAACTTACAGGGATCGTATTGTATGTCCCCGATCCGCCGGGCCTTGACTTGCGGCGGTATCCCTGAAGACCGTTAACTCTGTGGCCCCGTCACCCTCCCCCAGAGGCGCCAAAGAACCACCCGCCGACAGACTCGCTCTTTCGGCACTGGATCAAGCATAAAGAAGAAGCCCACGCAATCGGCGGCTCCTGGCTCGCCGCAGCCAATCTCATCTCAACCATACACACGCAAACCGGGCCTTGTCGTTCATCTCCCGCGTGTCTTTGCTCTTATAACAAGTGTCAAGATTCCCCATAATCATTCCGCGGCCTGACGCCCATTAAAATCGAGCTGTCCAGACTTTGGACGACGATCCGACACACGACATTGACGCACGCATCCACCCGCACCCACATCGCCGCCGACGCCGCCGCCATCATCGTGGTCACCTTTCCGCACTGCGGTACCCATCCAATCCATACACCAGCCTCACCGGCAGGCATCAAACGGCACTTCATTCTGCTCACTGTGAAAGGTACGTTTGCGCTTCACGTTTCAATCATTATTACCAATCCATTTTGCCCTCTTTTGTTCTGCCCCCGTTTGACCCCATCTCGGCCCCTCTTCCCTCGGTTTGTCGTAATCAAGCTTCGTCGTCGATCAGGCGCATTGTCTCCTTGTTTGAGCTGGGCTTCCGCACCTGCGTCACCTCTTGTCTCCCTCGACTGGTCCAGTGTCACCCTCTTGCCACCCGTCTTGAGCGACTTTGGGGGCCACAGCAGCCTTGCAGGGGCCTGTGAGCGATTGGTCCCGATGCACCAGTGGTGTTGCAAGGCATCAGCAGCAAAGGGCAGAGACGGACAGAGAGGAGGGAGTGAGTTCACTCCAGGCTCAGCAGTAGGCGTCGTCGTCCAAAGACGCAGCACAGAGAGAGACCTGTCAAAGGCAGATCATACGTCTGAGCCGATGTATTTCCCAGTGCTTATCGGCTCGGCTGAGCATCATCACCCAGTAAGCACATTTAGCACCGCACATCTCCCATATCTCCGACGACCTGATCGTCGTCCCAAGTCTATTCAGTCGTCTGGCTTCTCATCTTTATGCACATCGCCTTTTTCCCCATGGTCGGCCCAGTGTCACTCGGCCATCGGTCATCTCGGCCTCTCTACACAACCCGCTCAGGGATGGTCCAAGAGGCAATTTTAGTCGAGAGCCAATACCCCCTCGTCCCCGTCATCTTCTTCATCGGCTGTGACGGCGCAAGTGCTGTGCGCGCAGGGTGATTCCAGAAGGAATTTTGGGTCACTCGGGTTACCTCCTCTTCTCTTGGAGAGTGGAGGTCCCAAGTCAAGTCCAAAGTCACTTTATTCCCCGCCAGCCACACCCCCCCTCCTCCTTTCCCTTCGCTGTCACACGCCCTCCCGCACCCCTCCCCCCTGCCAACCATGTCCACTCTAGTACCCTCCCTTACCCAGACTCCCCTGTCGGTAAAAGCTTGGCCTGCCTGGGGGGTGCGACTGCTAGTGTGGGCTTGCGCGTGTTGTATCAGGATATATATGGTACAGGTGCTGCTCCAGCCCAGTCAGACAGCTTCGACTCATACCCGGCACGTCTCGCAAGCCTGCTGCAAGCGCTCTTCACCAACTCCAACATCCCGTTCTCTTCTACAAGATCCACCCTTTCGAAGCTTGACGTGCGACTCAATGCGCCGCAACTCTTCACTTTATCGTGTTGTGAATAAGCTTCTGTCATCACCTCTCATCACCGCCTGCGAAACACCTTCATCCTGTCTCTGAGAGAGATCCTCGCCTTCGCCCTCACACGCCGAACCGAACCTGAGGAGCTAACCCACCCTCGCTTTGCGTCATCTAGCCTACGCAACACCGTTTCTTCACGAAGCAAGCGTTTGCCAGGAACACCTACGACAAACGCCGTCTAAACGACCGCTAGACGGCAAGCTTGGACCGTCAACCAACCTGACGAGACGTCTCACCTGTTCTTGCACTTTGTGTTGATTTCTTGGCGTGACCGCCGATACCATCAGCCTGGTCACAAGGGTTTTAACCATAGCGATTCGGTTGAACTCTGTCTTGTGGCCGCGGATTACCCGACTTTCCCATAAGGCGCACCTTGTCAGGGATCTTACGAAGTCGAGGGCAACTTGTGCCGATACCAACTCGGACCACCCCTGCCCCAAACGAACCCAGTGGGGCCGCCGTGGAGGACCACCGGAGGGTTACTTTCATCTTAAAAAGGTTCTGTCCAGCCATCACCTTCTTCCATTGAAGGCTCTTGGTAGACCTACTTCTCTTTCCTCACTTCACCTTCATCACACCTCACCACAATGGAAACTTATCACGGCTTTGTGCGTACACCCGCAGACGCTATCAAGCTCTTCGAGGCTTGCAGACTTGGCCTTCTCCCTCGCGTCCAGCGCAGGCTATCAGAAAAGGAACGCCAATCCATCCGATCAGGCTCAGTCTTCGTTTGGGACGAGAGGGAAGCCGGCATGAGGAGATGGACCGATGGAAAGTCGTGGAGTGCCAGCAGAGTTTCGGGCAGCTTCCTGACATACCGCGAGATGGAGGGCAAGCGCGGTAGCGGCTTTGGCGGCGGCAGACGTGGTGCCGGCAAGACTCCCGACTCTGGCCGCGGTAGCGACGAAGACCAGGAGGACGGCGAGCCTGAGGGCTACAGATACAAGGCGGACGGTCTGATGAAGCAGTCCTTCAGCATCACCACTTCGACCGGCCAGCACCTTCACCTCATCTCCTACTACTCAAGGCCGCACCCCGGAACACCAGAGCTCCAGCAGCCCAGCACCGACCCCCAGCTGAGGCACATCACGCCCATGAAGGGCATGTACCCCGAGTCCAGCCTCCACGAGAGCAACCCGACGCCCGCCCTCACGAGAGGACCGATGATGACCCAGGCGCCCTACATGGCTCAGCAGCACCCTCAACAGCAGATGCCCGCCCAGCCTTACCCTCCTCAGTACGCCCAGCAGCAGACCGGCTACTGGCCTCCGTCGCCCGTGGCCACTCCTCCTTACAGCCACTACACCACTTCTCCCTACCCTCCTCAACAACCTCCTCAACATCACCTGCCTCCTCCGCAGGTTTCGCACGCGCCTGTGCCAGCTCCTCATTACTCTCACCCGCCGCCGCCGCCTCACCACCTCTCTCCTTATGAGAGAGCTCCTCTCCCGCCGCCAACGGCCCAGAAGCAGACCCTTCCGCCTTACGCTCCTCAACACCAGTCCCCGCGTCTCGCCCAGATCCAGATGCGTAGCACCTCAGAATCTCCTCGCATCTCTCACCTGCAGGCCCAAGCAGCCCAGGCCGTCATGATCGATCCCAGACTTGGCAACCGCGGTTCTCAAGGGCCCCTGCCGGGAGTCAACACCGTTTCTGGCCCTCCCTCCACCAGCCACCCCATCACCCACACACCTCCAAACCGCACCCTGTCCGTCTCTCCTCCCAGGAGTACGCACTCGGACGCCAACCGTGTTACTCCTGCCCCGGCGAACAAGGCCAGCCTGTCGGCGCTCCTGCTGCACCCTACTCCCTCCAGCTCGGAGGCCAGCAGTGCCAACGCCATCGGCAGCGCCAACAGCTCCCCGAGAACAGCGGGTGCCATTGCCGGCTTGCCGCCGCCAATGGACCGTCCTGCGGGCATGAGCCACGACGCCAAGGCACTCCAGATGCTGGACCGCAAGTTCTGCATTTAGAAGAAGGGGAACAACGCGTGATGGACACCACTATTGCATTGTTACACTAGCCTCGATTCTTTTTTTCAACTTTTCATTTTTTTGCATCGCCACGGCGTACGGGAGTCATCAGACCAGCCACTTTGGGCAGTCCATCAGGGAACCACGGATCACAGATCATGATATCGGTCTTGCGTATTTCACAAACCTCACGGGGGAGGACACTTGGGTTTTGCATCACGGACAGAAAAACGGGGGGAAGAAACGGTTCCCATCACCGGTAGTTTTTGCGTCGTTTCCAGTCATTACTTGAACCAGTACATAGTTGAACAGAATTTGCCCCCAATCGCCGGTTACGACCGCAGCGGAATAGACTGGCATCATCCAACTACCTTTCGAGTCTCTGCTTCACAGGCGTGAACCACTTTCTCCCGTGACGAGTTTACAGTTCCCACGCCAACGGCTCTGAGATCCAACCCAGATGTCGAACGGGTGGTGCCACGCGCAAAGAAAACCACAATAGCGAACCTATCTGTCTTTGCCCTCGTAAAAGCTAAGGCCCCGAGACGGAGGCGAACTGACAGCGGAGTATTTCCCCCCCTCCCCCGTCGATCACTCAGTTGGACCTTTTAGGCTCAATGTCGTGTTAAGCATCAACGGCGTGGCAGGGTGTACCATGAGACGAAGGGAAAAAAGAGATCGAGGTACATACTTGCCTACCTTGTGTCTGTCCCGTCATCTGTCGTCTGTCGTTGCGGTTGCGTTGGGGACCCCCCCCCCCCCCTTTTCGCCGTCTTTGTCCACCACAGGGGTTCTCCTGCATTGGGGCTCTGTCTTCGGTGGCCGAGGGATACAAATTGCGCGCGGCCGCCGTGTGGAGTTTGCCGTTCCCAGGTATGGGATGGCTTAGGTAAGGTTTTTTTTTTTTTTTTTATATAACGCCGCACAAATAAGAAGAAGGAAAAAAACGGAGTGTGGGAAAGAGAGTGCAGGAGTTTGGGAGTGCGTACCCGAATCTGACTGCCGATAGACGCGTAGATGAAACGGCCTCGTTCGAGTGTGTGTGTGTGGATGGATGGCATTGGAGGACGGGGGAGGGTCGTGTAACGGTTGTGGTTGGTCTTTCGGGACTGTGGAGAGACGGAGGTGTTCCCATTCGGCGGTATTGGTTCGTCACCTGGGGGTGCCTATGTTTATTTTTTTTTTTGTGGCTTCACTTGTGAACTCTTTTCTTTACAGTTCGGATAGTCGTGACCTTGAGGCGGCAGGTTAAGCTTCTATACTGGCGTCGAACCTCTTGGGATATCATCGCGTGGTCTGTACCTTCCTGTCCACAACGAAGTACAGTTTGCCCATTTTCCCACATGGGCGGGACGGTGGACGGGGGCTGTGCGTGGGGCATCGCGGTCTTGGCTTTGTGGGAAAATAAATGGGCGCCGCTAAGTAAGAAATTGACTTGATGGTCGTCCCCTTTGGGAACGTGCGAGTATCGTGTTTTGTGGGGGCGATGCGATGAAGGAGGGGAGGGCAAGTTTGAACGGACGGTTTTCTGTTGCCGTTCGGGGCAGGCAAGGACATGGGCTGCGAATATGTTGACTTGTTTGGGGAGTTTGTGGGGTTCTCTCTTTGCTTGGATTTTCTTTTTCTTCTATTATATTGGGAATAGTTCATGGGCTTTCGGACTGTTAACGGTGCTTGGCTTTTGGTTTTATTTATCGAAAGCAACGTTGGAGAGGGACTGGCTCTAGGCTCATGCGACGTTGGCTGCCATGATGTGCAAGCTACGTTTTCCCCCTTTGGAAAGATCGATGGGTGATGTACGGCTTTATTTTGGGTTTTTGTTTTTAGTTGAGCCGCCCGTCCATCCCCTTCCCCGAGCGTGCCCCTGGTCCGTCGGTGAAGATCCGGAGCGGCGCTAGTCTAGCAGGATCACCGCGACGTCTGCTCCTGTGCGGTTTTAAGGTGGTTGGCATCAATGATCGTCGGCGAAGGGATGAGCAGGTTTTTGTTGTGATAGGTGCGTGGGGAGACATCACTGGAGAAAGAAGGTTTCCTCAACTGGCCCATGTTTTGTTACAGAGTACTAAGTAAACAGGCATGCAAAGCATACAGCGTCATCCCGTCCGGCGACGCGCGGGGGGAAAAGGGATAAAGTCCGTATGTCCTGCTTAATAGGCGTCTGCTGGAAGCTTGTCACGGGTTTGGCCAGGGTTGCGGTTCTCTTACGCCTGTCACGGAAGAGAGTCAAAAAAGAAGGTTGTGTGGGAACCGTTGGCTTGGAGGGTGTTTGGACGTTACGTATGCCCGACGCTGCTGACTTTGCATATGTGATGCTTACAAAAGCGCAGAAGTGCTATCTATACCGTTCTTGGCGGCGGCATGGGGCGACGTATGCACACACAGTCTGTCTGTCTCTCTACGGCCTTTTTTTTTTTTTTTTTTTTTTTTTTTTAATGGTGCTCATGTTCCAGGTGAGGCAAAGGCCGCAGGATGCAGGACGGCCAGGATTCGTATAGGCCAGCGCCGTGCCATTGGTTCCACATTTTTGATTGTGTCAGTTCGTTGTGCAAAGTGTGCTTCCTTCACCCTCTGGGCGGCTCTCACCATGGTTTGCGACCTGCGTGCGTGGTAGATGTCACATACCCTTGGGGGTTGTTGATAGGGTGGTGGTGGTAGTGTGCGTATGTGTCTCGGTGAGGCGCAGCGGACCTTATTTTTTACGCATATCTCGTGGCTTGAGGGTGGTTCATGTATAATTGTTGGATTATTAACTCCTGGCGAAGGTTTATTTTGCTTCCGGGCGTACGCAGTATGTACTATGTTGGCTGGCTCTTCCGCGGGCCGAGTTTGCAACGACTGACGTGACCAGTTCTTCAACATGCCGCTTACTGTTCCGCGGAGTTAAGCCCGCTGCCGTGAGACTGATACCAGGGGCTGCTCGTTCGTGTCCCAGGTTTCCGTCGTGAGTGAGAAGATAAAAAAGACCCTTGGGCGAGATGAGACCAGGCATCGCATATTTCGGCCGATACATGCACACGTAAGGCGAAATCAGTCAGTCAGTCCACTTCACGGCATGCGATAGCCATTTTCTGCCGATCTTTTTCGTTCCCTTTTTTTGCCCACAGAGTGTCTCCTACGTCTAGGAGACGGCGTCAGCGTTCTGCAGTTTCATGTCCGCCGGCGTCGTCGTCGGTTGGTCCAAGCGGCCTGCAATGCAGTTCCAAGCAAACCCGCCTGCGCAGGCAGCTTTCGGCGGATTGTCCGGTTAGCGTGCCGCGGACCTGGGGCGCTGGCCCTTGCGGCAGCAGGAGCTGCGTTTCTGCGCTGGGAGGTTTTGCCGATGGTGAGTGGAGGTGTTCCGATGATGTTCGGCGTGTTGGTGCCGTGATGTACGTATGTCACTAAACCACTGACGATGATGTTCTTTTTTTTTTTTTTTTTTTTTTTTTTTTTTTTTTTTGGATCAAATGTAGCAAGGAGAAAATCGGACTGTTTGAAGTAGAGTGATTTTGACTTGATGAACGAAATGTGTCAAACGGTTTAAATTGTGGTGTTCTGGGCGTTAAGCAGCTGTGTGCAACGCTGCTGTGAAGCCTTCAATTGCCGATGGACAAATGGACTTGGCGCCTCTGCCCGAGAGGTTTAGCCTGTAGTTCTGAGGCAGGCTCTTCTGGCACCTCCAGGGCATCGTCTTGGGTGGCAATGCAGCGATAATACGGCAAAGTACGGCAAGGCACCCCGTCATGGACGCGCCAGCAGGTGGTTTCGTGTCCCGGGGACAAGTCATGTTTGGTTGAAACTACACCGCGCCAAAAGTCCGTATGTCCGTCTGTCACTTAGCTGACTTCTAGACAATTGCGTATTATCGACAATGAGAGTGGTGTTGGTTTCCTAACGTCATTGTACATTGTAGGTTCTTCATGTCTTCGAGTCAGCGCGAAATGAAGCCCCTTCCGCGGACCTGACAGCCCTGGCCTGTGTCACTGTCAAGAGCACTATGCAAACATGCTAAGGGCATTGAACATGAGCAGTAGAAGGCCCAAGAGACTTGGTCAACGACATACGAACAATGCTAGATTGTTTCGCCGCTCACCAGCTTAGAAGCCCGCGATCAGACGCCCGCTGAAGACACCCCTTCCAACAGACCTCCTGCCAAGTATCACTTAAACAGCACGGCGCGATCCAATGAGAGACCATCATCGTCCTTCGGTGAACTTGTCGCCTTTCTGTAAGCTCTCGATTGGATCGATGTCTCGATTGCAACTTGCCAAAAACTTGGGACGGAGCCAAGTCTCCTATCGTCAGGCTTGTTTGGAGAAAAGCGCAAGTAAAGCCGAGCTCCAACGGCCAACAGCACGGTTCAGTGGTCGCATTCCGTGGGATGGGCAGGGTGCCAGGTGCAAGGTGCGCTAGCCGCCGTGGATCTTTCGCCTGCACTCGCCCTCCTGAGACTTCGCTCGAGTCTTAGCTCTCTGGGGCCTTGCCCACCAAGCATCGTCAATTCTTGCCCCTGGGTAATCAACTGGCTACGGTGCGATGTGCCTCTGTCTGTCTCTCTTCACCCACTGACAGGCTACAGGCTGCTAGCCACCCACTGCAGGCTGCCAACGCGGAGCACCGGCCTTTAACCCTTTCGTCAAAGCTTGCCTCGTTTGCGTTTGGAGTTGGGACCCTCGCCCCCGTCTGGGCGGGGATCGGCAAGGAAGGATTAGGAGAGATTTACAGAATAGAGGAGGCTTGGCGGCCGATGGTCTGTCGCGAATTCTTGCCCGGTGGATTTAACCTCAGTCAACTTTGCTATTCCTGTCGTATTTCCTGTCCCCCTTCGCTGTTGCGATGGCCTCCTCATTTGGTGTTTTTTTTTTTTCACTTTGGCTCTGCAGCTGGCAGCAGCATGCCAACCCGACGCTCACCTCTTGGAAACATTTCCAGGGGGGGTCAACCCCCCGGCCTACGCGTCTTTCTTGGGGGTTCGTTTCTTGGTATCTGTTTGACCAGTGGTCAGCTGCGGTTTGTGATGGACACTCGGTAGGCGCTGGGCCAAGACTCGTAGTTGCAGACTCGTTTCCAGCAATTCCTATTGAAGGATTGAGAGCGTACGTTGGAATGCCAAGTCTTGATTTGCGGTTTCATCGCCCTTGATGGGCGAGTCTATTCAAAGCTTCGCCCCGAAATATGGACCTGTCTTTTTGATATTGTAGAGACACACCTGTCATTGTATTCTTGACATCCGTCTTGATCGACTGTCACGATACGTGTAGAGTACACTCCGTCGACCGTCCAAACCCGTTCAACGATGAGATATCCATCAGAGCGCCACACAACGGCGCTTCTTTGCCCAAGTTGGTACTTCTCCCAACCCTCAAATCCTTCTAGCGAAAGTGGCCACTGTATGTATCATTGAGACGTAAACCCTTGAACGGCACGCTGCCGTATTTCTTACTCTATGAGGAAATACAGTGGAGAATTGGAACGCTGCAAGATGCAAGAAGCGAGAATAACGCGAGCGGTTGGAGCTGCGAGAAGGACCGATCCCCCCGTTACGGCCTCCCCAATTATTCCCACAGAAACTGGTGACTGGAGTTTGGGCGTTCCACTCGGTAGACGGGAGACGGATACAAACGGAGGGAGGCAAGGAGGGAGTCGTTGGAATTGGATGAAGCCAGCAGCGACGCGCTGGCGCAGGCGTCGCATCCCTGGCGGGACGCCATCAGCACCGGGGGGACACGCAAGCCTTGGGGAATTACAGGTTCGAGCCCGTCAACATGGTAATCTAAGTGTTTCTGGTCCCATGGGTTGTGAGTTATGACGGACCCGGGCGTGTGCAGCCGCGGGCGAGGGAGGCAACGGCCTTCTAGTGTGCGTCTTTTGGTGGGAGGCTCCGCTAAAGAAGCGTGAGATCTTGACAGCATGGATCAGAAAGCCAAATGAGTGCAGAGGGCAGGTTGAGCCGAGGAGGGTTAGGCTTGAGGGCCAAGACCCAGGTGATGGGATCGCAGTTCGTCCTGGTCGTGCGTGGTCCCATTTCCCACCTACCATCGAGCGATTGTCCATTCCGCCGCCTCGGAAAGGTGCCTCGGAAAGAATGCCACTTTTCTGGTCCCCTTACGATAGACGTTAGCACAACATCTTTGAGCCGTGAATGCCCGCTGTAGGTAAGATTCGGGGATGTGAAGAGACAGGAGGCATCCCCCGAAATGAGGTGGAAGCGAGGGATGACGGCAGACGCGGCGACTTTGCACAGCCTCAACTCCCCTATCTTCCTTGGGCGCTCCCCGGCTCGAACGGATTTAAACCACTTGGGACTGAACGGCGCGATGTGCCGCTACGCAGGGGAAATAAACAACACTCATTTCCATATTCGAGATTTTCCTGTCCACTTTGTCCGTCATCTTCGGGGCCGATGGGTTTGGATCAGAATGCGAAGCCGTGGCCCAGCTGGACTAGGGCGCCGGAAAACCCGGTTTAGTGGGAACTCAATGGAGCCCTTAAGGAGGTCTGGGACGCTGCCTACATCCACTTTCACCTGGTGCTCGTCAGCGATAGCCATGCCAAGGCGTGACATGTCCCATCAGCGAACCAATGTCTGTCTTTGGATATCATCTCCAACCCAACGGTTGCAGAGGTGGACACAGCAGCCTCGCTGGTCGGCGCGGACGCGGCGCCGGACAAGTCGTCTCGGGCCGGTGGGGGTGGGGACTCAGGTGGCTCGATCATGGCCCCAGAACGGCGCCGGACTCGTCGACTTTGGAGCTTACGCGCGTCTTGTCAGATTCCCGGCTGGCAGTAGTGGCTCAAATCTCACTACGCCGCTAGTTCGATAGGTTAATCGAACAAATACGGGGGGGGGGGGGGGGGGGGGGAGGCGAAGAGACTTGACGCAGGGGAAGATCCCTTAGGCCCCCATGTTCGCGCATTTCTTTTGGGGCCGAGATGCTCGGCGCCAAACGCATCTAATTCAATCTGCCTCGGAGTTTTCACTCTTGTGTGGTTCTGCCGGCGCAAGCCATGGAGACGCTGCACTTACAGCTGGGTAAGGTTCACTTCCGCGCGGCCCCCAATCTACACTCACCCCCTGCGAACCCGCAGATGGTACAAAGGAGATGGATGGTCCATTTGGGTTCTTTTGATAGTTGGGAACACCAGACGCTGGGATGGCATCCCATGTCGATGCGGGTGATTTTAAAGTGCCGCGCAAGTTGCCCAAAGGGCATGAATTCGCGAAGCCAAATTCTGGGGGTTGAAGGGAGAACCAAAAATAGAGGGCATGTCTAGACGAGACAGTTCGCGTTGCCGGTGTCGCGTGTGTATCTCTGTATCTTGCTGGTGGGTGCTCGCCTTGCGTCGCAAGGACGTTGGGGGGCAGGGAACGTCGGGAAGGTGGGAGGGAGTGCCTCTAAGAAACAAGAAGGGGAAAAAGCTAAAACGATTTAAGGTGGTTGTTGTATTGACAAAAGCGTCATCAGATGGGACGGGAGTTGGGAGGCGGAATTTTCTGAGACGACCGTTGTTCGGCACAGGCTTCCCAACATGGGTCTGCTCCTCGACCGGGTGCGCAGGAGGGCGCTGTTCGGTGCGAGTGATCCGAAGATGGTGGTGCCAAAGGTTTTTGAGGTTAACCTTGCGTTTTTTCGACCGTAGTACAGAACACTTTAGCATAGACTTTCTGGGCTAATTATCAGACTTTAGCCTGTGTCGGCCTAAAGTTGCGCGAACCATCACCTTGTTTCGATGAGAGTTTCCGTCTGGAGGAAACACGCAATGAACGCACAGAGACACACAGCCGCAGCACGCACGCTCAGCGACAGCAGCAGCGGTTCGGTTCGGTTCGTATTTACGAATAGGCACCCATCCGCTGGATTAGGTTCCCGTCAAGGTTAAGTCTTTAGTTTAGTTGGCAGTCTTGGTCATCGATCTCGCAGTCGCGCCTAAGCTTCAAGGTTGCGGGCTTAACTAACGAAAGGCTCGCGTGGAAGCGCAACTTTACAAGCGATGGGGGAAGATGGTGGTCGCAGCCCGCGGCGGCCGCAGGTAGGTCCAACCGGCCAGTGGGATCTCGAACTTCGGGCGAGGCTTTAGACGAAGGTTGGAGATTGACCCAAGCGATTGGGACGTGAACATCACGAAACCAGATGCTTCCCCCGGCAGCTTACAAAGTACAAACCGTTGTCCCAGGTTCTTGCGTCAATTGCCTTTGCAGATCAGCAAAAGCTGCCCATCATCTAATTCGAGATTCTTGGCAGGTCGCAGTCCAGTTCGAGGCGTTTGAAGTCGGGTCTGATAGATAACGTTGTCAGACTCAAGGGACAGCCTTGCGTAAAATATGCTTGAATTGCTGAAACTAGAATAACGTGAACGTCGGTTTTGCAACTCTATCGCGTATGGCTTCTTCCATCATGGGAGCCCTAGTTGGGACAAACCATGATCAGGAGGTTGCTGCTGTTGGAGCCATTATCGTTGTGAATATCCTTTGGGCTAATCAAGGGAGGTTCATGTCGCCGCATGCAGCAGGAAGCTCAAAGATTCGGTTTCTGGTGACACCCGTCAAAGTCATTTAAGCTGTTTTAATACCTCTGCTATTGCTTTTGACAAATGCGTTATCAAGAAATGTCATCAACTAGTAAGTGTAAATGAAGCCGTCATGTTCTTGCCCATTTTAAGGTCCTTTAGGTCCAGCTGTGGGTGTTCTGCCAGAGCCTTTTCAGGGCTCGGCAGTTCAGATAGTCTCTCGTCGGCACAAAATAGGGATTAACCTTAATGTTGTTCGTCGCTGCTGACATGCTATCGGCGACTCGACGCTCGGGGTTCCAGAAGGGATACCCATGGCACGTGTGAGGACTCGGAGCCCGAGCCTTGGGACGAGAGCATGGTCGCTCTTGGGCGCCCTGCTTTAACCAGTTCCTCGGTCTTGGAAACTTCGATGGCGATCACTTGACAAATACATGCGAAAACAAGGCTTTCCGACGGTCCATGCGTGCTGCGATACTCAGTTCGATAACCGGTTCCTGTGTCAGTTGTCAGTCAGCATGACTGGCATCCCACGCCCCCCCTTCGAAAACTTCCACAATCTCCGCGCCGCCGCCGCCATTAGACTTTGGTATCAGAACGCACGGCAAAGATCCCGAGGATTTACACGAACCATAAGTTGAACGTCCCAATGCGGCTGGGGACGGGATCAAGGGTGAGGTCGTTTAGACTATTATAAGCATACATTAGTGCGACACCGGGCGGAGGGGTGAAGGAGGCAGGAGTTGGCGAGCTGTCGCGTGCAGATCACACAGCTCCTGCTGTCTTGGCGGTCTTTGAGACGAGATCTTCTGCGACTGTGACACGACGATCATTTCTTGGGGGCATTTTTCCGCGTTTGAGAAGGGGAAAGGGGACGCGGGCAAAGCGGGGTCGAGTCATGGTTTGTCGAATTGCTGGAGCTCCTACTCGAGCTCAAATAGGAAAGTCACGAAAGTTGTCTTGGTTGAATTAACCGGGAAAACTCAATTGCAGTGTCGGGCCAAGCGTCGCCAAGCGGTGCATTTCGTTGCACCTGAATGAGTTCAAGGCGGAAAGGCTGAGCTTGCAGGATATTGTTCGCGGGCAAGGCAGCCGACGGGAGGCTCTCGTTTTCGCTCTCTCCTTCGCTTTAAACGTGTTATTCGGTTGAACACCAGAGCTTCACTGCCCCCTTCTTGGCGTACGGATAAGCATCGGGGAGTAAGATATGTGCTATGCAGTAGTGATGAATTAAGAAGACAGAATCTAAACTCAATTGCTGTTACTATAGTTGATTGGCCAGCGGGACCGGGAATCGCCTATTTGTGGCGAGCGAGGCTGTCCCTACCACTCATGTCGAAGAGACTATTTGCTAAGGAACGAAAGTCTCCGTGATAATGTACTCCTGAACGGCCCGAACGTGACCAGAAAAAGGTTTTGGTAGCTCCGTGAAAACGTGTACAGAAACTCGTCTCAGAACATGGCTGAGTGCATGAGTTGCGACAGAGTCGGAACTAAGTGTGAGAACAGATTCTCAGTGAAAATGAGCGCGGAATGCCGCTCAAGATGCGGCGCTACCATGATGATGACCTAGGGGCAAGATGTCCAAAGAAGTTTTGGGGCATGCAGCAGTGAAGTGAGTGCTGCTGTCTTGAATTACGGACGGTCAAAATTGCTTTGAGTTGAGCCAGACCACGCAGTAGGGCTTACAGATATTCAGAAACCATGTATAGAAAGGCATTCCAGCACTTCGGGATGTTTTGGTGAAGAGTCTTTTACAGACTTAGACATCGAGTCACTGCTTACTCCCTACACATAATCACTAAGTGATACCGATAGTAGTTTGTAAAAAATAGATCTAGGAACCATGAAGTCTATCAAGGACGCCTCTAGAGCTATTTTGCATTGCAATTCTCGAGCTCCTAACCTGAACTCGATGGAGAGAACAGTACGACAAAGATCCATAATTGAGGCGTTGGGTGTTGGCTTAAGGCCCAAATTGCAGTAGGACGATAACGGTGTGAAGACATTATAAAGATGAGACTTCTCTCGCACCTACGTGCCTTGGTTCCCAGACCACTGAGACCAGCCCTTCGTCCCGATTTTGAGCACCATCATGACCAGAGAGAGACCGATGCCGAGGCAAACGGTTCGAGACCATCTACGGCCAAGAATACGCCAATACCTCTGGTATATCTGTGTTAACTTCGGCGGACGGACAGGTGGTATCCTCGCCAATATGACCACCGTCGTGAGGGTACAGCAACCAGTCCTCTGGATTGGCAGGCAAGCCCGAGTACAGGTTGCTTTGCTCGGAGTCAGTGGGGAGAAATGCGGACTCAAGCGAACTGGTGCCGTCGGATAGGAAGAACTGTTGATGGAATGTGCGGAAATCTGTGTTCCCTAAATCTACATCTGTTGCATAGGGGGTCAAATGTGAGGAGGCCACCGATGCTGATTTTGAAGATATCCCATGACGAGTGATAGTCAAGGCTCCGAAGTACGGTATCTTGAGATAAAGACAGCGACGCGAGTGCCGAGTCTCTGCAGCGATGAGATCAGCTGGGGAAGTCGCTTGAGCGGCAGCATCAGCCTCCATGTCCAGCAAGGACCTCAGTATAGAAGCACTGTGTCCAAGCAAGCCATCACTGCTTGATTCATTCACCTCCAAGAAGAGCTCGACAGCTTTTTCAACTACAGCCCGATCGCTCAGCCGTTGATGGGCCAGGAAGTCTACCGCCTCCGTCCCCCTTCGCCATCTCTCAATGTGCGCTAGCACAAGAGCCAGGCAGGCTGCAAAAGCTGAGAAGTCGATGCTCCTACAACAAAAGGCATTGTGGTTCATGCATCGAAACTTGATGTAGCGGCTGAGAAGCTCTCTGCTGGCGTTCACACATGCAACCTTGCTGTAGCTGTAGGTGCTTTCGCCAGATGGCCGAAGCATACATGGCAGATGGAGAAGGACGAGGAGGTTGAAGTGTGTGATTTGAAGAAGCACACGCAAGATGTCCTCAAGAGCTTGTGAGCCCTCCGGATCAACAGACATGTGCTTGTTTCTGGTGTTAGGCAGAAACCACCACTCGGGAGGCATGCTTTGAGCCGCTTCGTGAGTTGTTCGATCAATGCTTTGGGTGATGGAAAGGTCATGTATTTCTTGATTCTCGTCATTCCTGACAGCTATACGCCCCATCAATATGGAGTGGGTGCGCTCAAGATACTCGCTAGGGCACTCCCCTGGCACGAAACTACTTCAGGGGATGCAGAACTCGCTGTGGTAGCAGGTAGACCTAGCATGAGCGACAAGTATCTATCTTGACTAACAATCCTATGCCACAGGATGGAGGGCGACGCCTTCGACGTCGAATCGAGAATGGCATAGCTCTTAGGCTGTTTGCGATGGAGCCCCAAGAGCTGGGCATGTCCGATGGCTCGCTTGATGATGAGCCAAGCCTGGCGGAGGTTACCCTCATTGGTATAAAACACAGCTTCGAGATCAGGCATTCAAGACCCTCCAAGGAACGCATGAGCTCGTCGTCCTTGGTGACCAGGGAAGCCGCCTGGATGAACCCGATCATGGCCTCCAATGGCCGGTCAGGATTAAGAAGATGCGTATTGGGAGTAGACGGATGAAGATTCTGAAGACCGTTGGCGAGGTACAAGAGAGTCCTGGCCAGGAGATCAGGGTGATCTGATTGATCAGGCAGGGCAGAAAGCGAAGAAGACGGACGCATATTGCCGCTGAATAGGTCGCGGTAGGGAAGTGTGAAAAACTGGAGAAACGCGGCTGTGTGTCCTGCAGAGACGATGAAGTCGGCCTCTCGTTGGGTGGGCATGGCTTCGTGAAGCTGTGTGCAGAGGTTCCGAAATCGATGTTGGCGAGTCTGAGGCGGACCTTGTCCAAGATTGTCCGGCAGGCCAACCCCTTCGTCAACCCCTTCGTCAACCTTTTCTTCATTTAGTTAACTACCCATAATGAGGATTTTGAGAAACATACCAGTGTACTGTCAAAGACCTGGATGCTAGGACATGAATGGAGATGCTGACTGTGACAGAAATTTGCTAAATAACTGATGCTCTCTATGAACGTAAGCTGGCGAGTGCCCCCCTGGTGGAACGAGGGACTCTGTCGCTGGTGTCAAACGGGTGGCCGCCTCCATCATTCTCTCGAGAAGTTCCTCGGCCCTTTATAGCCTCTCTTCAGTTTCCTTGTGTTTGCTCATTTCGGCACCGCGTTGGTCTGTGGTCTCGTTGTCGTATTCTTGCGTCAAACATGCTGTTCCGCGTCGTTCGCAACCCTCGCAGATCTCGTGAGATGCAGAGGCGAATTGGCATCGTATCTTTCGTTTCTTGCCTGGCAGATACCGATCAGCACGCGAACAAATCTTGTGGCGTGGTTTTCGGCGTCCTTACATTCCCAACAGCTTGTTGTACCCTTCCGAATCTTCCTCTTTTTTGGTCGAGGGCCATTCTCAGATGGAGAATCTTCAAGACGATTATCACGCATGATGACTGATGATTACGAAGCTTGACGCCCAGAGTTGCGAGAAACGAATAACTAGACTGACGCGAGGGTGATCTATCAAAGCTGGGGAGCCATAGCAGTCGTGCTTGTTGCCTTCTTGTTGACGCGTTCGCCCAGACGTGTGCGGGGCAATGGGAAACGCGAAGTCACGTCTTCCTCCAGGCTCCCAATTGTCATCTTCTTGGCCGCTGCACCGAAACCTGGGGCCGGACTCAAAGGCCGACGGGTGGGTCCCGGGGGAAAGCCGGCCGCCGGCTCCCGCGTTCGGCCTCGTTCGATGCGTGTTCCTTCATATAACGCCTCAGAAATCCGTTTCCTTTTGTCGCATTTCTGAGAAGGCATCCAATGATTCTGTTTGGTAGAACTTTGGAGGATCCCCAGGCTCGCTACTGATCCGGATTGGCGCTGTTGCTGTCAAAAGCCTCCGAGTTCCTGTCGGGTTCCATCACACTGCATCTAGGTCGGGTGACATGCCGGGTACCGAATTCCATAGGGAAAGAATCGACGTCACGACGCACTCAAATGTCCCTTTGACATTCAATCAGTGCAAGAAAACGTGGTGTGATTTGTCAGGTGGCCTGCCTCGGCAAGGTTTATGTCCAAGAAGCGCGTTCAGCAGCCCTTGGCCGTTTGCGTCACTATTGAGAGCCAAGCAAGGTACCAAGACCCGTACTCAGAGCCGCGCGAACCAGAATTGAGTCCGGGGTGTTGGTCTACCGAAGCGACCGAAATTGCGGACCCGGAACACTGCCCCACAACAGGCGGCTACTCTGCTTCCCCGGATCGGCGCTGGTATAAGAGGCCGACAGGATGGATCAACGACGGCGATGTTATGGAGAGAATAGCACTCTGCATTCCAAGTGGTCTCCATAGATCTACGGATCTCCTGTCACAATGGCGCTTCTTTCCCCCAAAGTTTACCAATGGCTCGTGGGAGTCTTTGCATCCCTCGGAGCCTTTCTTTTCGGCTACGACCTAGGTGTTATCGCGGCAGTCGTAGCATCAAACACCTTCCAAGATGCTTTCAGTCCAGATACGTCCACCGAAGGCCTTGTCGTATCAATGTTCACGGCGGGCGCCTTCTTCGGCGCTGGAGCCGCTGGTCCTCTCGGAGACCGCCTCGGCCGGCGAGGAACCATCGTCACGGGAGCCTTGTTCTTCCTATTGGGTGGAGGTCTCCAGACGGGTGCTCGTGATATCCACATGATGTGGACTGGCCGGTTCATCTCCGGAATCGGTGTCGGAGTTCTGTGCATGATCGTCCCCCTTTACCAGGCCGAGCTGGCTCACCCAAGCATCCGTGGAACCGTCACGGCTTTGCAGCAGCTCATGATCGGTATCGGAGCATTCGTCGCGACATGGGTTGGATGGGGTTGCTATACCAACCTAACGACGACGAGTGCGCAATGGCGGATTCCACTGGCGATCCAGAACATCCCAGCACTGCTTCTCGCTCTTCTGACCTTTTTGTTCCCGGAAAGTCCTAGGTAAGTTAGGTCCCCCAAGTGACAACCACAAAACCTGACATGCTTCACAGATGGCTTGGTGACAAGGGAAGAGACGAGGACATGCTCAAGACCCTGGCACGACTCCACGCGAACCACAACGTCGACGACCCTTTCGTCCGGGCCGAGTATGAGCAAATCAAGGCAGCCATCTCTCACGAGCACCATAATGAAGCCAAGTCTTATATGGGACTCTTCCGCTCCAAGAGCTCTTTTCGGCGTCTGTTCCTCTGCTGTGCTGTGCAAGCATCGGTTCAAATGACTGGAGTCTCTGCGATTCAGGTATGCTGTCACATGAGAATGAAACCAACAGTCCTGAACTAACGAATTACAGTACTACTCTCCTCGTATCTTCGAGCAAATAGGTATTGCGACCGACGACACGCTGAAGTACCAAGGTATCAGCAATGGCCTAGCGATCATCGCCCAAATCTGCGCAATGCTGCTTGTCGACAGACTCGGCCGTCGCTGGCCCCTTATTGGAGGCAGTCTGTTCAACTCTGTGACCTTCGTTATCGCCGCGGTTCTTCTGGCCAAGTTCCCTCCGGGCGAATCCAACAACCTGAGCGCTCAGTGGGGCTTCATTGTTGTCACCTGGCTTTACAACTTCTCCTTCAGCGCGACCAATGGGCCACTGAGTTGGATCATCTGCGCCGAAGTCTTCGATACAAGAACTCGTGCCAAGGGTGTCAGCATCACCACCATGGTATCATTTGCTTTCAACACTATGATAGTAAGTGGAATTGACTCTTAATTATGCTCGAACAGATCCTGACAATCTTTGCAGGGGCAAGTAACTCCGGAGGCCATGGAGTCTGTAGGCTACAGGTTCTACTTCCTGTTCGTCGTCTGTAACATCACCAATGCTATCTTCTTCTGGGCTTTCCTTCCCGAGACCAAGGGCCGTCCATTGGAAGAGATGAACGAACTGTTCTCTAGTAACAGCTGGTTCGTGGCAGGAAAGACCACCAGGAGACACCACAGTCGAGACTTGGAGAACAGGCTGCATGAGAAGGAGCGCGAGACTGTCGAAGGCTCACACGCGGAGACTGCAGAAATGAAGTAGGGGCTGCAGAACTCTACTATATATCATCCAATGGTTTATCAATCAGATCCGTCTATTTACTCTCCAACAGCTCCGTAGGCATATTTTTGATGGCTCTCTGTTCCTCTGGCCTCAGCTTAATCGAGAAGTACTTCTCCAAAGCTGCAACGCGCTGTGCCTCATTCTTTAGTGTTTCCAGGAGCTCGAGATTGTCGCCAATCTTCTGCTTCACTTCATCCTTATGCAAAACAAGGGTTCCCACCGCTGTCCGTGTTTCGGGATCCAAGATCGTTCTCATGGCAAGAACGGTCTTGACAAAGTAACTCGTCGGCCTGCTCATGGTGGCCAAGTTCATGACCTCAAAGTCTTCCGGGAAGAACTCCATTTCGGTGAAGCAGTTACGTTGCCTGAAGGGACCATCGGCGCTGTCTGTGGAGTAGTAAACCCACATGCGCTGGTCGGAGTCTGTGTGCTGGTCCAGGTTCTCGTAGACAAGCTTGCCCCTCAATGGTGCGATGGTGGTGAACTCATGACCGCTGTTCAAAGGTACGGGAACCATTGCTGCACCTTTCCCGAAGCCGACATCGACCATGTAACGCTGTCCACCAATGCGGATGAGATTGACCATATGAGACCTGGGATCAATGAGTCATCACTAGACGAGTCACAACGTTGAGGTCGCGGAACTCACCATCCACCGAAACGTTCATCTCCTTTGATCCTCCCACCAACGCTGAGGACAGTGTAGCCCATACATTTCAAAATCGCGCCGAGGATGGCGTTCACCTCCATGCAGTAGCCGCCGTGACCCTCAATGACTATCTTGCGGAACAGGTCTTGTAGATCGAGTGAGATCAGCCTGTGCTTCGAGTAGTGCAATGTCAAGCTTTCGAACGGCACTCTCGCAAGATGATGTGCCTGGATCTCCGTGAGACGCTGAAGCGGGTCCGATGCATGCTTCTCGCGAGGGTAGTTGATGTGGTCAAAGTATTGGTCGAGTTGCTCCGCACTGTAAACCATGTTGGGCGATCGGCGGAGTAGATTGATGATTGGGTTTCGCAGCACCCAAAAAGCGACAAAAGCCCTTATAATCGTCCAGAGCTTACAAATCTGGTGTTGTGCGCTTTGAGGTTTTTCGTGATGCACGGTTGCGAAGAGTCTTTTCCTGGCAAAAACGAGATGTCTTCCACGCCTTTTGAGTACCTAATCATGCCCACCTATGACGTGGCGCTCCCGTCGGCACGGAATATTGACCCAGAATAGCTAGGATTGAAAACCGAGCTGCAAAACTCCGCAACCTCGGAATTAGTCACAAACGAGAACCAACCTCAACGCACAATGCTTTTAGACTATAATTTATTTATTACTGACGCCACAACATGAGCCCCGGCGCTCTCTCTAAGAAGCTTCCGGTCGAAGTCTGTTGTATTTAGAGTCATTGACGTTGATATTATGTAAATTAAGTTGAACTCTCCCATTCACCCAGATTCTGGTGACCGTATTTTGCGTCGTAAATCATCACAAATCTGAGATCTAGCAAGAACCACGCTAAGTAAATAACCTTTTGTGCCTCTGTTCTTTCCATTACTCTCTATGCTCTCAACAGCAGAATTGCAATAGAAGTCCCGCCTATCTCCTGTTCTACTCGATGTGCTTCTTCCTTCAGAGCCTACATAATGCAGTAAAATCGCATCTTGATAAGCTGTTGCGATACCCTCAATCTGAGCTGCAGCCTCACTACCTACTACGTGACGTGTAGTATTATATAAGCTACATATATAGATATTAACTTATAATATAGACTACTCTTCTAAATAGTTCCTTCTATAATATACTTTTTTATTCCTTATAACCTATATATATATATATATATAACTTATAAGAGTTTTAAACTTAGCTCTATTAATAATCTATTTTACTTTTCTATTATAGGTTATATATAAGAAACCTATTTTTATCCTTTTTATTAAACTCTTTACTATCACTTTTAATTATATTTTCTACTAATAATAAAATCCCTTTTATAGAAGATATTCTTATATCTAGAAATAACTAGTTAGTATAATATATTTATTTTAAGTTTTATATATACTTATAAAACTTCTAGGATTATATTAACTTAGATATAAATAATTATATTAACTTTTTTTAAGTATTTAAAGCTCTATAAATTACTAAGTTTATTACTAAATACTAAGTTCTCTTAAATATAAAATATTAAAAAGAACTTAATAAATAGATAAAAATATATTTAGAAGAAGCTAAAGGTTTAGTAGAAGTTATTAAAAATATACTAGAGAATATTTATCTAACTATAGAGATCTAAAAAAGTAAAAAAGAAATAACTATTATTTCTACTAAAGTAATAAGATTATTCTCTCTTTTAAAATCTCTATAAACGCTTTAGATTATTATTTATAAAACTATTAAGTTAAACTATAATATACTAATTAAAGATTATATAGTAACCTCTTTAGATTAATAAACCTTCTTAATATATTATATTAACTTTTAGATATAAGTTAATAAAATAGTTTTAAGTTTTATTCTAATTAATATTAAACTAGCTATTCTAAATAATAAAATATAGTTAGAGATAATATTATAAACTTTTATATATAAAATAAAAAAATAGGTTATACTTATTATATTTATAGTTACTAATATAATTTATAAAAACTATTTATATTTACTTAATAAAGCTAATCTTAATATTAACTTTTCTATTTAGTATATAAAGTAATATTACTACTATATAGAAATAAAGAGGTTTAATATTCTAAAAATCTAAAGAGAATTTATTTTATGAAACTTCTTTAAAATAGTTAGATATTAACTTATTTTAGATTAAGTTTATATTTAACTAACTTAGTTTATAATAAATATTAGTTTAAAACTTTCTATATATACTTTAGAATAGTATAAGATTATTCTCTTAGCTTTTACTTAAGAAAACTTATTTACTAAAAGCTTTTAGAGATTAAATATAGTTTTTACTACTTTAAGAAGAAGATTTAATAACTTTTCTAATATATATCTTAATAACTACTTATATAGAGAAGAATATTCTTAAACTTTTAAAACGTATAAATACTTAAGATATATTTATAAAGGGTTTTATAGATTTTAATAAATCTCTATAAACAATAATAAAGCTTAGAAAAACTTTTTTAAACTTAGTTAAAATAAATAAATAAATACTAAAGTTATTATTATATATAAAAGATAGATCTTAAATTAAATAAGTAATTCTAATTATAAGAAGAATAGCATATATAGTAAAGAAAACTAATAGTATAGAAATTATAATAGAAAAGGTAATTAGAATAATAGATCTAGTTATAAGTTAAGTACTAGAGTTCTATTTAATATTATAATTATATTAATTAATTTATAGAGCTTTTCTAAAGTAATTATATTAGAGATATATTTATTTAATACTTCTACTCTACTATATATCTTCTTATATAGTATAGTTTATAATAATTATAGTATTATATATTTAGTTAATAATAAATCGCTATTACTAGATAACTTCTATATAACGTTTAGTTTAGAAAATGTTATAGAAATAAATATAACTTAGATCTTAGTTTTAAACTAAAAAACCTATATCTTTAAAGAGATCTTTAAAAGTTAAAATAAATAGGTATTAAGTAACCTCATACTTAAAAACGTTACTTATATTAAAGGATTTTATATTAATATTATATTTAAAAATCGCTTTAATATATAGAAGATCTAGTTTTTTAGATTTAGTTATACTTTATATATAAAAAACCTTATTTAAAGTATAGTTATTATAACTCTGATCTAAAAGTATAACTTAGTTTTTTTTTTTAAATATAACCTCTTTTCTTTATATCTTCTTAAAAATGTATTAGTAAGTCTTATATATATTATTACTATAAGCTAGCTAATAAAAACCCTTTATAAATAAAATATATATAACTACTATAGATATTAATCAGATAATATATTTTTTTAGTATCTTTATTCTAACTACTTAAGGTTTAATACTTTTAAATATATAATTAAAGATATTAAGGAAGTAAAGATATAAAGCTTAATATAGATATAATATAAAATATATATTAAAACTTATATAAAGAAGGTTATTATATATTTAAAGTTAGAAAATAAAGTAATTTACTTATATTATTATATTTTTTAGGATATCTTATATTATCTTTTTAAAGTAATCTTAAGAGCTCTCTATATTCTAATTATTAAGGATAAATATATAAGTAAGCTATAAAGTTTCTCTTTAATATAATGTTAGCAGTCTAGTTAACCTATATAAGTAGGTATTGCAGTTCACTCTATACTCTTTTTCACAGTACTAAAACCTAATAGTAGTACTTTAACCTATAACTAATCTTAATAAAGTAAATAAATAAATCTTAGTATAACTAGTTATTAACGCTTAGCTTAACTTATCCCTAGTAGAAGAGGGTAGGTAGGTAAATAATAGAGCAGTAAAATATATTAGCAAAAGCGTTATTTATAATACTATTATTTATAAAAGCGTTATTTATAACGTTATAAAGGTATTATCTGCAATATAGCTAGAGCTTAGCGATAGCTTAAACCTATACTTAAAGGTATAAACTTAATAGTATAACTCTTTACTACTATAGTTAAAAAGGTTCTTATAGCTATAGTATAAGAACTTAACCGTTTAAATAAAGCCTTAAGCCTATTCCTCACATCCTCCTATATATATAATAACTATAATATTCTTCCCCCTTATTATACCTATATATAAACTAAGTAAAGCTATACTAAACGACTTAATTTATAAAACTAAAGTTAATAAAATTAAAGGCTCTAAGTATAGTAACCTTCTCTATACTAATAAGATAACTCTACTTAAATTCACCTAGAAGTACCTAGTTAAAATAGCTAATAAGTATAATAAATTATATCTATATAGCCTTAAGATTAATATAGATATAGTTAAAGCTACTAATAGTAATTCTAGCGCTTATAACTACTTTATAGACTTCTTTAAGATAGCTAAAGTAGCCTAAAGGCTTAAATATTAGTAAGTTAAGAAGGGTGAATCTAATAATAAGAGTATAGCTAATAGTAGTAGGGCTATTAAAACTACGTAGTAAGGTAGAAGACGTTATAATAGCGCGATAGTATAGAGGCCTTAAGGCCTCTATACTTAGTAGAGTCACAGCACAGACGTCTGAACAGTAGAGGAGACTTTAATAGAAGATAGGTGTGGATTAAATATAGCATAGAAGATAAAGGAGACTAATAGAGATAGAGGTAGCTAGAGGAGGGTAGTTGAGGCTCGTTATAATGTTCGAAGTTTAATAGAGGAGCGTAGAGGTAAAGATAATGTCTAAGTAGTTATATAACCTAAAGGTTGTTAGTAGAAGGTGAGAGGACTAGTCTAGCTTTTGCAGTTAATACTAGTTAAATTTCGCAATATAAGGCTAGCAGCCCTCTCTTTAATATAATATATACTTAAAGAAGTCTTTATAATATTTTTCTATTTTAAATAATAAGTTAGAAAGTAATATAGATTAGTAATTTATATTATTTACTAGGATAATAAAATAGCTATAATTACTATTAATAGTAGTATATAATATTAATACTAAATAAAGAATAATACTAAATAAAGAATAATAGAATTATAATTAAAACACCTCTAGTAGATATAAAAGAGCTTATAAGTAGTTTAAAATATACTAGCTAAATAATAATCTTAAGAGGTATTAAAATATAAGAAAATACTAATCTTCTTTTAGAAATATAGCTAGAATTAACTCTTATAGAGATTTATCTTTTTAACTAATCTCTATAGTAAAAAACTAATTAAAAGTTATTAAATTAAGTTAAAGAAGAATAATATATTTAACACTTCTATTAGTAAACCTCTTTCTATATATCTATAATTAAAAAGATCTTTAGCTATATTAGAAATAGATATATATGTATAGTTATTAAGTATATATACTTAAAAGAGAGTGTACAAAAAGATAGAAAAAGACGTATTATAAAATATTTCTATAAAGATATATTAGATATCTAGTTAGATATATTAATAATATATATAACTTATATAGAATCTAAGTATTTAGACTTAAAAGAATAGTTATTATATATAATATATAGTTTAATAAATTAAAGTTCTATTTAAAAGATGATAAATACTTAGTAATACTAGTAGAGATTATATAATATATGATTAAAAAGAAACTAAAGCTTAAGTTATTTTTAAACTTAGTACTTAAGCTTTTACGTATATAGAAATAAGCTAATGATATAATTAAAAACACTTTTAAAAAGTAAAGAACTTTAATTATATAGTTATAAGATGTTATAATATATAAAAAGACCTCTAAGAGGTCTTTTTACTTCTAAAACAACTCTAAGACTTTAAGTTATAATTAGAAGCTAAAGAGAAGAAGTTAAAATACTAAACGTATTTAATAATAATTCTTATAAATAAACTAAAGAAATTATAGATATTTCAGAAGGGGATAATAGTATTTATATTACTCTTAATAAAAGTTAAAGTAGAAATAGTAGACTTTAAGTTTAACTTAGAACGCTAATGCTGAATAGAGATAAAAAAATAAAAATATTAATACTTCTTAAAAACCTTTCTAAATTAAAAGATAAAACGCCTAGAGTTATAAATTAAATATATAAAGTAAAAAGCCTAGAAAAAGCTCTAAAAAAGGCTTATAATTAAAGGGATTATAGAAAAATAAGCTAGTTAAACTAATATAATTAACAGCCTCTAGAGCAATTTAGAGACTTTATTTTATTTATTAATAACATTCTAAAAACTTAATTTAACGTAATATATAAGAGAAATAAGTTAGAATAGTTATTTACTAAGATTAAATATTAAAACAAAGTTATCCCTATTAAAGACTAATACGCTTAAAAAGCTTTTTTTATAATATTTATACTAAATATAAAAAAGGTAGTAAAAAAGGGTTCTTCTAAATATATAACACTTTATTTATATATATATATAGTTATATTAGAAGTTAGAAATAGAAATATAATAAAGAAGATTTAAAATAAGATATATATATATCTAAGTTCTAATTACTTCTTTAAAACCTAAAAGAACTTCTAATACTTCTAAAACGTTTATATAAACGCTTTATAGAGGTAGTAAAGCTTAAAATTAAGAAGCTATAAGAAAAGGAAAATTAGTAAGAAATTAACTAATAATCTATATACTTAAAACTTCTACTTCTAAAGTAAATATTTATGTATAAAGTTAATATAAATAGTAATTTAAAGTATTTTAAAGTTAGAATTTATATATAAAGAGATCTTTAGAAAGAAAATACTCTAGAGAATATATATATAATATCTCTTACTATTAAAACAATTTATATTATAATAGCTTTAGTAGTTTAATTTAACTTTAAAATATAGTAATTTAATATAAATAACACTTTCTTAAATATTAAGAGAGATCTAAATAAACCTCTAATCTATTATTAACTTCTAAAAAGTTTTCAATATAAAAGAAAATATATAGACCTTAATAAAGTTTTATATAATTTTAAAGATATATTACTCCTTTAGTATAAATCTGTCTTAGTAACTCTAAAATAGCTAAAACTTATACTAAGCTTAAGAGAAATATATCTCTTCTAGAATCTTAAATATTAAGTTTTAGTTTTATTTTATATAAATAATATTCTTATTTTATACTACTAAGATTACTCCTCTAAAGTAAAATAAATTATTAATAAGCTAAAAGCTAGATATAAACTTAAAAACTAAAATATTATGAAATATTACTTTAATATCTAAATTATTTAAGATTATATAGTTTAAAAGGTTCACTTAGTATATAACTTATATATTAAGAAAGTTACTAAACGTTTTAATTCTTAGAAAGAAATATATTTTATAACTTTATTACTTTTTAAAGAACTTAAGAAGAATAAGAAATAGACTTCTCTTATATATATAAAGGAATACTAAAAGAAAGTTAATTTTATATTTTATTTAGTAATAATAGTATATCTAAATATAATATTTATAGCTATATATCTTTCATATTTTCTTATAACGTTTTTATTAGTTTATATAGTAGTAGTTGACTAGATGATTTAATATTTTTATATAATATATTGCTTTACCTTTTACTATAGAAATATAAAAAATATATAAGCTCTTTAAACTATAAGTAATACTTTATTTATAAATAATAAAGAAATATAGAAATTAGCTTAAAGATATATTATATTCCTCTTTAGAAGTATAATATATTAAAAAGCTATATATCAAAATATTATTATAATATCTATAATAAAAATAGAACTTCTAAGCTTTAAAAATACTATAAAAGAAGTAATAGTACTTAAACAGCTCTTCTAAAATATAGCGTTAAATATAAAAGAAAACGCTTAGAAAATTAACTATAGTAATTAATAAATAATTTAACTTATAATTAGTAATAGAAAGTATATTATAATATATCTCTACTATATAGATATTTGAAATATATAGTTATAATAAAAGTTCTAAAAAAGTAGTTTTAATAGAGCTTATATATTTATAAACTTAATACTTATTAATAGTGTTATAAAACATCTTTCTAGAAGTAAGTTTAAATACTTCTATATACTACTTAACTTAGTAAATATATATATACTTATTATAAAAGATATAGAATAAAAATGTTAAAAATAAAGTAGTATAGTAGCTAAAAAAGTCTATGTTTAGCTTTATAGCTATAAAGTTTAATTTAGCTTATAAAAGCTTAAAAAAAAGTTTAAAATACTTAAAAATAGATATTATTTTAAGCTAAAGTTTTAAATATATATAAAAACCCTTTAAACTTAAGAATAAAGCTTACCTCTAATAAGTATAAGAAATAGTAATAAGTATATCTAGCTAGCTTTATTAGTATTAAGCTAAAGTAGCTATAAAGAACTTATTAGCTATAATAAAGCTAAGAAGAACTCTCTATTTACTATTAAATAAAGAGAAGATAATAAGTATAGTATTAAAGATAGTAAGTATAATAAGAGGGGTAATAAGTATAATAAGTATAGTAAAAGCTAGAAAAAGAGTAACTAGAAATATAAAAATAGATATAATAAAAGTAAAGGTTTTAGTAATACTACTCCAAATAAAAATAAAAACGTACTAAATATTAGCTCTTTAGTAATTAAAATTCTATATTTAAAGTTAAAATAAGGTTATAAAATACCTCTAAAATTAAGAAAATACTTCTTAAATGAAAAACGTTTTTAAAAAGGCATTATATTTATAGCTTAAATAGTAAAATTAAATTTTATAACTTCTTAAAAATAATAAGTAAAAGATATTATAATAAGCACTAGAGGGAGGTAGAGATAGCTATAAAAGGTAGAAGTATATAATATATACTAATTCTTCTTATAGTATTTTATATTAGAAGCACTAATAGCTATAAATAAAAGGTTATAGTAGTAACTTTATGTTAACATATAACATTCTTTTATAATAATAATAATAATATAAGAATAATAATAACGCTTAACTTACTTTAATATTCTATAACAAATAAATAAATAACGTTTAAGGTATAAAACCTTATATAAAAATACTCTATTTATTATACCTTATAACTATAATATTAATTATATAATATATATACTTATATAAGTACCTTATGTAATTAGTAGTTTAGTAAGTTATATTTTAAGTTATCTTTCCCCTTACTTTTCCCTACTAGAAGATATAACCTACTAACTATATTAATAGAAATTATTATAATATATTACTTCTCTTATTATTATTTATATAATTAAATACTCTTTAATATTTAAGATTATTACTTTTTATTATAATATAAACTTATCTATAACTTTATACTATATAGGTATATATACTATACTTCTATATACGTTTATACTTATATTAATAAATTATAAGTTTAGTTTAGAAATAACCTCTATTCTTATTATTTCTTTATTTCTCCCTTATTTATTTATAATACTTTACTTTTATTTAAAAATTATATATACTAAAAATTAATCCTTTAAACGCTTTTCTATTTATATTATTTTTATAGAACTAGAAATACTAATTAGATTAGTTATTTAGTTTTATAAGATTTTTTTTTTTAAATCTATATATTAAACTCTATTTAAATTAACTATACTTCTATTAATGTTTCTCTAAGTAAATAAACTCTTATTACTACTTTATTTAATTTATATTTTTTAGATTATTTTTTTAAACTATTTTCTAAGTTATTACTAATTTAGTTTAAACTTATATTTATTACTTAATAAACTTCTTTTTAACTAATTTACTATATAGGATATATATCTCTTTAGTTAGATATAAGTCTAATTAAAGAAGATATTAATTAAAAAAAAGGAATAAAAACTATTTTTTTTTATAAATTAAACCTTTAACTTCTAGGTTTATAACTATTATAACTTTACTATAAGAACTACTATACTATATATATAATAGCTCTTTAGTTAATAACTTTACTATTATTAATCCTTTATAAAGTTTATAATTATATATTATATCTTATTAAAGTAATAATAACTAATCCTAAGGTTTAGTTTTTTAAACTTATTAGCTTAAAGAACTATAAAGTATAAGCTATATATATTAAAACTTTATTATATAGTAAAGATATTACTATAGACCTTATTAAGCTTATTTCTTCTAATAATAAAGATAAAAACTATAAAGTTTTAAATTATATATAGTTATTCTATAATAATAAGCTTCTAAAAGTTATAAAAGATAATAAAGATATTTATACTACTTAGGAATATCTAAAAGCTCTATATAAGTTTATAGGTTTTATAAATAAGTTTTTAATCTATAAAGAGTTCTTTAATACTTCTTTAAATAACTTTAATTCTATAGAAGAATATATAAATAAAATAAAAAAACTTATAGATAATTTATTTTATAATAAGTTTAAATTACCTAATTAAGTAATTATAGTTTATATACTTAATAGTCTAAATAAGACTTATAAAGCTTTTATAACTTCTATAACTTAGTCTCTTAAGACTAACCCTATTATTTATAACTTAAACTCTTTATATATTAGTCTTATAAATAAGTATAAGAGAAAAAGTAGTAGTAAAGTAGTTAATAATACTACTAAGGATAATAATAAAGAAAATAAAAAATAAAATAAAAACTAGAAAAATACTAATAAGAAAAATAAAAATAAAATTAATAAAAAACCCTAGAAAAAATAGAAAGGTTTATACTATAAAGATTATAAGAAAATAAACTATACTAAAGAAAACTACGCTTTTCTATATCCTAAAAAAGCACCTAGCTAGTAAAAAAAACTCTCTACTAGTACTACTAGTACTAAGGATAGAAAAAAAAGTAGTTAATATAACTACTTTAGAAGAAATTACCCTCTATATATCTATAAATAATTCTAAAAATCCTATAGATTTAATAGATTTATCTTCTAATAAAGAAAAAGAAGATATTCTTTTTAAGAATATAAGCTATACTACTCCTAATAATAATATAAATAATACTAATAATCCTTCCTTAGGTTATTTAATTAACTAGTTTATTATTAAGAAAAAAGAAAAAGTAAGGAGTTATAATAATAAGAATAAAAATATAGTTAATATTTATATTAATACTATAGCTACTATTTATATCGTTAATAACTATAAGTTATTAAAAAATTATAAAAAAATTAATAAAACTATAAATTAAGGAGAAATAAAAACTCTTACTTCTAAGATAAAAGGTGATTTAATAATATATCTAAATAATAATATTATAATACTAAAAGATATTTATTATATACTTAAACTAGGTATTAATCTACTTAGTTAATCTAAGTTAGATTCCTTAGGTATTACTTCTATTATATAGAAATAACCTATTTTATATAATATTAATAAAGATTATATTATTACTATAGAAGTAAAGAGAAATAACTTATATTTCTTTTAATTTGCTACTAATAATAGTAATAACTATATATATAATACTATAAATAATAATATAAATAGAAATAATAATAATAATAATAATAATAATAATAATAATAATAACCTCTAACTATAGTATAAACGTCTTAGATATATATATTTATAGACTCTTTTAAAAATAAAAGATAATATAACTATAAACATAAATATAAATAATAATAATATAAATAATAAATTATAGCCCTATAAAGCTTATTTTTAAGGTAAATTTATAATAAAGGCTAGTAAACTTTAGATTTATAATAAAAATCTAGATTATCTAGATTATATAGTTTTAGATTTATATAGGCTTATAACGCCTACTATATATAATAAATATTACTATTTTATTATCTTTATAGATAGATATTCCTATTTTATATAGGGAAGATTACTTAAAGATAAAGAGAAATATACTATTAGTAAAGCTTTTTTTAAATTTTAAATTAAAGTAAATAATAATAATAATAATAAAAGAATAAAAAAAGTATCTATAGATAGAGGTATAGAATTTAATAATTATCGCTTTAAAGTTATATATACTTAAAGTAGTATAATATATAATAAAAAACCTCTTTATATATATAAACCTAATAGTCTTATAAAGTGTACTATATATACTATAGTTAATAAAATAAAAACTATACTATATAATTTACGTTTACTATACTACTTATAGAGTAAAGCCTTTTATACTACTCTTTATATATATTAAGTTTGTAGTTATGATGCAGCTCCTCTATAAAAAGACTATAGCAAAATTCACCCTATATGTAGGTATAATTCTAGAAACACTATATAGGCACTTTAACCTATACCTTCTACTAATTAAGGAAAACAGTATAGAAACCCTATACGTTCTTACTAGTAAGTAAACCCTCATATAAAGTTAAATATACGCTCTAGCTAAATAAACTAGCAGAATAGTAATAGCGTTAGCTACGTAGTATAGGGCTAGTAGTAGTAGCGCTATATATAGTAAGGCTAATTATATTAAGGCTAAATAGGTTACTGAGGCTCTTATAGCCTAGTAATACTACTATATAAGAGATAACTCCTTAACTAAAGAGGTTATTATAAGAGGTTCTTATAGCTAGAAGTATAAAAAGCTCTACTACATATAGAGCCTTACGCCTATCCCTCTTCCTCTTCTTTACCCTTAAACCTATATTAATAACCTATTCTTATAACCTATAAGAAACCTTTATAATATTAGCACCTAACCTTACGTATAGATACCCTAAGCCTAGCACGCCTATTAACATAAACAATATATAAAAGCTTATTATAGAGTTTAATATTAATTAGATTAATAGAACCTGCTCTTTCTTTATATAATCTAAGATATATAGAGAGTATATAGTTAGAATAACGCTTAAGAGAGCTCTTATTAATACCCCTATAGGGGACCTTATAATATATAACTTAATTAATAGTAAGTATATAAACTTAGTAGTAGAGGTAGGTAGGGTACTTGTACACCCTATAGAGTAGCCCTTCTTTAAATAGGCCCTCTATAATACTAAGGCAGAAGCAGCCCTCTAAAGATATATTAGTGAGTGCACTTTGCGCTAACTAACAAAGAGAATATTACTAATGACAGCACAGCTGCAAAGGTGTTAGCTAGCCTAATCAAATAAGAAGACTAATAGTAGACAGCAAAGCAGTGATAGAAATAGTGTTTAATAGCAGTATAAGTGATGCACAAGAGAGAGGATAGGTTAACAGTTCAGTAGTTAGTAATTAAGTAATTATAAACCATATCATTGCTAAAGTGAAGTTAAAGATCATAAGGTTGTTTAGTAGTGCATATATAAGTGTAGCTGAGGTTAGAAGAGGATCATATAACTGAAGGCTGTATGTATTATTAGGAGGCGTGAAGTTAGGAGGTCTGTCGCTCTAAGCAGGTAAAATCACAGTAAACAGCTAGAGGCCACTCTTTATATATATAATAAGACTCCTTATAGCTCTATTAAATATAAAACGCTTTATAAAATAAAGAATAATATAAAACTTAACATAAATAATATAAAAATATAGAGTAGTATTTACTACTATAAGAATAAAGATCTTTCTATAAAGAAACTAAACGTATAAATATATTAAAGTTATATAATAAATTAAAGATCTAATAAGTATAAGATCTAAAATATATAACTAAGAAAAGCTTTATAGTCTTAAGATATTAAAATCCTAGAAAATACTTTTATTTCTTATTATAAAGAGCTTCTTTTAAGTATAAATACTTACTATAAGGATATAAATAGTAGTATTATACTGAATAATAATAGATATAATACTACTTAAAAAAGTCTATAAAGAGATATTTCTAGTTAATCTATCTTTTATAGGAATAATCCTACTATAAGTAGTAATATTTCTATAATAAATAACGCTCTTGCAAATCTAAATAATGAGACTAGTATTAATAATAATAATAATAATAATAATATAAATAATAATATTAATACTAGCAATAACAATATTAATACTAGTATGATTAGTTTATATAATAATAGTATGAAAACTACTAGTATTAATAATAGAGAAATAAATAAATAAAAGTCTAAGTTACTAATAGAGATCCCCTCTCTATTAGAAGAAGCTAAAAAAGACTATAAATAGGTTAATAATATAGTTTATAATACTAAAAGTGTACTATTATTTACTATAGTAGATTATTCTATTCTTAGTATTTATAAAATAAATAATAACGTTTTAACTAATAATAATAGTATTACTAGAACTAGTACTATTAATAAAGCTTCTTATATTCTATTAGTTATTATATTAACTAAGCCTTCTAATATATAGTAAGCCTTAAATTCTCCTTATAAAAATAATTGGATTTAGGCTATATAATTAGAAATAACTTAAATAGAAGATATAAAAGCTTAGGAAATTATATAAAAACTAGATAATATTTATCTATTAGGCGGTAGATAGATATATACTATAAAATTAAAAAATAAAATAAATAATATCTATAAATATAAAGTAAGATAAGTTATTTAAGGTTATAATTAATATATTAGTATTAATTATTTAGAAACTTTTCTACTATTTATAGACTAAAAAGTTATAAGTTTATAATTATATTTACTATAAAAGAAGGATAAACCTTTTTATAGTATAATATTACTACAGTATTTATATATACTAATATAGATATAGATATATATATAATATTACTAATAGGTGTTTTATATAATAAAACTATAGATAAGTTGGAATTTAATCCTAATTATAACTATAAATCAAATAATAGCAAATATTGCTATAAGCTTCTTAAAGCTTTATATAGGTTAAAGTAAAGCTTTAAACTATAGTATAACTATTTAAAAGCTATATTAATAAAATTAGGATTTATTATTTCACCTTATAATAAAGCAGTATTTATACTTAATAAAAATAACTATAAAGCTATAATTTATTATTATGTGGACGATATACTTTTAGTAGCTAATAATACTACTACTAGTAACTATATATATAATAAACTAAAGTAATATATAAAAATACAACTATTAAGGGAGCTTAATATCTTTTTAAGCTATAAGTTTGAGATAGATTAACCTAATAAGTCTTTCTTTATATATTAAACTAAATATATAGAAAAAATATTAAATAAATATAATAAAACTAATATAAATCTATCTTTAACTCCTATAAGAGATAATATAAAATTATATATAAATAAATATACTACTATAAAAGAAGAAATACTATAATTTCAGTAGTAGATTAAAGCTTTTATATATCTAGCTCTAAAAACTAAATACAATATTACTTTAGTAGTTATAATATTATTAAGATATATAATAAACCCTTTAAAAGAGCATCTTTTAGCTCTAGATTACTTATAGGGATATATAAATAATTTTCCTAAAAGAGGAATTTATTATAATTATAATAATAATATAATATAGGATTTAATAGGTTATTCAGACTCTAATTAGGCTAGAGACCTAGATAATAAAAGATCTATATTAGCTTATATATTTTACTAGGGATTATATAATATAATATCTTATAGTACTATAAAATAAAAAACAATAATACTATTTACTTATAAAGCTAAATATATAGCTTTAACTAAAGTAATAAAAGAAGCTCTATATCTATATAATAGTTATAATTTTAATTTAACTAATCTAGGTTTTAAAGCTATAAATAAGCTTAAGATTTTTATAGATAATTTAGTAGCTAAAAAGCTAACTAAAAATCCTAAATTTCATAAAAGGTCTAGGTATATTAATATAAAGTATCATTTTACTAGAGAATCTTTATTAAATAAAGATATAATATTATTTTATATAGACTCTAAGTTTAATATTATAGATATATTAACTAAGCTTTTAAGTAAAGTTATATTTAATAATATACTTAAAATAATAAATAATAATAATAATAAAGAAAATAATAATAATATATATAATAATAATAACCGTATTAAAGAAATAATATACTAGTTTTTCTCTTACTTTTTTACTTATAAGGTTATTTTATAAGAGTTTTTTAACTAGTTATAAATATATTATATATTATAGGAATATATTTCTTATTTTTCCCATAGGGTTTTTAAGTTTTTTATACCTATAACGTATATATATATTAAGTAAGTAAGCTATATACTATAAATCAACTATATATACCTTAAGAGGGGATATTAACATATAATATTCTTTTATAATAATAATAATAATATAAGAATAATAATAACACTTAACTTACTTTAATATTCTATAATAAATAAATAAATAACGTTTAAAGTATAAAACCTTATATAAAAATACTCTATTTATTATACCCTATAACTATAATATTAATTATATAATACGTATACTTACGTAAGCACCTTATATAATTAGTAGTTTAGTAGGTTACGTTTTAGGTTATCTTTCCCCTTACTTTTCCCTACTAGAAGATATAACCTACTAACTATATTAATAGAAATCATCACAATATATCACTTCTCTTATTATTATCTATACGATTAAATACTCTTTAATACTTAAGATTATCACTTTTTATTATAATATAAGCCTATCTATAACCCTATACTATATAGGCGCATATACTACGCCCCTACATACGCTTATACCTATGCTAACACTTTAGGTTTTATTTATAAAAGTAAACCTAAAACACTTCTTATAAAGGATTTTATAGTAGAAAGATCTTTAGATAGCTATTTTAAATAATTAGTATAATACTTTTACTAGGGAACGCTAGCTACGCTGCTATTGAATAAATCCTTCTATTAGAAAAGGGACCTTAGTTATCTAATTAGCTTACCTAATATGTATACCCACTTTATAATCACCTGCGCGCTAGTATCTACTACGATATATCCCTACAACTAGCGCTATTTTAGGCTAGTATACTACGTATGCTTAGAAGTAGAAAGCTAAGGACATTTACTTTAAACCTTTATATCTCTATAGTTAAGCGTCTTACGTAAAAGTAGACTTTACTACTATAATAAGCGTACTTTAAAAGCCTTAGGAAAAAAAAAAGACCTATTTAGGATTTAAACTTAGATCTTTACTTTAAATAGAGGGGATTTCTACTATTAAACTAGTAAGCTAATAGTTCTTATTATATAATAGATTATAATCTTTCTCTATAAAGTACTTTATTATTATTATATTAGAAGTGAGGGTAATTATTATATAATTAACTTAACTTACTTAATATAGGTAAGTATTATACTATAACTATTCTAAGGAGAAGAGATAGTTTAGTATAATATAAAGATAGATCTTTAAAAAATATTATATTTAGAAGTTATAAAGTACCTATTTAGGATTTAATAGTAGTAGAATATTTATACTTTATAGCTTGTTATCTCTTTTATATCTCTTTCTTTTTCCTATAAAGACTTCTATACTTTAATTACTTTATTAAGCTAAGTTTATTATTACTATCTTCTATATAATCTAACTCTCTAGTCTTTTTAAAGCCTACTAATAAAACCTCCTATAAGTATTAGTTATAAAAAAGTCATTTATAATAATTATAATATTTAATATTTATAATACTACTTTATTAAATACTACCTATATTAAGAGAGAAGGTTAGTATTATATATACTTAAAGGTATATTTAGCTCTTTTCTATCTACAGCTATTTAAACTAATAAGTTAAAAGTAAAGCTTTTTTTACTATATACTCTACTTAGTATTATAGCTTTTATTAGTGTAGTAGAAGTAGTATATAGCTATACTATAAGCCTAAGCTTATATAGAGCCTAATTAATCTTAATAATCTTAATTATTAGTATAAACTCTAGTAAATTATAGGGATAATCTATAGAAAAGATGTTTTTCTTATTGTAGAAGCTATATATATATCTTATAATATATACTTTTTTACTATACTTATAGAATAGAGTAGTCTCTACTTAAAAATCCTTATATTTCTTCTTTAAGTACACCTTATATTTTAGTAGTATAGTATAAATATAGTTAGTATATTATCTAGTTTTTAAAGTAGCTACTATTTTAATTATATTAAACTTAAATTATATTTTAAAAACTATAGAGGAGTTTCTAGTTATTTTATTAAGCTTAATTATAGAGTTATTAGTAAGAGGAAACATTTTAATATTAATAAAACTATTAAAAGTAATAAAAAGGGGGGTAGTTAGAAATTATAAGAGAAGCTTAATATATTTATATTAGTTAATTCTATAGAAGAAGTTAGTAGATACTTTAAATAGGAAACTAAGAAGCTACTTATAGCGTTAAGCTATTATTAGAGACCTAAATAAGCTATTTATATTCTATATCTTCTTTACTTAATAAACTATATAGAATATAACTAAAATAAAGCTTATAAATAATATTAAACTACTTTTTTTTTAATTTAAAATAATTAGAGTAGTTCTTAAATAGAATTAATAGAGGTTTGAAGTTAGAGTATTAGTATAAAGGTATTAGCACAGGTATAAGCGTATGCAGGGGCGTAGTATATACGCCTATATAGTATAGAGTTATAAATAGGCTTATGTTATAATGAAAAGTGATAATCTTGAGCATTAAAGAGTATTTAATTGTATAGATAATAATAAGAGAAGTGATATATTATAATAATTTCTATTAATATAGTTAGTAAGTTATATCCTATAGTAGTAAAAAGTGAGGGGAAAGATAACTTGAAATATAACCTGCTAAACTACTAATTACATAAGGTACTTATATAAGTATATATATTACATAATCAATATTATAGTTATAAGGTATAATAAATAGAGTATTTTTATATAAGGTTTTATACCTTAAATGTTATTTATTTATTTGTTATAGAATATTAAAATAAGTTAAGCGTTATTATTATTCTTATATTATTATTATTATTATAAAAGAATGTTATATGTTAATATCCCCCCTTAAGGTATATATAGTTGATTTATAGTATATAGCTTACTCACTTAATATATATATACGTTATAGGTATAAAAAACTTAAAAACCCTATAGGAAAAATAAGAAACATATTCCTATAATATATAATATATTTATAACTAGTTAAAAAACTCTTATAAAATAACCTTATAAGTAAAAAGGTAAGAGAAAAACTAGTATGTTATTTTTTTAATACGGTTATTATTATTATATATATTATTATTATTTTCTTTATTATTATTATTATTTATTATTTTAAGTATATTATTAAATATAACCTTATTTAAAAGCTTAGTTAATATATCTATAATATTAAACTTAGAGTCTATATAAAATAATATTATATCTTTATTTAATAAAGATTCTCTAGCAAAATGATACTTTATATTAATATACTTAGATTCTTTATGAAATTTAGGATTTTTAGTCAGCTTTTTAGCTACTAAATTATCTATAAAAATCTTAAGCTTATTTATAGCTTTAAAACCTAGATTAGTTAAATTAAAATTATAACTATTATATAGATATAGAGCTTCTTTTATTACTTTAGTTAAAGCTATATATTTAGCTTTATAAGTAAATAGTATTATTGTTTTTTATTTTATAGTACTATAAGATATTATATTATATAATCCCTAGTAAAATATATAAACTAATATAGATCTTTTATTATCTAGGTCTCTAGCCTAATTAGAGTCTGAATAACCTATTAAATCCTATATTATATTATTATTATAATTATAATAAATTCCTCTTTTAGGAAAATTATTTATATATCCCTATAAATAATCTAGAGCTGAAAAATGCTCTTTTAAAGGGTTTATTATATATCTTAATAATATTATAACTACTAGAGTAATATTATACTTAGTTTTTAGAGCTAGATATATAAAGGCTTTAATCTGCTACTAAAATTGTAATATTTCTTCTTTTATAGTAGTATATTTATTTATATATAATTTTATATTATCTCTTATAAGAGTTAAAGATAGATTTATACTAGTTTTATTATATTTATTTAATTTTTTCTATATATTTAGTTTAATATATAAAGAAAAACTTATTAGGTTAATCTATCTTAAACTTATAGCTTAAAAAGGTACTAAGCTTCCCTAATAGTTATATTTTTATATATTGCTTTAGTTTATTATATATATAGTCACTAGTAGTAGTATTATTAGCTGCTAAAAGCATATTGTCTATATAATAACAAATTATAGCTTTATAGTTATTTTTATTAAGTATAAATACTGCTTTATCATAAGGTGAAACAATAAATCCTAATTTTATTAATATAGCTTTTAAATAGTTATACTATAGTCTAAAGCTTTGCTTTAACCTATAAAAAGCTTTAAGAAGTTTATAGCAATATTTACTATTATTTAATTTATAGTTATAATTAGAATTAAATTCTAACTTATTTGTAGTTTTATTATATAAAAAGCCTATTAGTAATATTATATATATATCTATATCTATATTAGTATATATAAACGCTATAGTAATATTATACTATAGAAAGGTCTATCCTTCTTTTATAGCAAATATAACTATAAACCTATAGCTTTCTAGTCTATAGGTAGTAGAAAAGGTTTCTAAATAATTAATATTAATATATTAATTATAACTTTAAGTAACTTATTTTGCTTTATATTTATAGATATTATTTATTTTATCTTTTAATTTCATAGTATATATCTATCTACCGCTTAATAGATAAATATTATCTAGTTTTTATATAATTTCCTAAGTTTTTATATTTTCTATTTAAATTACTTCTAGTTATATAGCCTAAATCTAATTATCTTTATAAGGAGAATTTAAAGCTTACTATATATTAGAAAGCTTATTTAATGTAATAACTAATAGAATATAAAAAGCTTTATTAATAGTACTAGTTCTAGTAATACTATTATTATTAGTTAAAACGTTATTATTTATTTTATAAATACTAAGAATAAGACAATCTACTATAATAAATAATAGTGCACTTTTAGTATTATAAACTATATTATTAACCTATTTATAGTCTTTTTTAGCTTCTTCTAATAGAGAGAGGATCTCTATTAATAACTTAGATTTTTATTTATTTATTTCTCTATTATTAATACTAGTAGTTTTCATACTATTATTATGTGAACTAATCATACTAGTATTAGTATTATTA